>NQII01002341.1:0-287931 GCA_002778355.1 Clitarchus hookeri
ACCAAGCCTCTCAAGGTCGAATCCCGAATCCCTGCCATGACGCTGTCTTAGAAGCCTCCATTCCACACTACTACTGTGTACTAAAATTAAATTAATAATAATTCTGAAATAAATCCAATGGAAGTAAGAGTCAATTATTTATGATCAATGTAATATGAACCTTTGTTCTTCTAGTTGTCTCGATACCCGCCAGTGCCAGCTTCAATTGCCTTTTTTATCTGCGTAGAGAAAATGGAATATATAGTGTAATTTTTTCGTACCTTGATTTTCGCCGTCTTAGGTTTTCAAGTTTTGCTGCGTTAGTAGCTGACGAATGATTGTAGTTTGTTTTCAATTCTATCAAATGTTTTATTTATTGCAACACAAGTAACGTTGTCGGAGTTCTCGATTCCTAATTAAAAGGTTTTATTAATACTTCAAGCGACAAGTATGATTGCAGCGAGCGAAGTAGCTGCGTGTGACATCTTAAAATGGATATTTTTTTACCTTCTTAACAGCGATCACCAGGAAGTATTCTATATTTATCTTTATAACTGTATAAATGTAAAACATTTGAGAGAAGCCGTAAACCAGCGTAAATTTAAGGGGTGAAACAAATACACTTGACAGCAAATTAGCTCAGATAATTTAGTACATAATAATTGTATTACCAAGGAAATTAATAAAATGTTAAGATTGTAAAAAAATATGAATTCTATTCTCGATTCTATTTGAGCTCTAATGGAAATCTCTTTACTGTCGTAACAATGGATACTTGTCTAAAAATTTAAAACGTAACATTTAACTTAATGGAAAAAACCCTAAGCACGAAATCTGCATATGATTGGTTTAGTATTGACAATGTTATCGCACATATTAAAGAAAAGAGCTGACGCGGGCTTTTATTCAAGCGTGTAAGAAGCTGGTGATTGTAAACACAGTTAGAGAAAAATAGTACGCACGAACTGAAGGTACTGTACACGGGATTTTCATTTTCTGAGCACGTCCCCAATATTATTACCTTGAAGTCTGCCAGTATTACTTTCAAAATTATTCGATAAAACACTGACGTGACAATTGTTTACATTTTGTTAAAAAAAATTACGACGCAGCAGTGGTGTGGTGGTTAGACCACTCGCCTTTCGCCACTACGAACTGGATTCAGCTCCCGGTGAGGTCTGTCCTGGATCTTCGCGTGTGTGAAACGTGACGGGTGTTTCCGTTGACTGGTAGGGTTTCTCAGGTACTCAGCTTCTCCCACCACTGCATTCCGTCTCTGCACCACCTGCACCTCACTTTACCCTCAGAGACGCTGAAGGCAGCTGCTAAGCACTGCCCACATCTCTCATTATCTCACCAACAGATTCATGCTGTTATACAAAAAAAAAGTATTTTTCTTATTTAAATATACATTCCTCACATTGAAACTCCTTCAGAGGAGACGTAACAAAATTAAGAACGCACATTCAACGCTGTTAATACCAAACTTTGTTGCATATTCAAGAGAAGCAGAAATTTTTGACCATTATGAACGCCTTGCAAAGTTCTTGAGCAGTCTATNATTCGTAAGCCGTATTACTGATTTAGGTTATGAATGTTTCGCTATTTCTATAGCCTAACGCGAAGCCTATGGCTCACTGATTATGATAACGAAACAAGTACTGTTTCGGCTCAAATACAGCACTGTTCAAAATATTTATTTGCATCATTTGAAAAAATATGATACAGTATGTGTTGAAAGTGTTTACAGTATTTTTATTTTACCTGCAACTCAACTGGTCGAGCCAGACAGGTAAGGGTTGATACGTTGGAAATCTCACTCCAAGGCCCTCACAGCCAGAGTCCCTTAGACCTGCAAGGGATAATCAGAGCCTGATTTCCCATTAGGCCGACTAGTCCTGGGATTGCATTGCATTTGGGCAAAATATAATTTTTTCCATTGTGCCTTGTTTACGACTGTGTACTAAAATTAAATTAATAATAATTCTGAAATAAATCCAATGAAAGTAAGAGTCAATTATTTATGATCAATGTAATATGAACCTTTGTTCTTCTAGTTGTCTCGATACCCACCAGTGCCAGCTTCAATTGCCTTTTTTATCTGCGTAGAGAAAATGGAATATATAGTGTAATTTTTTCGTACCTTGATTTTCGCCGTCTTAGGTTTTCAAGTTTTGCTGCGTTAGTAGCTGACGAATGATTGTAGTTTGTTTTCAATTCTATCAAGTGTTTTATTTATTGCAACACAAGTAACGTTGTCGGGGTTCTTGATTCCTAATTAAAAGGTTTTATTAATACTGCAAGCGACACGTATGATTGCGGCGAGCGAAGTAGCTGCGTGCGACATCTTAAAATGGATATTTTTTTACCTTCTTAACAGCGATCACCAGGAAGTATTCTATATTTATCTTTATAACTGTATAAATGTGAAACATTTGAGAGAAGCAGTAAACCAGCGTAAATTTAAGGGGTGAAACAAATACACTTGATAGCAAATTATCACAGATAATTTAGTACATAATAATTGCATTACCAAGGAAATTAATAAAATGTTACGATGGTAAACATATATGAATTCTATTCTCGATTCTATTTGAGCTCTAATGTAAATCTCTTTACTGTCGTAACAATGGATACTTGTCTATAAATTTAAAACGTAAAATTTAACTTAATGAAAAATGCCCCTAAACACGAAATATACAGATGATTGGTTTAGTATTGACAATGTTATCGCACATATTAAAGAAAAGAGCTGACGCGGGCTTTTATTCAAGTGTGTAAGAAGCTGGTGATTGTAGACACAGTTAGAGAAAAATAGTTCGCACGAACTGAAGGTACTGTACCCGGGATTTTCATTTTCTGAGCACGTCCCCAATATTATTACCTCGAAGTCTGCCAGTATTACTTTCAAAATTATGCAATGAAACACTGACATGACAATTGTTTACATTTTGTTTAAAAAAAAATTACGATCAGCAGTGGTGTGGTGGTTAGACCACTCGCCTTTCGCCACTACGAACTGGATTCAGCTCCCGGTGAGGTCTGTCCTGGATCTTCGCGTGTGTGAAACGTGACGGGTGTTTCCGTTGACTGGTAGGGTTTCTCAGGTACTCAGCTTCTCCCACCACTGCATTCCGTCTCTGCACCACCTGCACCTCACTTTACCCTCAGAGACGCTGAAGACAGCTGCTAAGCACTGCCCACATCTCTCATTATCTCACCAACAGATTCATGCTGTTATACAAAAAAAAAGTATTTTTCTTATTTAAATATACATTCCTCGCATTGAAACTCCTTCAGAGGAGACGTAACAAAATTAAGAACGCCCATTCAACGCTGTTAATACCTAACTTTGTTGCATATTCAAGAGAAGCAGAAATTTTTGACCATTATGAACGCCTTGCAAAGTTCTTGAGCAGTCTATAAATTTGATGAAGGGAGAAAAAGAAAGCACACTCTGAGGCCTGATAGAACTAAGGCCGGAGGAGTAATTCCTGACAGGGGATAAGATTATTTTTATTTTGCTACACATAATGTAATCCTAAGTGTGGCGCTCCTGAACATAGAGGGAAAGATGCTGCAGGAAAATATTATCAATTCCTTTTTCCAAAGGAACATTGTAAAAGATAACTTCTCCAAATTAGAAGCGATTTATTAATATATATATATATATATATATATATTGTTGCTGTAAAGTTTAGTATTTTTATGAGAGGTAAATAAATTAATGAATATTTTCCTTATCCCTTAATAATACTATTTGTGTATTTAAGTTGCAATAATATTTTATATATAAATAAAATATATAATGAAGCGCCTTCTTTGGAACGTATAGATAGATATATCGTACTGTTGGAACACAGTGACGAATAGTGGAGTGAATATAACAGATCCTCCTCATTGCTGTTTTTTTATTCTCATTCTTGCTATTCTGTGGAATTTTTAATCTACTTCAAAAGGATATTTGAACAATTTTTTTTAAGTAAGCTATGTAAAATAAAGATTAACATTTTCGTGTAAATATTTTTTAATTAATCATTGTATTTTATTATTTCTTGAGGCCGTACTGTACCACATGTATGTAAAAGGTGATTCGAGTCCCAAATGCAGCACATGCATTCTATGGAGAAAAAAATTACACGGCTGTGATTAGATGATATATGAAGCCTCGAAATTACATACATTGGTAAAGGTGTAAAATGGCACTGGTTTTGCAGAATATTTAGCCTACGCGCGCGCGCACACGCACAAAGAGAGAGACAGAGAGAGAGAGGGAGAGAGAGAGAGAGCGAGCGAAAGAGAGAAAAAAATATATATTGCGTGTGAAAACAATGCCTTTGACCAAAGGAAAACTAGAACAAATGCCTACAAATATAGGGTTCAATTAAAATACTTTGCTAAAAAAAATGTTTTACATTTTATAAGAAGTTAATTACATTACTTAATTTTGACTTTGTTTTAACTAATACTTGTTTTCCATTTTAATTTCAATGATTTAACTATACATATTTTAATGTAGTGATTTAAATTATTTTTATAAGCTTGGTCTGATCACTGTGGGTTGTAAAATAATAAACTAAGAAAAGTGGGGGATAAAGTGCGTTCGAGGAAGCGACCGACTTTCATGGGCCTACAAGTGGCATCATGGCAAATCCGGCCCTGGAGATAGGTATCAGGGGAGTATAGGAAGTCATCAGGAGTGAAATTAAGAACAGTCACATAGGAGAGATGCAAAGAAGGGGGAAAAAAAGTAATAATTAAGTAATGCTGATTTTGGCTAAATTTAAAATTAATTTAATATCTGATTTTTGGAAGACCTGGATATACTTAAAAAGCCACTACTAATGTCTGAATTCTAAAATATTTCCCGGGAGTATTCCATACCCTCACAGGTCACCAGTGACCCTTATTCCATTAAAATACTCAGTCTATGTCCATTAGTTTTCGAACGTAGGTCGCAGCTGCTTTACCCCGCACCTACAGGTGATTGCTGACCTTATGTTAAGACAAGATGGATTGTGTGCACAAAAATTTGGTTCTTAAAACAATTTTTTTTTCAGTGCAGCATTTAGAGGGAAGGGGCGTAAAATGTTTTAAATTATTTTGGAAATTGCCCTGTACTGTACTTTGTGTTTTCATAACATCTTTATGAAAATCGTGTACCGAGCTGGAAATATGTATTTCCTCGCTTTTTTTTTTACGTTAACTTCCTACTCTGAGGTTTCCTGTTCGGTTTCAGGCTCAGCGAGCGGAGAATCCGAATCGTCACGTGGGTATTTTGGCGTGCACAAGCTGCGTACCGCGAGCGGGTTTTCTCGAGGGTCTCCCCTTTTTTTCACTCCTCCGCTTCTACACCTCCGTCTCAGGGAACGTATTCCTTAACTGGCACGCACGCAGCTGCCTGCGATATCAGCTGGAGACCCATCCACTATAAGCTGTCTTCGGGTATGGCGAAGAAGTGAGGGGGGCNAAATCGTGTACCGAGCTGGAAATATGTATTTCCTCGCTTTTTTTTTTACGTTAACTTCCTACTCTGAGGTTTCCTGTTCGGTTTCAGGCTCAGCGAGCGGAGAATCCGAATCGTCACGTGGGTATTTTGGCGTGCACAAGCTGCGTACCGCGAGCGGGTTTTCTCGAGGGTCTCCCCTTTTTTTTCACTCCTTCGCTTCTACACCTCCGTCTCAGGGAACGTATTCCTTAACTGGCACGCACGCAGCTGCCTGCGATATCAGCTGGAGACCCATCCACTATAAGCTGTCTTCGGGTATGGCGAAGAAGAGAGGGGGACAGTAAGGGCGACAGTCTAGCGCGCACCAAATACGGCATCCTCCCGTATGCAGCCAGTAGCCGCGCGGCCTTGGAGCGGTGCGGTCAGCGGTACCCGGTGGGAAGCAGCGTGGAGAGGAGGCTAGACCGGCGATGGACGTGACTCATCCGACCACATGATACCCACGTGGCCACAGCCTACTTTGATAAGGAGGCGTTGCTTTGGGAATACGAGGGTAGTCACAACTTTGCGATCACGTCGACCGGAGTGAGCTGAGCGGTTTTCGGTGACACAGATGATTTCTGATTTATCTTCAGAGAGCGGAAATCTTCGCGAGCTTCTCAGTCGTTTGTGAACCAAAGCAGATGTCAACTCTTCATTGGTTGCTTGCCGTCACACTGGAAGAATATGATTGCCCTTATTTTTTAATGCACGTTTACTATTGACGTAGGTTCTTACACGAGGTATCAATCGTGAGCCAATTGCAAAAGAAATACGTGGAGTGGAGAGATTTAAGCTGCTCTTGAAATTCGAGGTCTTGAGAGCAGCGCCGGAATGCAAGGGTGGGGGAAATGGGAGATCCACGAGAAAACCCGCTGACCAGTGGCATCGTGCGGCACATGCGAAAATCCGGGAGCGACCCCGCCGCGAGCAGAACCCGGTTCGTCTTGGTGGGATGCGAGTAATCTAACCACTACACCACCGCGGCACCACAAGACAAATAAGATATATGACTGTTTGAAGTTCAGATTGCCCCCGAATGAATCCGCTATTATTTCAGGTTTCTAGTTAACTGCTTACCCATATTTCCAACTATGTTTGGTTTGCCCATAAGCAACCAGGACGCGAGTTTTTGTTCATTTAGCCACGCTACGNAAGACAAATAAGATATATGATTGTTTGAAGTTCAGATTGCCCCCGAATGAATCCGCTATTATTTCAGGTTTCTAGTTAACTGCTTACCCATATTTCCAACTATGTTTGGTTCGCCCATAAGCAACCAGGACGCGAGTTTTTGTTCATTTAGCCACGCTACGAGGCAGTTAAAATTTCTCATTCACTTTTTTTTTTAAATATCGCTCATATTTTTAATTTTTTCCTGGTGCATGTCTCAAAGATAGTCTTTTCCCCAAACCTCAAAAGTCATACTCGATGCAAGCCATTATGCTTACCTTGGAAACCACGCCCCGAAATGTGGGTAGTATCGCCGCTGTATGCGCGTTGAGATGGGATCATCATTTTCCGCGCATTTAACGCGGATAACACGAAGTATATGGGGTGAGACGCTCTCTGACTGGCAGTAGGTTCTATAATATATTCACTGTTTCTTCACACTTCTTGTATCAAACCTTATCACACTGTGTATGGCGTGTTTGATTGTTTCCAAAATATGGCATGTTTCACAAACGTTTTATACTTGTGTTAACATAAAAGTACCTTATTTTCTGTGAAATTGAACTCTCTCTTATGCTTAATTTTGTCTGTAAATTATAATATTTCATTTGTAATTAATAAGAACAAAAGCAGGGAGAAAAAAAAGGTGTGTTGGCAATGCCTAGAAAGAAATAGTTCATATGCAAAATATTATTAAACTGAGAGCGCACGAATGCGATACGTTGTCCCTTTGGTGTAATTCTTGGTTAAGCTCTGCTTGCACGAGCTGGAGGAAAATCCTGGAAGTCTTGAATTAACTATGTATGTTCTGTCTGTTCTGCGTGATCTTCAAACGCGTGAATCCGCCTTAACGGCGTGGACCGAGCGTGTTTTTGGCCTTGCCGTAGTGTGTCTTCTTGCATTCTGGCGCTAAGGTTACTATTAAAATTTTTTTGGCTTTGGAATTTGACCCTTTAACCCCTTCGGTCATATACCGATTTCTGTGTTTTGGTGTTACAATCACGCAAGTGACTTTTTTGTTATGAGCTGTTCACGTGGCCAACATTTGTTTTGCAACCAGTGAACAGCGTGCTGCGTACTCTATGATATTGGGGTGAGTAAGTGAACAGATTTGGGCGGCTCTGGACATCGAGGTCTTGAGAGCCGATCGATGATATTGGTTTTGACCATACATGTCACAAATGTTAATAAAATGCCACCAATCAGATTAGCTACAAGGGAGACTGCAAAGCAGATAAGCACACGTGGGGCCTTATGACATGGCGGTTTCTTCGACGGGACGTATCCATTCCCTGATTGGCCGCGTGAGGCTCTGGGAACGGGACTTGTCTCTGACTAGCTAGTGCATGCTGGGCTGCCAGCTGGTGGGTACATCACCAGGCGCTGAATGGCGAACGGCGTTCCAGCATGTTTCTGGCCAGTGACGCCATTTTGCTGGCGTGTGCCGCTGGAGTTCGCGGTGTAAGCGACTGTTTAAACTATGTGGTAGAGGCTCGAATGTGCATAGGACTGTGGAGCCTTAGCCTGACGGCCTCTGGGCTCAGGAATGAACTTATCGGTGCGGCTAACTGCGATGCAAACCCTTTTGCAGTGTGCTTTATGATCACTGTTTCCGACGTAGCTTCCAAAGATGCGAGTTCTGGTTGTATTGGAGTGTTCTGCTACCACAGTGTAAGAGAGTTTCCAGTTATTGTCTTTATGCTCTGGAATGTGGTAATTATTTTCGAGAGAAAGCTATGTGCGAGTTTTCCTCACGTGCAGAATTTTCATTAAAAAATTTTTTTTACCAAGACACACTGCTACGCATTGTTGTTCGCTCTCTTCACAAATTAAATTTTTTGGAGACGAAAAATACACAATTGTGGTGTTTCCAAAACTCGTGTAGTCCTGATGCTTTTATATCTCGTCTTGGATGCCCATTGAAATTTTATTTATTTTTCGCGGCTACGTTGGACAATCGTATATGAGATCTTGCATATGATTTGCGTTATGAAATCGAGGTTTGTTCATCCTACGCCGGTCATATAGATACCCTGACTATACACCACGAAGAATTCCTTAGAAAAAAAGTGGCATCAATGCAATGGGTATGATATTCTAGTTAAAAACGTTCTTCGTGAAAATTAACACTGGGTGACACATTCCGTTACAGCTTCATAATAAAAAAACACAGTATAATATTTCTCGCTTATTGTAATGCTCAGTACATTCTCAGACATCTAAGCGTAACATGTGTGATTTAGATTCAGCACCTTTGTCGGTATGCACTTTCCCCCCACAACCCCCCTTACGAATCTATATTTAGACACAGAGTTACGTTGCATCATAGTTTATAGAAATGTGACGTCGAGGGATAGTGCCGCCGTAATTTTTCATTGCAAAATACCTTTCAATTTATGGACAGCCTTTACGCAAAAATTAAAACAAGCATGCATAATTCACAAACTTGTGTTTACTTATTTAATGAGCTGTCATATCGTGCTTACTTGTCGTTTGACGTAATATAATTTTTCTTATCTCAGTTCCTTCACCGTTATTACAAATTCATATAACGAAAGTTTGTGGTCGTTCCGAAACCTTGAATTTTACGTCTTACCGGCATTGTAGGTGTATTACCATAGTTTAATATAATTGTGTTTGTTTGCATTTTTTATTTTAACGTACCTGCGTAATGCCGAGGAGTTATTAAGGAGACAGCTCGCTTATGAAAACTTTATATAGAATGTTTGGAAAATAAACGCCCAAACTGCGTGAGGTGATTCCTTATGAAAAAAAAGTCTAAAATATAAAGGCCACCGTATACCTAAACAGAATATTAAAATATATATGAGCCAGTGAAAATTGTGTTATGAAAATATATATTCTCTGAATGCTTTATACTTTCGGCCAGCGGTAGGGTTGGTGGCGATTTACCCACAGATTTCCCACATGGTTGAATGGGACACACCCATTTGGCGCGATATGGAGCGTATACTAGTGGAGGGTATGCCGTTGATGTGGCATTGTACAAGACATTCTGCAAAAATACGTTTTCAAAACCCAATTTTTATAGGCTCCATTAATATTCTTCTCCTTGGGTACATGGTGTCCTATATATTGTTACATTAATATCTGAAGGGCATATGGGAAATAGTGGGAAATTGTAGCCAACTATGACTATACGAGGGCTTAGGGCGTACTTGACACTGACATCCTGTTCGTTGTCGGTGGCGATGTGTATGTTATAAATTTGACGACTATAGCCTCGGCGGATGGGAAATGGCGGTCGACTATGATTACAAGACTCCTTAAAATTGACTTGACCCTACCACCCTGTTCTTCATCAGAGGAGATGTTTATGATATGAATTTGGTGCCTATAGCTTCGGTGGGTGGGAAATAGTGGGCAACTATACTTATAAGTGGGCTTATGGCATACTTGACCATGCGGCCCTTTTCATAGTCGGGAATGATGTCTATGTTATGAATTCGGTGACTACACCTTGAACAGTTCGGAAATTACAGACAACTATGCTTATAGGTGGGCTTAGGACGTACTTGGCTCGCGCGCACAGTTTGACTCTAGGCTAGCGTGCATGGACAGGCCTAGCTCCGTGTCGCGCAGGTGGAATGACAGAGTATGAGACTCGTCCGCGCCAGGACGTCAGGTGAAAGGAGACCAAAAGGAATATGAGAAAACCAAGGTGGAATGATAGAGCATGATGAGAGAAGTTGCATGACAGGGCAATGAAGTCGAAAATTTTTCAGGCAAGTTGGATGGTGCTGGCATGGAATGATAGAGCTTGAATGTCAGGGTAACCCCTCCACTCCTTACTCCTCATTCCCAAAAAAAAGTGTCATTAGCCCCATTATGGAGTCATAGGCGAAAATTGTGCAAATGTCAGTCGCGTTGTGCAAACACACATTTTTTGTAAAAAAAAATTTGCCGGTTTTAAGAGAAATTCGGGAAATTATGAGGCAAATTCTAACGATTTAGTTTTTGAAATAAAAAAAAAAGGAAATTCCAAGAAAAAAGGGAAAAAATGGCTGCTTGACGTCATCCAAGATGGTCGCCGGCTTGTCCCATTGTCCCCGCCAGAAAGCCAGGTGGCGCAGAAGAAACATTTTATAACTACTCTTTTATTTTTATTAAAGTCTCCATCCCTCACGAACTCGGATACGCCCCACAGGCGTTCATGTAACAATATGTTACTAAAAATTTATTTTCTCCGTCGCGGCGCGCGTTTTGGCTCCGCCCCAATTGCAGGAAGTCGCGTAGAATAGTTTTGTGAACCAGGCCTCGTTGCTCCACTTGCCGACGTTTAGCCGCTTCCCTATCACCTCCGGCTCTTCGATTCCAGTCGGCTGATCATCGAGAGCGGCCGTTGAACTTGAAGCAGCTCTCCACCCACGCCCGGAAAAACACGCGGGGCGAACACTCTCGGTTTAACTTCGTTTGAGGAACTACAGCTAAGATTTATTCTACTTAGGTTAGGTACAAAACGAGAATTTTTATATAGCCTACTAGCGGTTTCATCGCACTTTTTGATAGAATCTTTGAAAAATCACGCTATGTATGGCGTGTTTGGTTTTGTATCACAAGCGTTTTATACTTATGTTAACATAAAAGTACCTTATTTTTGGTCAAACTGAACTTTTACTTATATTTTATCTATAAATGGAAATATTGCATGTACAATTTATATGAATATAAACAGTAAGACAATAGGTGTGTTGGTAATGCCTAAGAAATAGTTCTTATACAAAATATTATTACAATGAGTGCGCTCGAATGCAGTGCACTGTCCGTTTGATGTAATTTTGTTTTGCATGAGGCGAGGAATATCCTGGAAGTAGAACTTCAGCAGGGCTTTGTTTTGTATGAGGCGAGGAATATCCTGGAAGTAGAACTTCAACAAGGCGTCAGAAAAGTTTAAGGTAACCGTGAATGGACTATNATGAGGCGAGGAATATCCTGGAAGTAGAACTTCAACAAGGCGTCAGAAAAGTTTAAGGTAACCGTGAATGGACTATAAAAGGTTTTATCACAGCGAAAATTTCCGCCCTAAGGTGCGGTGGTTTTCCAATGCTGCGGGCTGGACTGGTGGCACGCATGCCATTGCGCCGGCTTCCATTTTCCAGAAACCACAAACGCCTGAGACTGCAATGGGCACGTGAACGCCGTCGCTGGCGTGCTGAGTGGCAAAATGTAGTGTTTTCGGACGAGTACCACTTCAACCTGTCTTACAGTGATGACCGCATATGTGTTAGACGCTACCATGGCGACCGCAATCTGGCAGCCTGCAGCGTGGAGTGGCATAGCTGAAAAAAGCTAAGTGTGATGGTTTGGGGCGCCATTAGATAGAACCTGCAATCTCTACTCCTACGTATTGAGGGCAATCTGAATAGCAACCCGAGGTACTGTTCCTCTTTCAGGCAACTCCACATGCCATATTTCAGCAGGACAATGCCCGGCCATATGTGGCGAGGAATGTGTAAGCCTTCTTCAATGAACGACGGGCACCACTACTTCCCTGGCCTACATGTTCGCCTGACATGTCGCCCATCGAACACGTCTGGGATATGGTGGGTCAGCGACTTGTTCGTCACGGTCCTCCAACAACCGCTGTTGATGCTTTGTGGACTCGCGTACAAACCGCGTTGAGGGAGATTCCCCAGGAACACATCCCGGTTCTCTTTGATTCCATGCCACGTCGTTTCGGGGCTCTTATTTCGGCACGTGGGGGCTTCACAACATTCTGAATTCTCAAGTTCAGAAATCATGTACAGTTCTGTAATCCTAATCAATTATGTATTGTCATGTACCTAATCTGTGGTTTAAAGTTCATTTCAATCACATGTATCCTTCTTGGTATTGCATTTTTCACAAACGTTAGTGTATATTTTACTAGGCATTACGAACACTCCAATTTTCTCCCTTTTTAATTCATATTAACAATAAAGGAAACATTATAATTTATAAATAAAATATAACTAAAAGTTTATTTTATACAAAAATAAGGTACCTTTCTGTTGACAGAAGTATAAAACGCTTGTGATACATGGAAACAACCAAGCACGTCCCACATGGCGTCATTTTTCAAATGTTTTATTCAAAACGCGTGGAGAAACCGCTTATAGACTACATGGGTAGAGACAGCATAAAAACCAAAAATTCCCAAAGGTTACTTGGAGCCTATATATTTTTCCGAAACACTTTAATGTCTTATTTATTTGATATGTTGCTTATTAATCTGTAACACGGCTTAACTCACAGCAAATGAGTTAAAAAAAACGTTCTCTATTGGAGTACCACATTCTCATCAGTTAGACTGCCGGCCGGCAAGTAGGTTACCAAGCTCTCATTGGCGAACGGCGTTCCGACATGTTGCTGGTCAGTAATGCCGCGGCGTGTGCGGTTGTAGCTGGCGGAGTAAGTGGCAGTTTCAGCTCTGCAGTCTTATGTTCTCTGTGGTTCCACGGTTGTTGTGCGTGCATCGAGAGTGAACAGTGCAACGACCAGCGTACCTAGCAACCGCCCACCATCCGCCAATGACGACAGCTGCAGTCAGCGGGCGAGCCTTATTTAGTGCGAGCACAGGCTTGACCCAACGATATCTACACAGAACTTAGAGACTGCTTCCCTCAGTCACTACCATAAGTACACAGAATCCATAAGTCGATAATAACTTTATTCTATATTAACAGTTTAGATGACAAAATAAAACGGTAAATAAAACGCACACACTAAAAATATACAGTATAAAAGATATTTATTCTCAATTGTTATATTACTAAAAACCTAAAATAAACCCAGGTGAATTTAAAATACAAAAAAAAATCCTAAAATAAGATGTTTTTGAAGTATTTTGACCAGTCATTCTGGACCTCGTCCAGTTGGTTGTAATCATTGCAATTGAAATTTGATTTAATCCAGTACTGGTTTATTAGATTTTTACGTCAATCATTTGAGTCATTCAAGAAATACTTCCCCTATTTCATTTCATGTTGTGCCTCAGTTTTAGCTATCGAAATATTTGGACATTGTAATTGCACTTTTGGCACAAGCTATGAAACAAAACTCGCTATTGAAATGAACAAATTTATAGACTTAAGTAAGCATGCAGATGTATTGCTGCTTGCTGGTGATAACTTAAATTTTATAAATTAAATTACATAATATTTTATTCTATAATGTAACGTTTCACCACTTTGTAAGACGTGTACAAACGACGACTGACGAGAATCATTAAACGTGACAGACGTGCAACCCTTTCTCAAATTGGCGCAGATTGGATTNACTGACGAGAATCATTAAACGTGACAGACGTGCAACCCTTTCTCAAATTGGCGCAGATTGGATTTGTGGACAACCCTGCAGGATTCATGGTGTGATCTGCTTCCTGCATACCTTCATACATTATTCGAGTTCATGCCACGTCGTCTTGCGGCACTTCTGCGTGCTCGGGGTGGCCCTACACGATATTAGGCAGGTGTACCAGTTTTTTTTGTCTCTTCAGTGTATAAAATCTGCTGCCTCTTTCTGCGAGCGAATATGACGTAACATCTGGTCGTTGGGCTGCGGAGCAAGCTTGACTGTCAGCACAGAGTAGTTAGGAATACAGAGGTGAAACAGGCGCTTATTCCGTGAGCACCAGCGGCACACGCCAGCAAAATGGCGTCACTGGCAGGCAACATGTTGGAACTCCGTTAGCCAATCAGCGCCTGTTAACTTACTTGACAGCCTGCAGCCCAGCTAGTATCAAACATTTCACAGCATNGTTAACTTACTTGACAGCCTGCAGCCCAGCTAGTATCAAACATTTCACAGCATACAATAGCCAATCAGGCGCAAGTCTCGTTCGCAAAGCCTCGCGCAGCCGATCAGAGAATGGTCACGCCCACATCCAAGGAACTGCCACGCCATTTCACCTGTGCGTACTTATCGCCCCTGTAGTGTAACTGTAAAATGGCCGCTGAAGTGGTGCACAGTAGTTCCCAAAGAAGAGAGAGTGAGAGAGAGATTTAGACGACTGTTAACATCGGGGTTTTGAGAGCCAATGGGGATGACACGAGGTGAGTATGGAGCAGAGCCGGAATACCCACCGACCAGCCGCATCGTCCGGCACGATCCCCAAGTGCAAAAATCTGGGATCGACCCTACCGGAAATCGAACCCGTTTCGCCTTGGTAGGAGGCGAGTAGTCTGACGACTGCACCACCGCGGCACCTCCTGAATAAGGAAGCAGCACTACTGCAGTTCCAGAGACGTTACAACTAACCGCCTCCTCCTGCTTCCTTCACAGGCCACTGCCCTTCGTCCTGACCATGACGAACCTTGGTTAGTTTCTTTATCGCGGTGGAAACAGAGCGTAACCTTGAACCCCACTGTGGGGCAGACAAGGCGAGATAGTGATTAATTCTGAAGTCCACGGAGTGGATTAGTCGTGTCTGCCTGCGGTGAAGCGGAACCCTTGAGACCCTACCTGGATTCGAACCGATTTCCCCAGACTCCTCTTGCTGGCGAGACTTATTTTATTTTATTTTTACTGTTGTAATGTTTGTCTTGGTTTCCACATTTCATTCTTTGAAATAAGACGCTATTTGACAACTAACAAGTCTGCGTTTGGAGGGGCGGGAGAAGAACAGTATATTCACTGTAAACCAACATTAATCACTTGCTAAATTAGTGAAATACTTATTAGAAACATATATTGAATATTTTAGTAAGTCCTGTGGTGTAGCTTTCGCAGGTTTTTGGAGACAAATTTCACTTGTATGTAACTACAGCGGCCCTCTTTTAAAGTAAAATGTTTTAGGGAAGGGGGAAACAATAACCCTTAAAACAACTAGTTTTGTTCTAGTCTACAATTCAATTTTAATTTAATTTAATTACCGTACCTATGCAAATGCATAGTTTAAATTTCCAGACAGTTAACACAAACTTACAACAATACAAAAAAGAAAAAAAATTGCTGGTATAGTGACGGAGNGGGGGTGACTTCACAATTGTCGAGCGTTGTAAATGGCGTTTCATAACCTATTATTTCGACGTTGGAATGCTGAGGACACTCATGGGCAAACACGGTGGACGCCTATATCAGAAGTGGGAACGACCACGACTGCATGATTGCTACTCCCTGCACCGCCGCGGGGTGACAGCATATGTCGATATTCGCCTTCCGAGTTATCTCACTGTCTCTTCTGGCGCGCATGTTTTGTACTCAGTTCACGGTTACTTCCAGGATATTCCTCTGCCTCATACAGACAAAGCCTGTAAAGTCTGTATCATAAATCATAGTATGCCCACATTTTCGCAAGTCAGGTTGTAAGTAAGCGAATATTTATAGGCATATGCGATTATAGTTTGCGATTTCTTAGGGCGAGGCTCGTGAAATTCAGTTTGCAAGCAACATTTCTAGCCCCAGGAAAGTATGCATATATAAACCCTACAACCATTTATAGACATAGTGATCAGCTAAATTAAAAATAATATTTGCATCATTGTGCTTTGTTTTAAATCAAAATCAGTTTATAACAGGGGAAGAAAATATGTAGTGTTAAAATATTGAAATATTTTTTTATTTATTTATTAAAATTCATTACTACGAAATTATTCCTGTTCATCTGCGTAAAGTCTGCATCTGTATAAACATCACCATCAGTTCTAATTCGTTAAATACTAAACCAACTATTCGGGCACTCGAGAACTTCGTGCTGCCGTGCAGTAAGTTTGAAAACAATCCAACATGGCATCGAGCCCTGGCTGTGACGCCCACCGAGATGGCGGACGGCACCCACCAACATGGCGGCCGGCCGCGCCTATCAAAATGGCGGACGGATCCTGGATCCTACTCCTGAAATCCTGTGCCCGAACCGACATATGTACACTACTACCCAGTAACCAGCGTCATCGTCCGGCGCACTTGCGAAAATCCGGGAATGACCCGGTCGGGGATTGAACCTGTTTCGTCTTGGTGGGAGGCGAGCAGTCTATCCACCAAGCCACCGCGGCCCCAAGTGGGAAATTGATTTTGTTGGTGTTCAGCCTGCGTTTCTGACGTAACCTTCTCCCGTGATCCAGAAATAGCTTGGATGCGCATCCTCGCAATAATGTATTTTATGATATTATTTTTCTTTTTTTTTCCAAATCTTATTAGTATAGACAAGAACAGTATGTGGGTTCAATGGTTTCACATTGGTTTGTACGAATGAGCACATTCAGCTGCTCATTGGCTCCGTGCTGCCACAGTGGGAGGCCCTGATTGAGTATGCATTTTCTTGAGTGTTTATTATTGGCCCAGAGTCCTGCAGGATGTGTCAAAGAAGTCGTGGGCCGATTGCAGTATTAGCATCAAGATACACATTTTAGTTTTTAGAATCAAACCTGTTTCCACGTCTCTGCTTGTACTTGTAAGTATACACGATGGTTTGTCGCGGGAAAAGCGAACGGTTTGTTTTGTTTCAACTAATTGTAAACATGTCTGATATTTTTCATCATTTTAGCTATCGTCTGAGTGTTACTATGTATTTCACTGGGACGACGAGAATCGTGATACTGCAGTACCGAACGGTTTTGATTCGTTTGCTAACTATATAGCCGGGTCATATATTCGTTAGCCAATTATAAAAGAGGCAATACCTTACAGCGTTTTAGATAATATATCGGCTCCTAAATAATAATAATGCTATTTCCCGCTATCTCTGTTATTTTTTAGTATAATCGCATTGCAGGAGCTTAATCAAACCATTAACTAATAGTAATAACTCATTAACTTTTCATACTTCACAGAAACTGCGAACTCTTAATTTTTTAGACCCTTAGAACCACTAATTTCTCACTTTCGTGAAAGGTAGGGGCAATAAAATTTTGCGAAAAGATTTCAAGACAAATTACACTGAAGAGCCAAAAAACTGGTACATCAGCCTAATATCGTGTGAGGCCCCCCTCCCCCCGAGCACGCAGAAGTGCCGCAAGACGACGTGGCATGGACTCGACTAATGTCTGAAGGTATGCAGGAGGCAATTCACACCATTAATCCTGCAGGGCAGTCCACAAATCCAATATGCGCCAATTTTATAAAGGGTTGCACGTCTGTCACGTTTAATGGTTCTCGTCAGTCGTCGTTTGTCCCGTTCTTTCACGATATTTTTCCGGCCGCAGCGATGTAGAAGATGTGATGTCTTACAGGATTCCCGATATTCACGGCACACTCGTGAAATGGTCGTACGCGAACATCCAAATCTTATCGCTACCTCGGAGATGCTATGTCCCATCTCTCGTGCACAGACTATAACACCACGTTCAAACTCACTTAAATCTTGATAACCTGCCATTGTAGCAGCAGTAACCGATCTAACTGCCGACCGCATCGTGTTACTCTGATTGGTTCCATACCTCTGTTATTTGCATACTCACGCCTATACCAGTTTTTTGGCTCTTCAGTGTATAATTCAAAACATTGTGGGGTAGTTTAACTATATTGATTGGCTGAAATACGTTTTTACACGTGTTAACTGTCTGCATACGAATCACGTAGGAGCCGTGCCGATGTTTCCGAATTCTAAGTGGCCCGGTCAAATATGAAAACTACTTTTCAAGCAGACAGCAACCATTGGCAATAGACAAACTGCTGTTGGGTGCGTATAATTTTGAAGTGTACTATGTACCTTTATTTTTTGCGAAAAAGTACTAACTCTGCGAAAGGACATGAAAAAGAACGTTCTCAATGAGCTATCGTTGGTCAGATTAGTGGTTGCTATTTTGAAAATTTACAAATAATTCGGGACTGTTGGAAACGCGTCAGATATCCACTTTTGGCAACGGACGTGGCTTGGCGTCACCAAAAAGCTATGCAAAGCTCCCTGGCATGCAGCGAAACAACGGGACAGGCTGATTTCCGAATGAATCTGATGCTGCTGCGTGAATTATACTACCCACATTTGACGGTTGGAAGTTGTGACAGTTTTCGGAGGAAGTACGGGTCCAGATTTGACTCGGGGGGAAGTATTTTATTTATTTATTATTTATTTTCGCATTGGTTAACATGTAGTTGTGTGGAGTATACAGCTACAAGCCATCTGTTAGTACTTATAAACGGGGTCTATAAACACGATTTCAATCTTAGGAGTAAAAGGCGTGATAATAACAATAATAATAATTTCCTACAATTCCTCGGCCTCAAATTTTTTTCGACACAGCCCACCAAAAATTTTCTGGATTTTACTAAACGAAGAATGCAGGCTGTTTCTGTGCTCAACTAACGTGAATATTGCGTAGTTGTGATCTTATCTTCGCGTGTTATATTGCGCATTGAAATACGATGCTCGTATCGCTTGTACCGCTGAAGTTGAAGTGCGCCGACTAGAGACAATGGCTATGAACAGAACGCTATCTGCAACAACATTCCCCCGACTCCCACGTGTAAGGAAAGCGCTATCTGTTGTTAGCAGAGTCTCCTGGTTCACGACAAGCAGCTGGCATGAATAAGAGCTTCGGATTGCATTCACGTTACGTCCGCTCTGGAAAGTTGCACGTGACGGTCGCACGACGGCAGATAACGACGGACTGAAACGTGTTCCGCGTTTGCGGGAGAGAGAAGTGGTGACTAAGTGATACGGTACAGCCTTCGTAGTCATCAACACCTCCAGTTGCTTGTTCAGAATCAATTACGAATTGGCTTAGAGTCCATTCGCGGTTACTTCCAACTTTTCTGAAGCCCTGCTCAAGTTTCACTGTGGGGCACTAGTTAGTTTTGTTGGCCGATCTCGATTAAATTTGGTACACTGCTTTGTTAAGTTATTTATGCTGTGTATACCTGATTTTTTTTTATTAGTAGAGATATTTAATAATCAATTTAATTAATCTGTAGGTTCATAATACGACACCTGTTTTGCTCTTTGCTTTTTTCTGATGAAATTTGTTTTACGTAAGTAAAATATTTCTCTTATAAAATGATATTTATTTGCGCCTCTGCATAAGGCCAATGTGCAGACTTCGAAGAAATTATTGTCTATACATTACACAAAACTTGGATACAGATGAAAATAGGATATGACACTTCCAAGTCACTATGCTAGTATTGTATTGCTATAAAACACCTTTTCAACATCCGAGAAAGCCAAACTAATAATTAAAANACTTCCAAGTCACTATGCTAGTATTGTATTGCTATAAAACACCTTTTCAACATCCGAGAAAGCCAAACTAATAATTTTAAAAAAGCGTAAAATTTTTGTTGGCGATGAGTGCAGGCTCCCAGAAAATTGCTTCCCACTCTGCACTTACACAGTGGAGCAGGGTAATAACTACGGCATAACAAAGAATTAACAATAACTAACATGTTTATTGCTGCCACATATCAATGATATTCAAAGGATATTCCCCCGCCTCATACAAACAAAGCTTAACTAACTCTAGAAAAGTACACCAAAGGGCAGCGCACCGCATCGTGCGCAGTAATTTTAATAATAATTTACATAAGAACTATTTCTTACTAGGCATTGCCAACATATCTTTTCTATTCCGGTTTTATTCATTTTAATTATAAAATAAACATGATAATTTACAGGTATAATATTAGTGAATGTTCAATTTAAATGAAAATAAGATACTTACGCTAACAGATGTATTAGACGTTTATGATACATGACATTTAGGAAAGAACCTAGCACCTCATTCATGGGGTGATTTTTCAAAGGTTTGATTAAAAAGTGTGAACAATCCGCGAATAGACTATATAGACATGCTAGCCAAGCGTAACGTAAGCGTTATTTTTTCTTCAAGCTTCCATGCCCATTGTAGACAGTTGTCTACAGTTTTCACAGGAAGGTTATATTTGGCCAGCACTCTACACTGCTATACTGAGTGCCGAATGAACTTCCTTGTCGGTAACTGATTCCGAATCGTAGACAGCTGTGGCCCGATCACTAGAAATAACAACTATGTATACGTGCTTGAAGTCTAGCTTGCCAAAAAATGCATTAGGGGCATTACAAATTTATATTAATAAAAACAGTTTAATGAAAAAATTAAGGAAACCTACTTCNCAAAAAATGCATTAGGGGCATTACAAATTTATATTAATAAAAACAGTTTAATGAAAAAATTAAGGAAACCTACTTTAAAACATTCCGATTTCAGTAGTAATTTAAGTTAGTTTGGTGCAAAATGTTACATCGTAAAAATGGTTTGAAATCACGTTAAGTGAATTTTATGTTCTACTTGGAAAGAAACACCCAAGATGAAGCTTAACAATTAATGACGACGTGTATGCGGTTAATTTCTTTTTAAGTGTCGCATTAGTTTCGTTACTTTGTAGCCTAAAAAAAACGTAACCTTCCACTCAATAGCGTCATTTCACCTTTTTAACTGGGGTGGCAAGGCCTACTTTCCTCCCCCGGAAAATTTTGAAAAAAATAACTAGCGTTAAATGGTTAATTTTTAAAGCTTTTTTAAACTATTTTTATCACAAAATAATTGCTAACATTCTCTATTTACCCTAAAACATTCATTGTTAATTACTTGGATTAATAACCAAACAAACCACTTGTAAAGTAAATATCGTTCACACAGAACTCAAGAGTAGGCCTATTTGTAATTGATTAAGTGCTCAACCTGTTTTTTTTAATCATGAAAGTAAAAATCAAGCAAACATCATACAAAAAAACAAAGCTTTATTTAACTTTTACTCAATGTCATCATAAGTCATTTTTATACAAAATTAAGTCTTTTCTTTTGGCTTGAATTAAAGTCATCAATAACTTCGGAAATGTCTACATAAACACTCCTTTCGATAGCCAAAAGAGCTAACGCGGACAGCCTCTCCTGGCCGACCGTGTCCCTGGTGTATGTTTTCTACCGCCGCGCCGCAAGCACGAAAATGACCTCTCACAGGATGCTGAGTTCATTGGAATTGTAAAAAACAAACGGTAAAATTCAAAAAGTAGAGGGAACACACTTTTCAAAGACTTCTCTACAAAAACGGCAGCTCTTTCTTGGAGATTTCGGTTTTTTTACTCTTCCGTTTTGTAAAAACATCTGAGTTCAGACAGAAGAAGTTGATTGTCCAAAGTGTAATATTTGCACACACACTGTACACTGGCTATCTCTACGTCAGTTCCACCTAGAACTTTGCTTAAGTGGTTAAGTACATCTAGGTTGTTTTCTTGAAGCCTGGCCTCTATATCCTGGTTTAGGATGTCAATAACTGGCCAAGGGATTGAAACTTTGTAATATTATTCTACAGATTCAAATGGAGCTTTACTCCCTCCTCTAATTTTGGAGGGAATTTTACCCTTTCCTGGCAGCTCGGCTGCTCTGAACCCGCACTTGTCAGCGATTTCTGTGCAGTGATCGAACAACTGAGTAAAAACCTCATCTGTTCTGAAGTATCGCAACACTTCAAGTGTGCTGTTTTTTTTTACAGATTTCACAACTTCGTAGGTCACACTGCTTGCCTGAAGGGTCTTTGTCAGTAAGTCCCATTGTGTTAGAACTCTCCTGAGTAATAGCAACTCAAATACAAAGTTGAAGTCCTCCATACTTTTTAACAAAGCATTGGCTTGTCCACCGCTGTCAGGGTCTGTCTGTGCAATTTATTGTAGAGTCGCCAGAGTGGTTTCAAAATTATCTAACAAAGAACGCACTGCTTCGACACGGCAAGCCCGTCTGGTATCACTCAAAGACTTCAATGTCGCTGTTCCACCACTAAAGCTTTTTGCATTTTTTTTAATGTTTTCAAAAACAGCGTGTCGGTTAGTTGATTTCTCAATAAAGTTGTAAAGACTTTGAAGTACAAAGAACGTGTTTCTTATTTGAAGTCACGCTTGTGCAAGAGCTTACAATGCACAAATTCAATATATGTACATCGCAGTGAATGTACATTGCTGTTGGGGCTTCTTGCATAATTATAGCTGCCACTCCTTTATATGGGCCCCTCATGTTCGAGGCCCCATCATAGCACTGAGCACGCAGATTTTTAATGTTCAAGTCCAGTGAAATCAAAACGTTCTTAAGTTAATTTGCCAGTGTTTCGCCGAACACGATAAAACCCTACAAATGACTCATGAACTTCTAATTTATCATTGACATGCCTCAAGGCAATAGATACTTGTTCGTGCTTTGCTATTTCTTGAGTCTCATCAGCTATAATGGCAAAAACTTTTGCCTCTTTTAACTTCCTTGGCAATGTGCAGCTTGATTTGTTCCCCAATAATGGACAGTAGCTCATTCTGGAAAGTCGCTGAAGTGTACTGAAAATTTTTTCTATGCCAAATGTAGTATTTATATGTAGTTATGACATTACATTTTTCATATTGAATTTTAAGATTTTCATTCTTGTATAAATAAGAAACTTTGTTTTAAAATTTAAAAGAATTTTATACACACATTATTATTATTATTATTATTAGAGAAACATTTTGCTGTCAAATATGTTAACATTTGTTACATTAAATATTTGTTTNCAAAAAATGCATTAGGGGCATTACAAATTTATATTAATAAAAACAGTTTAATGAAAAAATTAAGGAAACCTACTTCAAAACATTCCGATTTCAGTAGTAATTTAAGTTAGTTTGGTGCAAAATGTTACATCGTAAAAATGGTTTGAAATCACGTTAAGTGAATTTTATGTTCTACTTGGAAAGAAACACCCAAGATGAAGCTTAACAATTTTTCACAAAGCGGTAGCACCGAACAAACCCGTACGCTAAGCCCCGCCAAATAATAACGACGTGTATGCGGTTAATTTATTTTTAAGTGTTGCATTAGTTTCGTTACTTTTTAGCCTAAAAAAACGTAACCTTCCACTCAATAGTGTCATTTCAGCTTTTTAACTGGGGTTTCTAGGCCTACTGGTGGGTATGGAAGGGGGTCCAGGGGTCCTCCCCCGGACAATGTTGAAAAAAACTAGCGTTAAATCGTTAGTTTTTAAAGCTTTTCCAGACTATTTTTACCACAAAATATTTGCTAACATTCTCTATTTACCCTAAAACATTCATTGTTAATTACTTGGATTAATAACCAAACCACTTGTAAAGTATCGTTCACACACAACTCAAGAGTAGGCCTGAAAGTAAAAATCAAGCAAAAATCATACAAACAAACAAAGCTTTATTTAACTTTTACTCAAGGTCATCATAAGTTATTTTTATACAAAATGAAGTCTTCTCTTTTGGTTTGAATTAAAGTCATCAATAACTTTGGAAATGTCTACACCAACATTCCTTTCGATAGCCAAAAGAGCTAACGAGGACAACCTCTCCTGGCCTATCGTGTTCCTGGTGTATGTTTTCAACAGCCGCAAGCACGAAAATGACCTCTCACAGGATGCTGAGTTCATTGGAATTGTAAAAAAACAAACGGTGAAGTTCAAAAAGTAGAGGGAACACACTTTTCAAAGACTTCTCTACAAAAACGGCAGCTCTTTCTTGGAGATTTTGGTTTTTTTACTCTTCCGTTTTGTAAAAACATCTGAGTTCAGACAGAAGAAGTTGATTGTCCAAAGTGTAATATTTGCACACGTACTGTACACTGGCTATGTCTACGTCAGTTCCACCTAGAACTTTGCTTAAGTGGTTAAGTACATCTAGGTTGTTTTCTTGAAGCCTGACCTCTATCTCCTGGTTTAGGATGTCAATAACTGGCCAAGGGATTGAAACTTTGTAATATTATTCTACAGATTCGAATGGAGCTTTACTCCCTCCTCTAATTTTGGAGGGAATTTTACCCTTTCTTGGCAGCTCGGCTGCTCTGAAGCCCGCACTTGTCAGCGATTTCTGTCCGGTGATCGAACAACTGAGTAAAAAACTCATCTGTTCTGAAGTATCGCAACACTTCAAGTGTGCTGTTTTTTTTTTACAGATTTCACAACTTCGTAGGTCACACTGCTTGCCTTAAGGGTCTTTGTCAGTAAGTCACATTGTGTTAGAACTCTCCTGAGTAATAGCAACTCAAATACAAAGTTGAAGTCCTCCATACTTTTTAACAAAGCATTGGCTTGTCCACCACTGTCAGGGTCTGTCTGTGCAATTTATTGTAGAGTCGCCAGAGTGGTTTCAAAATTATCTAACAAAGAACGCACTGCTTCGACACGGCAAGCCCGTCTGGTATCACTCAAAGACTTCAATGTCGCTGTTCCACCACTAAAGCTTTTTGCATTTTTTTGAATGTTTTCAAAAACAGCGTGTCGGTTTAGTTGATTTCTCAATAAAGTTGCAAAGACTTTGAAATACAAAGAACGTGTTTCTTATTTGAAGACATGTTTGTGCAACAGCTTACAATGCACAAGTTCAATATATGTACATCGCAGTGAATGTACATTGCTGTTGGGGCTTCTTGCATAATTATAGCTGCCACTCCTTTATATGGGCCCCTCATGTTCGAGGCCCCATCATAGCACTGAGCACGCAGATTTTTAATGTTCAAGTCCAGTGAAATCAAAACGTTCTTAAGTTAATTTGCCAGTGTTTCGCCGTCAGTTTTTTTTTCACGATAAAACCCTACAAATGACTCATGAACTTCTAATTTATCATTGACATGCCTCAAGGCAATAGATACTTGTTCGTGCTTTGCTATTTCTTGAGTCTCATCAGCTATAATGGCAAAAACTTTTGCCTCTTTTAACTTCCTTGGCAATGTGCAGCTTGATTTGTTCCCCAATAATGGACAGTAGCTCATTCTGGAAAGTCGCTGAAGTGTACTGAACATTTTTTCTATGCCAAATGTAGTATTTATATGTAGTTATGACATTACATTTTTCATATTGAATTTTAAGATTTTCATTCTTGTATAAATAAGAAACTTTGTTTTAAAATTTAAAAGAATTTTATACACACATTATTATTATTATTATTATTATTATTATTAGAGAAACATTTTGCTGTCAAATATGTTAACATTTGTTACATTAAATATTTGTTTTGTTATTTTTAGATAGTAGTGTATATTAGAATACATTTACTAATATTATGTTACTTAAGTATCCCTCCAATTACCCTCTTAATATTGAAACGTAGTTGAAAAGCAGCTGCAACTTGTTTTATTTTCATAATTAATGTAAATTTAAATAATTAATTTAATAATATGTTACGTTACGATACCATCCTATCACTATCCTAACCACCGTGACGTCATCTATCACTCATTCATTATGTAATATTATTACAGCAATGCTTTTACATTGTATCTATTAACATGTATTTCATTTCCAGGAATTGTAGTTTTATGTACAAACACAAACAAAACAATCGATGTACCGGGATGAGAACACTTAGGTTTTCCTAGTTCAATACTTTTACAATTCAATTTGCTTCTATTGTAATTATTACTACAGTGTTTTTGAATTTTCAGTCCTCACAAATAATTTATTGTAGTGAACGATTCACGTCACATAGTGTTAGTGTTAGGGACTCACGACCCGAAGAAAGACTGACGCGTTCGCGAACCACCCGCGGGGCGTCTGCCGCGCCCGCGTGGAAGACACTTTGCACACCCAGCGGCATTGAAGTTCAAGGCCCGCTAGGCCACCGCAAACACACAGCACAGCGTTTGTTCGGCCCACCTCGCCCGAGGACTGCACGAAAGCAATCGGCAGTTCCTTATACCTAGCTTCTCCGTCTACTGTAATTCCTTTAAAAAAATGNCCGAGGACTGCACGAAAGCAATCGGCAGTTCCTTATACCTAGCTTCTCCGTCTACTGTAATTCCTTTAAAAAAATGTTCCTACCGTAGCGAAAAGGACTTCAACCCGATCCATATTTCTACTGCCACCAGATGAATCCCGCAACTCTCAATCATCTACATAATCCACACCGACTTCAGGGCGAGATGAGGGCATTTCGCTAGTGAACATTGGAGGAGATGTTACAAGTTGTGGTCAGGCTCTTAGCTGAGCGGCCTGCCTGATCATACCTTGACTTATTTATCCAGGACACGGGCCGTGATCGCTGAAATTAGTTATGGAATCGCAAACCACAGAAACCCCCTCCACCTGCCAGTAAACGGGGTCAACGCAGCCGATATAGGGCAGTGTAGTCCGTGGGAGGTATATTTTGTCGTCAGGCCATTGGAACGAGAAGACCACTGAAGATGGGTGTCCGGTCGTCGACTTGCGCCATCTTAATCAGCCTCCGGAATCATGAACAAGGTGGGTACTCTCCAATTAGGCTTTACTCAGAATGTGGCTGTTTAAACCTTTATAAAATAATATAGTTTAATATTTCAGTATATTTGTATAGCTCCCGTTCATATTCAATTATATTTATATTGAAATAATAATGTACAACCTTAATGTTAAATAAACCTCTTTTATTTAGTGTTCATTACATAACTCTTATCAATAACTTGTTACGCCCCTATATACACGTTAAGGATAAATATCAACAAAATATCAAAATCATAACACCTGGCAAGGAAATAATTTTTTCTTACATGAGATAGGCAGGTAGTTTGGCTTAACGTTTCGTCGACAGCAAGGTCATTAGAGACGGGCCATGTTACTCAGGGAAGAGGGATTGGGGAAGGAATTGGCCATGGCCTTTGTTTAGAGCCCATCCCAGCATTCGCCTGGAGTGATTTTGGGAAAATAATGGAAAACCAAAACAGGATGGCCGGACTGGGAATCGAACCCGTGTCCTCTCGGATGCGAGTCCACCTCGTTATGTCTTACATGAGACAAGGAAAACAATTTATGAGAGGAAAAACTCCTTGGCACACACCCTTCACCCATTTGAATCGCACATTGGTCATATATTGCAAAATAAGCTCTCTTTCTGTAATTATTAACTGTTCTGTTGGCACTACTGGATAACTTCATTAGCACCACCTGTATTTTCTTTTTACAAAATATTTTGTAGCGTGCACAAATATTTGTGGAGCTGTTTACCTTTCTAACAAGTGTCAAATTTATGTAATATAAAAATGTATTGATTATATTAATGCTCCTTCTTTTATGCTTTCTGGCTGAGAAGCAGTTTGCACAATTATCTGACGTCAATTGTCACAAGCTTATTCCGAAATTCAAAACCGTGACATCGTGACTACACAGGCATTACTATTGAACTATTAAAGTATTTAAAGTATTTTTCGCATTTGATAAACTATACAAAGTATTAATGTCCTATCTCCTTTTTACAGAAGCACAGAAAACTTTACGAGAAAATATNGTCAACGCAGCCGATATAGGGCAGTGTAGTCCGTGGGAGGTATATTTTGTCGTCAGGCCATTGGAACGAGAAGACTACTGAAGATGGGNGTCAGGCCATTGGAACGAGAAGACTACTGAAGATGGGTGTCCGGTCGTCGACTTGCGCCATCTTAATCAGCCTCCGGAATCATGAACAAGGTGGGGACTCTCCAATTAGGCTTTACTCAGAATGTGGCTGTTTAAATCTTTATAAAATAATATAGTTTAATATTTCAGTATATTTGTATAGCTCCCGTTCATATTCAATTATATTTATATTGAAATAATAATGTACAACCTTAATGTTAAATAAACCTCTTTTATTTAGTGTTCATTACATAACTGTTATCAATAACTTGTTACGCCCCTATATACACGTTAAGGACAAAATATCAAAATCATAACACCTGGCAAGGAAATAATTTTTTCTTACATGAGGTAGGCAGGTAGTTTGGCTTAACGTTTCGTCGACAGCAAGGTCATTAGAGACGGGCCATGTTACTCAGGGAAGAGGGATTGGGGAAGGAATTGGCCATGGCCTTTGTTTAGAGCCCATCCCAGCATTCGCCTGGAGTGATTTTGGGAAAATAATGGAAAACCAAAACAGGATGGCCGGACTGGGAATCGAACCCGTGTCCTCTCGGATGCGAGTCCACCTCGTTATGTCTTACATGAGACAAGGAAAACAATTTATGAGAGGAAAAACTCCTTGGCACACACCCTTCACCCATTTGAATCGCACATTGGTCATATATTGCAAAATAAGCTCTCTTTCTGTAATTATTAACTGTTCTGTTGGCACTACTGGATAACTTCATTAGCACCACCTGTATTTTCTTTTTACAAAATATTTTGTAGCGTGCACAAATATTTGTGGAGCTGTTTACCTTTCTAACAAGTGTCAAATTTATGTAATATAAAAATGTATTGATTATATTAATGCTCCTTCTTTTATGCTTTCTGGCTGAGAAGCAGTTTGCACAATTATCGGACGTCAATTGTCACAAGCATATTCCGAAATTCAAAACCGTGACATCGTGACTACACAGGCATTACTATTGAACTATTAAAGTATTTAAAGTATTTTTTCACNCTATTAAAGTATTTAAAGTATTTTTCGCATTTGATAAACTATACAAAGTATTAATGTCCTATCTCCTTTTTACAGAAGCACAGAAAACTTTACGAGAAAATATATGTAACAACTCGCAAAATGTAACGTATATATAAGGATATCGCCAGTTATTACCCTAACACATGAGTTGTAATACAAAAACAAAAATTTCCCAAGAGTGGTGACTAGGCCCACCTGTTTTTCGCGAAAATTTTCAGGACTACTACTGGTACTCCAAAACACTACAGCTCAGATCCACTTTCGTGATTGGATGATTTTAACTGCCACGCATTACAGGCATGTGCCCGCGAATCACGAACACTCAGTGTCGGAGTTACCTAATTCTGATTGTCCAAGTCAGGTAAGCAACTGTCTCCCGACAAAGACACAAGACAAATAACCAAAGGAAAACTGCACGTAAAAAACTGCACCTGAAAAATATTCGAGTTCAATGACCTGCAGGCTAGACTCTACAGTCTTATGTACAAATATGTCAATATCAACAGCGCATTGGTTATCTGCTGTCACAGTGGAAGGTGACAATTGGACACCGCTCTCCAGGAGGTGTCAATCAATGGCGTGTGAACCAATGGCTTAAATTATATAAACGCACGTGTTTTGAATTCTAGCTTATCCCAAAATGAATCTGCGAATTCTTCAGGTCTCTAGCCATAGGACATTGCGAAAAACACGTGGCCCTGGTGATGACGTATGCTCACAATATCGTTTGTATTTTTATTTTTTAATGTTCTTAAAGTCTGTTAAGTGTCTGTAACGTGACATCAAAATGAATTTCATAAACGTATATAACAAATTAAGAAATTACTTTTCCAAGCAAATTTGTAAAACCTATTGAAACATAATGTGTGACTAGCTTAACATTTTTTTCTTTAAAACGCGTACCTATATGCTACTACCAAATCAGCGCGGTTCTATCCGTATAGTGAATATGAAGTAGAGCGTGCATGCCAGCTGCGCTGTAACCAATCTCCATGTTTCAACACATTGAACAGCTTTTCTTCCTACAGAACTGTCAAAAACCACATGGCTTCTATTAGCCTTAGAATATGTTTCCTTAGCCTTTTCAGACCCAGATTACACTATGGTTGCTGGTGTTGCATACAAGATTTTTTTTTCTGGTGCAGTACGTCAGCTGACACAGAACTTGCTCCGCTATCAAAACCAATAAATCGTAAGCTTTTGTGTTCGGAGATCGTGATCTGAAGCAGACATGACGTAGAGCAGTATATGACGGTTTACGAATAATTTACACACAGGAAGGATCTCTGGACACTGATCCTCGCAATGTACAGCACTCATATGTGCCGAGTATTGGGGGGGAAAAAAAGAGGGCAAGTAGAACTGTCCCCCTCCACTTTTCAGCCAGCAGGGGCGTTGCCTCTCTGGGTTGATTAACAATTTTTGGCCACTACTTCAATTTCTAATGTGTATTTATAACTTATTGTAGACTACTTGCGTAATACTTTTCAAAATATATATTGTTTATAAATCTTTACATAACTAAAAAAATATATATATTTATGTTAAAATTATTTTATTTAAATATTCAAAACTTTGGATCACATTAAATAAGTGTTATGCGGGAGAAGAAATTTGGGCGGCTCTTAACAGCGAGGTCTTGATAGCCGATGAGAGTAATTGAGTGAGTATGGAGCAGCGACGGAATTAAGGGGCGGGGGAAACGGGAGATCCCCGAGAAAACCCGACGACCAGTGGCATTGTCTGGCACGATTCCCACATGCGGAAATCCGGAAGTGTCCCGGTCGGGGATTGAACCCGGTTCGTCTTGGTGGGGGGCGAGCAGGCTAACCGCTCAGCCACCGCGGTCCTATACATACGTTTTATGTGTCTACAAAGCCGCATGTGTACGAACATGCACCAGACACACTGGAAGAGAGAATGTGTTTGGGGGGAGGGGGGATAACATTTATGCCTATGGGCCAAACATCATCTTCATGTGCGTTATGTGCACTGGCTCTGATTTGGTCAATATGCTATTGCTCTTTGATATGCTATTACTCTAATTTTGTCTAAGTTATAACGGAAATGCTAAATAATCAAGTCAACGCAAAATATCATTATTTATCGTGAAAGCGCGGGTTTCTTGTAAAATCAAAGTGTAACCAAAGGATACATCATTGTTTGAACACGTGATTTTGATAGTTATTACGGCAAATCGTGAACTATGCGCGGAAGATGTAAATCGTTCTACCTCATCATTAGCCTATGGTTCCATCACATAGTACTTATGGAGGCGAACCAGTCGCTTTTTCCGTGAACTCCAACCACACAAGCCAGCAAAATGGCATCACTGGCCGGCAATATGTTGGAACGTCGTACACCAATCGGCGCCGGGGAACCTAACCGCCAGCCGGCATTTCAGCCAACAGGTACCTTCCACATAACATAATGTACCAACTTTGTATGTACCCCGTCTCCAGCTGTTGGCCTTAACGGGGTTTGTGATCTTATGTATCACGGTTGTCTGATACTTCACGGTTCTTTTATGCCCCTTCAGAATGATATTGCCATTACGACTGCTATCTAGACTCGGAACTAGTCTGGATATAATGATACACGGAGCAATTGCGTAGAGGCTTACCATACCATCTTCCAGCATTTGTTTGCAGATTAGTTTTATTTAGATATAATTATAATCTTCTGAATTCTGATATTATTTTTCTCCGCTCGCCTAACAGCGATAGTGGTAAATGAGCTGGGTGCGATTTTTCAACACACTGACAGCACGAATCCATACCCTGCATGACCTGGTATCGGAGAGAACCTCTGACTGGGCCATTGCAGTTCAGCCCGTGATCCTCCTCTATTCCCATGTCACGTGTGGGGTTCCCGAGAAACCGATGGTTAGGGCCGCCTGTTCCTCGCGGACAGATTTGTGCGCAGGACAGACATCGATATTCTACGGTCACACAAGCAGGTATACTTTGGCTATTGATTATTTGACTGGGCCTATTGGAATTAAGTTACTCAGGCACTTCCGTGATTAGCTGGTGGACACCTCATACGCGTGAGAGTTCGAATCATCCAACCACGAAACTGTGTTGGGACTAAATTAATTTCCGGTACAACTAGTCGTGGAATCTATTCGCGGGGCGGCCCTACCGATGGTCCGCACCGAGTCAAGAGAAATAGTTCTCTTGCAAAATTTTATTACACCGAGTCCGCACGAATGTGGTGCGTGATCCCATTTGGTGTAATTGTTTATACTCGGTTACGCTTCGTTTGCATGAGGCGGAGGAATATCCTGGAAGTAGAACTTAAGCAGACCTTCAGAAAAGTTGGAATTAATCGTGAATGGACTACGAGAACTGATATGGACCCCTGGTCGATGCACGGTTTTATCAGACTAATGTTAGGTAGATCACAAACGTGTAAACATTTTTTTAAAGGCAAGTGTTTTTTTTCTTTTAAGGTTGAACGTTGTGAAGCGGGCCGTGACTGGTGACGGCGTCCACGACCCACGTGCGCTGGGCAAGGTGCCATATTCGGAAGGCGAGGTGGAGCGTGGGTTAGCAGCGAGGTTTTCTCCTCGACTCCCACTCGGCCCACCTGGGAAGTGAGTGGCCGGCTAGAGGCGCAGTGGGCAGCATAGAGGCGTTATATCGCCGCCTCGTCTGATCTGACCCTGTGCCGGGCCTTGGTCGTCAGGGACACTGTACCGTGCTCTTCTATAGTGTGACGCTATTACACGTGAAGTATATTGTTTTTACATTACTATTGTGTGTGTATACACACACGCACACACATGATTGTAGCTATCAACATCATTATGTGCACTCCTACCAGTGTTTACGTGAAATCGATGCAGTTTCATCAAACGTGTGCCAGCTGTATTCAAGATTCCATTTTACTCGGTTAGTTTGTTTTTCAGAAAAAAACTTTTATTTTGTCCACTTTTAAGATTTCAAAATTAATATGCTCATTACGCGAAAGATGTCTGGAAAATTTTATTTCCGAGTTGTTTAAATATCTTTAAGACCCGCCGGCCAATGGCAAGACCATCATGTGCCCCACGAGCGAAAGTATGGTGTGATCCCCTGGATATCAAACCCGTATTTTGCCTTGGTGAAAGCCCGCTGCGCTAGCCACGCGACTGCAGCGGCCCCTTACAAAGACTTCCCACTCAGTTTCCAAATTCACCAGCTAAGGGCCCTTGTAAGCTGTTCGCGATTAACTGATAACTTAAGAAACCAATCTTTGAAAAATTTCACTGCTCTTACCTGAACGAGTACACTGGCTGGCATGCACCCAGTAACGTTGGTATAACGCCGGAGAGAAAGCAGTTCCATGTCTAGACGGCCCTGCTTACCAAGCCGGTAGCCGCTAACTTCAAATGGGGAATCAACGTTAAACGAAATTACTTCTCATTGCGTCAATTTTAGAGATACCATTACAAACATAAAGTATTCTGAGCGAAATTTCTAAAGGAATGTTGCCATTTTAAGACATCTTGCCAATTGTTTTGTTTAATATATTTTTAGTGTAATATTAAAATTTGCATATAACAAAAAATTTATAAATAATTACATATATTTTAAAAATAATTTTACATAACAACTTTTTCTGAGAAAGTCGCGTCAATTATTATTTATTTTTTTTAAATAGTTATCTTTGAAATCGACGCAATGAGAAGTAATTTCGTTTAACTTTGATTCTCCATTTGAAGTTCGCGGCTACCGGCTTGGTAAGCAGGGCCGTCTAGACATGGAACTGCTTTATCTCCGTCGTTATACCAACGTTACTGGGTGCATGCCAGCCAGTGTGCTCGATCAGGCAGTAGACAGTCGGACTCAAGGCCTGTTCCAGATCTTCGCCACAGAGTAGATAAGCATACAGAGACGAAATGGCGTGGTGGTTCCTTCGATATGGACGTACCTTTTCTCTGGTTGGCTGCAAGATGCTCTGGGTACGAGCCTTGGATCTGTCTGGCTATAGTCCATTCATGGTTACTTCCAACTTTTCTGAAGCCGTGCTAAAGTTCTACTTCCAGTGCGTTCCTCCGCCTCGTGCAAACAAAGCTTAGCCCAGTCTAAGTGTTATTATATTCAGGTGGGGAAGCTCAATGCTTTTATTTTGGCAACTAAAATTTTTCGCCACCAGGCAAACACAAGTGTCGCATGTGTACCGGATTTTCTCTATTTTCTACTTAAAAAAAAAAAACAAATAATTGTAATAATCATAAATCAAATATAAGATATATTTCTAACTAAGTAAAACACTTCTCTTCTATTATTTACGTAGCCTAAAATTTTTATTACAAGTGACCTCTTTGGAACACTGCGCACCTAGCGGCGGAAATTATCCCTATGCCAAACTCTCCCATAAGAGAACTCGTTTTACTCCTAACCTGAGTGGAAGTAACCTTACCCAGTCTATAAAATCACACCAAAGGATAGCGCACCGCATTCGTGAGCACTCAGTATAACAATATTTTGCATTAGAACTATTTCTTACTAGGTATTACCAACGCACCGCACCTACTTTCTTCCTGTTTTAATTTATACTAATTGTAAATCTAAAAAAAATATTATTTATAGATAAAATATAAGTGAAAGTTCAGTTTGATAAGAAATAAGGTATTTCATGTTAACACAAGTACGTATAAAAAACGTGTGATACGTGGCAAATATAGGAGATAACCAAGCAATTTCATAAATGGGGTGATTTTTCAAAGGTTTGATTTTAAAAGTGTGGAAAAACCGCGAATAGACTTTACTGCGTGCTGCCAAAGATTCCATGTCCACCTCTTTTTTCGAGAAAAGATTTGTGCGCAGGATNAGTTCAGTTTGATAAGAAATAAGGTATTTCATGTTAACACAAGTACGTATAAAAAACGTGTGATACGTGGCAAATGTAGGAGACAACCAAGCAATTTCATAAATGGGGTGATTTTTCAAAGGTTTGATTTTAAAAGTGTGGAAAAACTGCGAATAGACTTTACTGCGTGCTGCCAAAGATTCCATGTCCACCTCTTTTTTCGAGAAAAGATTTGTGCGCAGGATNGCGAATAGACTTTACTGCGTGCTGCCAAAGATTCCATGTCCACCTCTTTTTTCGAGAAAAGATTTGTGCGCAGGATAGGCATCAACATTCTACGGGCACACAAGCAGGTATCCTTCGGCTATTGGCCGGGTAGTCTGTGCGAGGATACATACTCTATTTGACTGGGCCTATCAGAAGTAAGTTACTCCGGCACTGAACTTCCGTAATTGGCTGGCAGACACCTCAGACGCGCGAGATTTCACATCATCCAACCACGATATTGTTTCTGAACCACCGTGTTTTCCGAGACAACTAGTCCTGGAATATTTTCGCGGAAAACAGGTGGCCCTAGCTATTGGCTGGGCTGCCAGTTTGCGAGTAAGTTACCAGGTGCTGATTGGCGAACGGCGTTCCGACATGTTGGTGGCCAGTGACGCCATTTTTCTGGCGTGGGTGGCTGGAGATAGCGGAATTAGTGGATATTTCACGTCTGTATTCGTGAGTACTCTGTGGCTTCGCGCAGCCCATCACTGAATGGGCAACCCTACATCAAAGGAACCGCCACGCCATTTCGTATCTGTTAACTTATGTACTCTGTGACGTGGTGTTGATTTTGGACACAGCCCAAGTTGTCGCCGGGTGGAGGAAAGGTGAGAAATCTTGGGTTTTCAATGTTTCCAGCACTGCTCCGCGATCGCGATGCCTGTCTACACCAGCCTCATNGCCATTTCGTATCTGTTAACTTATGTACTCTGTGACGTGGTGTTGATTTTGGACACAGCCCAAGTTGTCGCCGGGCGGAGGAAAGTTGAGAAATCTTGGGTTTTCAATGTTTCCAGCACTGCTCCGCGATCGCGATGCCTGTCTGCACCAGCCTCATATATGGAACAGACCGCCTGTGAGTCACGAACCGCTGCCTCGTGCGTTGAAACAGTGATCTCACTGTAAAGTAACGTGTGATCACTGGCGTGGTTGGCACGCACGCTAAGCGAACAGACCCTGTCGCTGTTCACTTGTCAGCAGTTGTTTTTTACGCATTGATACAAACCTACTATTTTTGCTGTTGGTTTGAAGCACAATTCACAATCACGTTCAATTATTGTTTCGTTTCCACACTACTGACGTAACTACTGTTATATATATATATATATATATATAATTGATTTTTTTTATAACTGAAATGAATGTACGTACACTCAATTATTAAATATCATTTGTACCGATATTTTCTTATGTATAACTAGAGCCACCTTTTTTTTTTAGCGAAAAGATTTTCGCAAAGGCTAGACTCCATTGTCCTCCGGCATACGTACAGTTTTCCTTTGGCTATTGACCACGTGTCTTTGTCAGGAGACAGTTCCTTGCCTGACTGCGCCAATCAGAATGAAGAAACTCCGACACTGAGTGTCCGTGATTCGCGGGCTAACACCTACGACCTCGCCTACAACGCGTGACAGTTAAAATCATCCATATACAAAAGTGGATCTGCGCTATAACGTTTTGGCGTAAAATCTTTTCGCGAAAAACAAGGCCCTACGTATAACTATAGTAATTATAATGCCTGTCCTACACGACCAAGGTTTTCTTGCCAAATTTTCTCGCTGAAGCATCTAAAATTGAATTACTATTGAATTATGATTTCTGATAAACTCTTATTAATTGATTTTTAACATTTAAATAAGTAAATTCTAGCAAAATATTTTATAGTGTTACGAAATAGTAAATACGTTCTTCTTTCATATGAAATCTGTATGCGTGTTCTACCGTAGAGTGCAATGCTCTAGTGGAATCCATTCTCCTAAACTTATTTTTTTGCGCTACTTCGTAATACTACAAGCCCAATTGTCTAGAATAAAACTCGTTTCGTGATTTTAATATTTATATATAGATATATCACGCATTTCTAAAACATGGGGACAAACTTCGGCTGGCGATTTCTTACAAAAATATAAGACGAAAATGTATGTACAACTTACTCCCTAAAGTAATAATTAAGGGAGCTGTGCACCCCTAAAATTTGAGTTTTAAAATGCGTTTGGTTGAAGATATCAGAAACCACTTGTGATTAAGCAACAAATCGATTAATGGTGTTTTGTATAAAGGAGATCTTACGCCTCTAAAAACGCGGTCGGTAATATCATACCCCTTCCTTTTGGAAATGGCTGTTGGCACCCTGTGTTTGCATAAAACTTCGTAACACTACGTTAAAAGCAATTTTTAAAGACAACCTGTGAACCAGCATGTCTAAATCAACAAGAAAAGTTGTTTTGTCGGAACACTCTCAGGTGAACCGTTTGTGAGATAATTCATGTTGAAAATTCTAAACAGAATTGCATACCAGGTAGGCAAACCACAATACAGAATAAGGCTATTTAAATTAGGGTTTTTTCAGGTGTGACAGTTCCGTATGCTAAAATTTTAGTGTTAGTTTAATTTTTAAGGGCAATGCCTACTGGCTGGTAGCTGCGAAATTTAAGTAGGAAGTCCCATGTTAAGGAAATTTCGCCTCAGTGCGTTAACTTTAAAGATAGGCGTTTCAAACAAAATGTATTCTTCACAAACTTTTTACTAGAATTATGAAATGTTTCCATAACATGTATAGGCTGTTTTCAAGGAATTTTTAAAACTTTTGTTTTACAAAAAAAAAGTACGTACTGCCTGCTGTGTAAATTGAAAATATACGCTTGCAGGGATCTCCTTCTAAATAATTAGTGAAGAACAAAGTCTGCCTTCCGACTGGCGGTTCAGCTTAACACGTCCGCTGGGCGTTTCTTCAACTGAACTAATTCACTCCCGTTTGCCATCGTCCCGTCCGCTATCCGTCAGTCCGTCCGCCAGATTTCAGCGTGCACTGAACTTGTGAACGGGGCTGTTATGCCCCGCATTTTGTTTATCCATACTAAAATTTTTGTCGTGTTCATTATATTTGTCCATGGAAAGCCCAGAAGTCATAAGCCTAAGCGCAAAGATCCGCCATAATGTAGAATAAACTGACTAGCGAGCGGGCCGCTAGTTTTTACGCCACACGACGACAAACGTTCAATAAAACAAACTGCCAGTCAGCTGGTCTGAGGTAAAACTGGCTATACACACTAGGGCAGCAGCCAATAAACAGGAAGCTGAGGCTCGAAGACACACAATACACTGGAGTTTAGCCTACAGGTTGTTTAAAATGCGAGATTCTCCCGTCCCTACCAACAGTAGGAGTCACATTCACGAGTATACTGCAGACTGAAAACTCACTTTCGGTTACCAAGTCAGCAGCAGTCAGATAGTTGAAATTCTAGCTTCACCAATGTTGCCAGCAAACATAACAAGAAATGTGTCGTTTTTACGTAAATAAATTTATCCGAAAGCCTTTATTTTTCACTGTACGACATTGTAAATGTGGGCGTTTTAAAGTAATGAAACCCTCATTCCTCAACGGCCTAGAGCCAAATTTTCACTCGCGTAAATTTATCTCGGCAACGGCTGTGAATAAATGTCTTGCAATATCGTGCACGGTTTATTATCAGATCCTCTTAGGAAAGTTATGTCCTCTTTTAGCAAAGGCCTAATTCAATATCGCAAATGAGCAGAGAAAAAAAAACAGATGCTATAAATCACACACGGCGTCAACAACAAGAAATCAATCATAAAACAAGCCAACCAAGTTTATAACGTTGGAAATTTCCACCCGTCTTTCAAATACCTAAGCTCGTCGGGTTTCCCACGAAGCAGAACCGGGTTGGATTCCCGGCGGGGTCAATCCCGGATTTTCGCACTTGGGAATCGTGCCTGACGATGCTGCTGCTGGTCGGCATGTTTTCTCGGGGATGTCCCGTTCCCCCCGTTCTTGCATTCTAGCGCTGCTCCATATCCACCTCGCTTCGCCCTCATTGGCTCTCCTCACACCCTTGTTGCTAAGAGCCGCCCAAATTAGAGACTTACGGATGGGTCACAGAGTAAATACATACACAGAGGCGAAATGGCGTGCCGGTTCCTTTAATGTGGGCGTGCTCATTCGCTGGTTAGCTGCACGAGGTTGTGGGGGAAAGGTTACGTGATTGGCTGTTACGTGCTGTGAAATGCTCCCTATTGGCTGGGCTGCCGGGTGGCAAGTAAGTTTACAAGCCGCTGATTGCCAACGGCGTTCGGTGACGCCATTTTGTTGACGTGTGCGGCTGGAGTTCGCGGAATAAGCGGCTCTTTCATCAGTCTGGCCGGATATTGATCACTTGTCTGAAAGACGGATGACTAGCGGGATGGATATCAGTCAGCTGACACAGCGTTGTTTTGTCAACTTCTACCACATAATAAAGTTGCGCGTTTAATATTTTATCGGTTTCACACATGTAGCCTAAGTGTTAACGCATTATTGTAGGCTATTCACGGTAAAGTGAGCACATTTGAAAGTCCTGTCATTTGGAATACTAGTCAATAGATATATTTTATTTTAGCCTTAGACGTTAACTTCCGAGTGCGGTGTAATATAAACACTGTGTTTATTATTTACATGTATATATATATTAAACGTTATGATGCGTGCTGTACTTAAGTTGACACAACACTTGTTTCGTTGCCACAGCCAATGAGCTGTAGGCTATACGTTCGATTACAGTTATATGAACAGATTATGACCTAGACCAGTAAGACGGTTTGCGAATCATCTACCCACAGGTAAAATCATTGGTCAATGAGCTTCGCAGTGTGCAGTAGAGACCAAAAATTATCTACACGTGCGTAATGTACGCAATCGTGTACACGCTACACAGGGAGGTTATATTTTGCCGGAACTGTACACTGCGAGGCCGTAGAGCCGCAGAGCAGATAATCATACAGAGGCGAAATGTCGTCGCAGTTCGTTCTCTGTGGGCGTATGACTACCCATTCTGCGCAAAGTTCCGTATTAGCTGCGGGCTGTCTACCGACGAATAGGTTACCTGGCGCTGATTGGAAAACGACGTTCTGGTGTGTTGCTGGCTATTGACGCCATTTTGATGGTGTGTTATGCTGGTGTTCATGATATAAGCACCTCTTTTACCTCTATATTCTTCAGTTCTCTTCGACAAAGCCTACAGCTCGTTAGTTGCAAAAATAAAAATAATAAAATAAAGCCTTTTATTTTTTAGTACAACACTGATAAAAATTGGTTATTTGTCACACCTGGAAGCACATACTACAGGGGATCATAAATGTATTGGGGGAAGGGGTAACTTGCATTCATGACCTCTGAAAAAACAGGCAGGCATTCCAAATTCCACAGAAGAATTTTTTTTTTTTTTGTTTAGGCAGTAACTTATTACGAAAATATGTGAATATACTGTCTCGAGGTACATGAATCATTAAGAGCATGCGTTTTTCCCAAAAAGTTTTCACGACTAGTTGTACACCAGAACAATTTCGTGATTGGATTATTAAAGGATGTGCACTTTTTAATACAACATTTGAAAAATATCACTACTCCTACCTGCAGATATTTTAACGGGCGCACTGAGTGGTATGCCCCCAGTGAAGTTGGTAACGACGGAAGGAAATTAGTTCCGTGTCTTAACGTTGAATTAAAAGTGTAAAAGTAAAAGTGTGCAAACTGAAATTATTTCTTTTGGTTTCCATTTTTTAATGCATCTAAGTATAAGAATGATGTAAAATATTTACTTTTCTTATAATTTCACAGTTTCACTTGACTCATACATGAATAAAGTAATCAGGCCCATTGTAATATTAATTTTACATATAACCGACGAATACACAATGTTTATACGCGTAGATCTTAAGCAGGGTTTACAAAAGTGGTCAGTTTACCGTGATCAGCCTTTCAACAGCGGAGTAACTTAACTCTGACTGGTCCTGTCACGTGTCTTTTCACAGATACATGCGGCCAATAACCAAGGTAAATGTGCAGGTGCTCACGTAGGACGGCTTGCGTCTAGATATTTTTTACAAGAAAAAACAGGTGGCGCTATGAATCAGTTATCCATTTCACGTTTGCTTTGATAACAACTTGTAAGCCGCAGACACTTCTCGCACAGCACGGTCGCTGTCAGGAGGATTCGAAGTACTGTTGACGACCTCGCAATCTTTGCCAGGAAGAGGCACCGCCTGTTGCGTCATCGACTTGTTGGTCACACGCAGGCTGTTAACCAGCGGAATGACGTCACGGTCTGACATCACGCATCAGCTTCTCTCGCGAATTTCAGTACGTAAACATACTAGTACACCGCCGCTTTCTGAAAATGCTCGTTACGAAGCTGTTAAGACTGTAATACATGGAGAGGCGGATTAAATGTCGAGAGCGCCCTAGGCAAGCACCTCATCGGGGCCCCTCTAGCGCCCATATATTATAAATTTTAACTAGTACTAGTAGTAGTAAATATTGATTATTGTAGTTGGCGTTTCTACATGTGTGGTAGAGGTTACTCCAAGTTGGAGTTGGCATTTCTTTACTCCAACTTGTAGTAACCTCAACTACAGCTGCTGTTGTAGCAACCACAATTTTTTCCCCGAGTATACACGCACTAGCCTCAAGCTTCGAGCGTATCAGAGAAGTATACAATAATTTTATAGCATTCATGTTGGTAAATTTTTTGCGATTGCGTGATACAAACCCTAGACCTTTAAAACATGTGACAGTGAGTGTATGAATATGATTGCGGAAGTTAAGCTGTGAGTCTTATTCAACCCCAAGATCTCTAACTTCGAAAGAACGAGGAATTGTCTCATTGCATAGCTTCACTTGACACTTTGCTATATTAAAGAGGAGGCGGTTTCGGTCACTCCAAGATATTATTAGTAGGGATACTTAGGTAGGCCAGGACACGTGTACTTACCCTTAGGCGTGAATGAAATATGTGATGAGAGTGAAGAAAGCAAGAGGGACAGAACGAACGTGGAAATCCATGATGCCTCTCAGGGAAACAGATCTGACTGTGTATGTGTGTTGACAGATGATGGTGTGTTATCATTAATTATGTAAAAGCTTAAAATAATTTATTAATATTAGATAAATAAATAAAATAAAGTTATGCATTTTTTATTAAAAAATTGGTACTAATCACATTTAATTAAAATTGTTAAAAAATATATAAAAAAATTAACTAAACATTTTTGCGTTTACATTTTTGTCTTGCGAAATTGTCAATAACATTGTCATAGTTTAAAGATAGCAATAAGTTTGATTCAATGTTAAGTATTGCTAACGAATTTAATCTCTTATCTGTCATGGTTGAGCGAAGATAATTTTTCACTCTCTTTAGCCGGAAGAAACTCCGCTCACCACTGCAATTGCTGACTGCCGTCGATACGCACATTCTTAAGGCTATGTCAATGTTTGGGTAAATTATTTCAAGTTCTTTATTTCTTAGAACCTGTAAAATCGCGTTGGTTGTTCGGGGCAGTTCTCCGTCTCGAGCTATCGTTGTTAAATAAGAACGTAGATGGATACATTCATCAACACAGCACTTTTCTAAAAATCACCAGAATACATTGTTACTAACATACTTGCTTTATTTTGAACTTATTCAGTGTTAAAAACGAAAATTTACTGTAAAATTTGCTGTACGCTTCTCGTCTGTTTTGAAGTTCAACCACAAGTCTGTCTATAATTACTATATATACTGTCACTCTGAATGTTTCCCGACCAGATAATGAAGAAGTAATATCTTCGGCAGATTCATCTGCTGTGAGCTTTCTCTTCCGTATCCTATTTGTGTCCTTTTCATATTCTTTGACTAATGAGAGCTCCAAGGCTTGATGTTCATATTTATTAAAATTTTCCCTTTCTGCAGAAATTATGTGAATAAGACTGTCATACATTTGAATAACTGTACAGATGTCAATGTCAACGGACTGTAATTTTTTGTTGGTTTTGTTCATGTGAACCAAAATAAAACCCCAAAACACGATCATGAAAGCAGTTTCTAGTCGTTCTAATTTCAATNGTTCTTATTTCAATATTATGCCTTTAGCTTTACATACAGCAGAACGTTTTTTTCTCAGGATTGCTCTCGATATCAATCAAAGCATCGTTAATTTCTGGAAATGACTCTTCCAAACTTTTAGAACCATCTGCTCGAGCTGACCAGCGTGTGTCAGATGGATTTTTGACAGTAGTTTTGTTTTTTTATCATTACCTAGGAGTATTTGTGCTTGTAGAGTTTCCCATCTTTGAGTTGAAGCTGTAAAAAATGTATAAATTTCTTGAAGGAGACCAAAGAACCAACAAGCTTCTTGAGCGCATTCAGCGGCACATTCACCCACTAGGTTAAGCGAATGTGCGTGCGAAGCAGGGTCTATATTCTGCTAGGGGACATAGTTATTTTATTTTGGCCTGTAATCCATTGTAAATGCCTGACATATTTGCGGTGTTATCTTACGACTGGCCTCTACAGTCTAATATATTAATTTCAAACATGTCTAATGTTTCAATAATAGCATCTGCAATGTCTTGTTATTTGTGACCGACATTTGCGATAAACTTAAGAAAACGTTCGACGGGCGTACAATCGGTTTGAATATATCGGATCACGAAAGTTAATTGGTCAATGTGGGAAATATCTGGTGTTTAATTCATTATTATTGAATAATATTTTTATATCTTGATTTCATTTTTTATTTGTGTTAAAGTTTTGTTTGCCATTAATTCAATAAATTCGTCACATATTGTAGAACTTAAGTAATTGGTATATCCTTTTCTCTTGCCGCCATATTGGGCAATACGTTTACTTAAAAACGGATCAAACTCCGCTATGAGTTCCAGCGCCATTAAATAATTTCTGTTATGAAGAGAGCCAAGTTTTTCGTCATGTCCCCTAAAAGGTAAACCACGCGATGCTAAAGACTTAACAGTCGCAACCACTCGTTTCAAAACTTCACGCCAATAAGTTAACTCTCCTAGAAATTGAGCGGCGAGCTCATGATTGACACGACCGACAATGTTAGATTTACGTTGCGAGGTCAAAACACATGTTTTATGTTCACATGAGTTTTAGTGGCTTTCTAATATAATCGATGCGTTCTTCCAATCATTAAAACCAACGTCTTGTTTTCCAAAACTAGTTCCATTACCGAATAATAAACAAGGTCCACAATAAACTTTTCTTGTGCTTGGAGAGTAAATAAGCCATTTCCTTGGACGTTTTTCTCTATTTAATAACTTTCGTTCAAACATGGTTTTTGTCAAAAAACGTGAGATTTTATCTTAATATATTCCCTTACTTAGTGAAAAATCTGCGTTTATATTTTGATTAAAGCCATTCAGTGCAATATATTCTTGTGTTTCGTTATTGATATCCCACTTGACTGGGTCGCAATCCACGATAACCAGCCTATTTTGCGACTGCCTCACAACCTCCACTGCTGACGGAGTAAGCGGCGTGGGCACGGACAAACCTTGTGGTTGTTTAGAACTAGTAGGAATTTCGCATTAAATAGGGTCGGTAGCAGACGCACTGTGAATTGCGTTAAAAGATTCCAAATCATCACTTTTTAATTTTGAAAAAAATTTGTCGATATTTTTTGTGTGCTTTATTACATTTTGAGGTTTTTCTTCTTTTCCTTAGCCTTCCTTTTATTTACTGCACCACTAGGTTTTTTTCTTCAATTCACTCATTCTTTAAGTAATAAACAACGTAATGGACTAATTACACACAAATACCGCCGCGAGAACGTAAACAATAGAAGCGCGCGTAACCGACGACAACAAAGCTGAAAGTCGTGTCACTCGTTCGGCGCCGGCCGCTTCTCTCCCGCCCCCGCGCTAATAATCGTCCGCGCAATCTAGCAACGTCCGATGCTCGCGATCGACGCGACGAACGCGCAACATTGCAGTTGTATCTTACCAACTTCTATTATGAAATCAGGCGATGTAGGAATGATCAAGAAGGCAGAGCACGCTTCGGAAGCTCTACATCTCTATAGAAATAAAAAATATTTTATATTGTGTAAGTAGGTGCATACTTACTGACACAATTAATTTTATGTTATTTATTTTTTCTTTGTTTAAAAATTCCGTGCGCGCACCCCTTTGTAACCTCGCGCCCCTAGGCACGTGCCTAGTTTGCCTTACGGATAATCCACCTCCGAATACATTACCGATCAGCGGTCGCATACAGTCCATCGTTGTGGATGCGAGTCAGATGTTATGACCTTAAATTTTGCGAACGCCAATTTGGCGTCAACGGTTATATCTGTCACAACGTAAGCGCAGCGCTATTGGTTTTTAGGCACACGCCATTATAAACGGTGCAGTGCCAGATCTAATGAATAATACTGCTTAGCCATATTATTATAAAAAGTAGTTAAGTACACAGAGACGAAATTGCGTAACTGTTCCTTTGTGGGCGTACCCGTTCTCCGATTGGCTGTCCGAGACTATAGGGAACGGGCATTGTTTCTGACTACGGCGTCCTGCAAAAGGCTCCCTATTGGTTGGGCTAAAGGCTGGCGAGTAGGTTACCAAGCTCTGATTGGCGAACAGCGTTTCAACATGTTGCAGGCTAGGGGGACTATTTTGCTGTAGTGTGCGACTGGAGTGAGTGAAGAGATTTGGGTGGCTCTTAACAGCGAGGTCTTGAGAGCCGATGAGGGTGATTGAGGTGAGTATGCAGCAGCGCCGGAATGAAAGGGCGGGGGAAACGGGAGATCCCCGAGGAAACCCGCCGACCAGCGGCATCGTCCGGTACGATTCCCACGGGTGAAATCCGGGAACGACCCCGCCGGAAACTGAAGGCTCACTAAGGCGAGTGGGGCCGCGGTGGCTAAGCAGTTAGACTGCTCGCCTCCCACCAAGGCGGACCGGGTTCCGTGCTAGATAGTTGAATGTCATGGTGTTCCGACTCAAACTTACAAATCACGAAAAACTAAACTCGAAACGAATTAGAACACGGCCTCAGCCTTGTTCACCCGTCCTGAAGGCTGGAAAAAAGGGTTTGCTGTTTAATTGTAGTAAGCTTATTATTTTTGTTTATTTCTATTCACTAGTGCCCCACCTCGGCCCAACTACATAGTGTGACGAGCTGTAAGATCAACATTCACACGTCTGTAAAATACACTCTCGCCCTTATGGTCACCGGTCGTTACGGAAATATTTTGTTCTTCTTTGTGGTAGTATTTAACGCAAGGGTCCTGTACTTCATGTTACGTTGATCAAAATAAACGTGTGTATCATGTAATTATTTTAAGTTTCTTCGTAAACCGGTTTGTATACTGAGAAAAATAAAGTGAGTTGTTATTGGAACTAATGATCTGTCAATATAGGGAAAGCTTTTTCACCTCGGTTATTGGTACCATTAAAAAAATAATAATAAACATGCATAGTAATCCCAACAGAAGTAATCGTATTAGTAATTTTAGTAAGAATTTCTGTAACCATAATCATAGTTTCTACGGCAAAGCATTTTATTCCTTCTACATACATTGTAATATAAAAACTTGCAATAATGTATACGATCGGCATTTTATGTGTGGGGGCACGTTTTCTGTCAAGTAAATAACTTGACTTTTAACCTTTAACTGGTGACTTCGGGCCTCACAGGCCTTGCAACACTAAAAAAACATCATTGCACCCCCTTCCCCCTACGTATCATTTTTCCGCGTTTCGGTAGCTTCGAGTTTAGTTGCGCCCACGCCGCGGAGAGGGATAGTTGCGTCGGTTGGAGCGAATTCGGTAAGTTGGATCTATTTAAAGTTTGGCAGAGGCCTCTCAGGCCTTACGTCACCACTAACGTACGTTTTTTTTTTAATTTTACTTATACGCTTTTTTCGGTTTTTCACAGCGTGTTCCTACAAATATACACGATGGATGACACAGGACCATCTAATAAGAGGTGCAGAGTGCTGGCGCAGATAAATTCGGTACAAAGTACCAGTAGGCAAGCTGTAGCATCATCAAGTTCCAACGCCGATAGTCAAATCTAAAAATGACCCCTTCTCTCTATGGAAAAAAATTATGAGTCGGGACATTTTAGAAGAGATTGTACTATGGAATAACGAGAAGATTCGCCAACTACGGACGACATATAATAGAGAAGATCGCCCTGAACTACAAGACATGGACATGATCGAATTACATGCCTTTCTCGGTATTTTGCTATATACCGCTGTGTTCAAGTCAAACCATGAGAATATAGAATACATATTTGCAACTGATGGCACAGGAAGAGACATCTTAAGATGTGTGATGTCAAAGAAAATATTTATGAATATACTATTTTGTTTACGCTTTGACAATGCGCTTGACAGGCAGGAAAGAAGAGAAAACTATAAACTGGCTGCGATTTCAAATATATTCGGAAGATTTGTGAACAATTGCCAGAATCTATAAAACATTGGCAATTGTGCTACGATTGATGAAATGCTGGTTGCTTTGAGAGGTCGATCGTACCTGGTTATATACATGCCGAGCAAACCATCAAAGTATGGTTTGAAACAGATGTGTTTGTGCAATGCGAAGACTAATTACTTCTACAAAGGCTATATTTATTGTGGCAGAGGATCCGATGGTGATACGTTGACAAAGGAAGAAAATAAATTACTGGTCCCATCACAATCAGTCATACGTCTGACGATGCCCTTGCACGGCAGTAACCGCAACGTTACCTGTGACAATTGGTTTACATCAATAGAATTGATAGATGCTCTAAACAAACGAGGCCTGACTTGTGTGGGCACTCTGAGAAAAAACAAAAGAGAATTACCTAACGAGTTCCTGCCGTAGAAAACAGGGGTTGTTGGATCTACACTCTATGGATTTACCAATCAAACTACTTTGATGTCTCACGTCCCGAAGAAAGGTAAAGATGTGCTTCTAACTTCTTCGATGCATCGCTGTGAAGCAATTGATCACATAACAGGGAAACCGGAAATTATAGCCTATTACAATTCCACAAAAGGAGGAGTAGACGAAATTGATAAAAAAAAATGCTCCATCTATACCTGCAGTCGCCAGACACGAAGATGGCCTATGGTAATCTTGTATCGAATGCTGGACATTAGTTCTGTAAATGCGCATGTCCTGTATCAAGCTGATGGTGGCAGAACTATTGAGCGAGGAATTTTCATCAAAGCATTGGCTAGTAACCTTGTTTTACAGCACATGAAGCGCGGGGCTTATAACTCGCGAATCACACTCGAAATAAGGTCGAACATCAGACGAATGTTGGGCTCTGATATGCCACCTGAACCTCAAGGTACAGAACACACGGAGAAAACGCGGGAAAAATGTGCCAGTTGTCCTAAACGCGACCGAAAATAATTTTACTAATGCATTTCTTGTAAAAAGCACGTATGCTTGCATTGCGCGAAACAAGTGTGTCCCGAGTACCACTGAAAATAGAGGAAATTAACCCCTTGTGGGTTTTGTGATGACATGTCATCTCATATTTATGGTACTTTTTATGTTGATTGGAGTCTAAACTTAGACAAAAACATGTTATAATGTTAATAAATGTAATTTTTTGTTGTTTTATGACTAAAAGTTGAACTCCTGCCAATTTTACCAAATATAAGGAGTACGAATTTTATAATTACTTGTTTCTGAATTAAACATATAATAAGATTACTAGAAATTGTTATTATTTATCCCTAAATACGCATTCTAACAGAAAATAAATACTTAGGTAGGCTACAGTTCTCCATTTTTACCCAAATAGAATACAGGCTTGTCAGACCTCACGTCACCAGTTACGTTACACAAATGCTACGTCACCAGTTAAAGGTTAAAGCGAGTTTTGAGCTGGATAAACAAGTTTTCGTTGCATGAGGATTTTAAATTCGCGGGCGGTGATCACACCGTCCCGCTAGGTGCCTCCACTGTCGCTTGTCGCACACTCGACTGTGTTCCTGGAATAGTCTATTCGCGGTATCTTCGCACTTTTTTAATCAAACCTTCGAAAAATCACCCCTTATCACGTAGTTTGACAGGAAGTGGGATGGGGTGAGAAGTTTTTACAGACTAGTGTTTGTTTCGCTACGTATTCCTCCCTCTTCCCTGTTGCGCTTTAGTCACTCGCAACTAGGGATGAGATTAAAATATATTTACAAATATATGCGACAGTGGTTAAGGTCAGGTTACGATGAAAAACGTGTACATAATGGACGTGTGCATTTAAAAATGAAACTAGGTATTCTTTATGGCACTGTTCATGGTCGCCGTGTACGTAAACCGTCCTGACGTACACTATAACCATGCACCATGCCATAAAGAATACCTACATTCATTACGATACGTACACGTTCTTTATGTACACGTTTTTAATCGTAAACCGACCTTTACTGTGGCAGATACATATCTGTGACTTGTATCTGTGATTTTTTCACAGTGTCAAAAATTATAAAAAGGCGCGTACGTTACTTTGGCGAAGATAGCACTAGTAGTGTTGATTTGGAAACAACAGTAAAAAAGAGTTAATAGTTATACAATAAATGTGCCTTGTGCCTTGGAACTGTTGTGTGAGCTTTAAGTAACACTACAAAGTTTTTTTTTTAATTGATTAAAGGCGAAACAGCCGCTTATTCCGCAAACTTCAGCAGCACACGTCAGATAAATGGGGCCACTGGCCAGCAAAATGTCGGAACGCCGTTCGTCAATCAGAAGTTGGTAAGTCAATTGCAAGCCGGCAGCCTTGCCAATAGGGAACCTTCCGCAGAACGTAGTAGTCAATCGAAGACAAGGCTCGTTCCCAGAGGCTCGCACAGCGAATCAGAGAAAGGGTACGCTCACATCAAAGGATCTGCCACATCATTATGCCTCGGTGTACTTATATAGAGACCATTAACGGTTGCTTCCAACTTTTTTTGAAGCCCTGCTAAAGTTCTACTTCCAGGATATACCTCCGCCTCATTCAAACAAACTTCAACTAAGTCTAGAGAATTACACCAAAAGACAACGCACCGCATTCGTGCGCACTCAGTGTAATAATATTTGCATGAGAACTATTTCTTACTAGGCATTACCAACATACCTATTTTCTCTCTGTTTTTATTTACATTAATTGTAAATGAAATATTATAATTTATTGATAAAATATAAGTTGAAGTTCAATTTAACCAAAAATAAGGTACTTTTATTTTAAAACCGGTCCTATAAAACACTTGTGACACGTGGAATATTTAGGAAACAACGAAAAACGTCAAACATAGTGGATTTTTCTAAGGTTTTATTCAAAAAGTGTGGACATACCGCGAATAGACTATACTCTGTGCTGCTGCAGTTGTTGGCGTGCGCAGAGTTAGGAAATGTGGGGGAGGGGGGGCAAACAGCAAAATGAAGATTCACATTTACGAGATTAAAATTACAAATAAAGAATATATTCAATCCTATCACAAATGGTTTATGATATACTAAACATATTTTTAATCCAGTGGTCACTTCAAAACTTGCAGACTGTCTAGTGAAAATAGGAAAATGGCAATATTCTGTTTTATTTACCTAATGACATGGTGCAATGTGGGGTGCAGCTCAGCGGCATGTGGTGAAGTGTTGCAACGTAAGCTGGTGCTTGCTCAGTGCTGTACACGCTCTGCGCAAGCAGCAGGAACCAGTAACCAGAGTGGAGCCGGGAGAAACTGAAGTCACTCACGAGAGAGTGGCGAGACACCCATTGTGCTGTGACGTCAAATGCACTACTATGTTTGAGTGGCCGATGTGTAAACTAGCAAGCGATTAGGTACAGCACAGAGCAAGACACAGCTTACCTTGCAACAGTTCACCACACGCCGCTGGTGCAACTGCCCCTCCTTCCTCCTCAGCACCTCTTAGGCAGCAGTGAGGGACGTTCCAGCCGGGCATAAGCCTTAATAGGTCAGCTGCCCACCCGTACGCCGAGAAACGCGACATCTTTTGAAGCCTCAAAAAGAGTTTGCACAAACTCTTCGTTGGTTTCCCACCATCGTCGGGTTACAAGCCTTTGCCCTTTGCAGGCCGGGAACTCGTCCGGCCAGCTCGCCGCAACTCTACTCTCGCCAGTCCTCAACTTCACCATACATGGAAACTTCTTGACATTGAAATCCCTGCCTCGGTTCCCAAACGGGCTGAGAGCTAAGTAGTTCAACGTCCCACCAAGTGATCAAGCTTCTGCACTATCTGTTCGGCACGACAGAAAAAGTAGATTTCCCCGGCCGCGACGAAACTGGGTCGCGCAGGGACCATCTCGTCGTGAGATCGCACAGTAGAGAAAACACACCGTAAAAAAATATTTCTGGTAAACGTCCTAAACTACAATGGAAGTTCTTAACCTAAACATACAGATTATGTTTTATCGTGGAAATATTTTACTATTTCCTATGTCTCAATCTACTGTGCACGCGACAGAAAATTTCCTTTCGTTATTGTTTGTCGAGTGTGTGTGAAACTGCTTTCGCATTTATCCGTGCCAATTAGAATTCTGACACTCTAAGACTGAAACGTTATGACTGGTCTGCAAAGTGCCACAATATTTTAGAAAATTTGCTGGCTCAAAAAATGTTTTCGATTTTCCATTGTCACTATTATAATTATGATTAATTGACAGTATCAGATGTGACTGTTGTCGTTACGTCCCTCTTTTGAAATCTATGCCGACTGCAAACAGCGATACTATCGTGGCAGTGCCTTCGCAGACATGACGAGGTCATAATGGTGAGAATGGAAATCGAAAATAACCTCTTGATTTTCCGAATGTTGTTCAGGTATGCTTTTATACAACAAAATACTTAGTTGTGTATAATATGAAAACAAGACAGCAATTGCCTATGTGTTTCACGTTTAGCTGGTACCTGGTACCTGGTACTTGTGAAGTTAACCTTTGGAGAAAAAAAAACACCTGTCCAANTATGGCTAGCAGCGGCGTGTGGTGAACTGTTGTGAGGTAAGCTTGTCTTACGCTGTGATATACCTAATCGTTTGCTAGTTTACACATCGGCCACTCAAACATAGTAGTGCATTTGACATCACAACACGTGTGTAATAGGTAGAGACCCGTGTATTTCGCGAGTTCAAGCGGTGCTAGGATGAATTTAAACACTAGCACATTCTTGCCACTTTTGTGATTGGTCCACTCGTTTTCTGACACGCCCTGCAGGACTGTGAAACAGTAATACACATGTATAAAGAGACGGAGCGAATCAAGTACATCCTAGTGCACAGGTTTTTAGGGCCCGAAGGCCAGCGCACCCTTCAAACCTCCCGCACTGTAACTGTACTCCTAAGAGTAAAACAGTGCACTGCACTTTTTCTGTCCATTCGTAAGGGCCATTCACTTTCTTGGTACCTGTAACCGGTAGATTAACCGATTTTCTCATTTTTAAAAACCTGTCCTTCTCACCAATCCGGGTTCCTCCAAGTGTTTGAATTTCCCGTTATGGGTCATCAGAAATTTGCTGGTACCATTTGTCGAATTCTTCTAATCGTTTCCCAATCCGAGTAGCGAATTCATTCCATATCTTATGGAGATCTTTGTTGGTCATCACATCTTCCAATCTCCAGTGAATGCCCTTTTTCCGAGTTTGTTCCTCAAGCCAACCTCGTAAGTCCTCTGTCTTGAGACAGTCTTCAAGCACATGGTGTACTGTGTCATCCACACCACATACATCGCACAGCGGAGATTGCACGAGTCGCAGGCTGTTCAACTTCGCCTTGAAGTTGCCATGTCCAGTTGTTAATTGCATGCTGTAGTGGTTCACAGTGATCCACTTACAGCTCATCCTGGCTTCGATGTCAGGCAATAACTCAAAAGTTTGCCGACCTTTTCCCGAATTAGTCCAGGTGTTTTGCCATTCTTCCAGAATGTCAGCCATTAGCGTATCCTTATATTCTTTAGACAGCCTGCCGGCCCGCGCCCTCTCCACCGTGAGTCCTCTGTATTTTATAAGCAAGTCCGCTGGAAGAACTCCCGCTATTACTGGGAGCGAGTCGTTCGACACAGTTTTATATGCACCGGTAACAGTCAGCAGTGCCGCTCTTTGAGCACTTATAAGCTTTCTTCTGTGCCACGAAAGTGCAGCCCGGTGATGCCACATCACCGCACCATATGTTATTATGGCTTCAAAAACTGCCTTGTATATAGTTCTAAGAGTGCCATAATTTAGGCCCCAGTTTGTATTGCCAATTCTCCTGAGTTTTTGGAACACCATGACTGCCTTCCGCGACACATATTCAATGTGCTTCAAGAATCCCATGTTTTCATCCATGATGACTCCAAGATACCTATATTCCTTTACGTATTGAACTGGGCTCCCCCCGAAGTACACGGTCGGATTTCGTTTTAATTTACCTTNGTTCGACACAGTTTTATATGCACCGGTAACAGTCAGCAGTGCCGCTCTTTGAGCACTTATAAGCTTTCTTCTGTGTCACGAAAGTGCAGCTCGGTGATGCCACATCACCGCACCATATGTTATTATGGCTTCAAAAACTGCCTTGTATATAGTTCTAAGAGTGCCATAATTTAGGCCCCAGTTTGTATTGCCAATTCTCCTGAGTTTTTGGAACACCATGACTGCCTTCCGCGACACATATTCAATGTGCTTCAAGAAGCTCATGTTTTCATCCATGATGACTCCGAGATACCTATATTCCTTTACGTATTGAACTGGGCTCCCCCCGAAGTACACGGTCGGATTTCGTTTTAATTTACCTTTAACTAGCATGGTTTTGGTTTTCTCTATAGAGAATTCCAATTTCACACTTTTGGACCAGTTCCAAGTTTTGGACATTATCTCTCTTGCTTTTGTCTCTAGCTCTCTTCTTGAATTCCCCGAGACTAGGATAAGTCCATCATCCGCATAGCCAAATACCGTGCACCCCGTCGGGAGACCCAACTCCAAGAAGCCATCGAAGAGGACGTTCCATAGGATAGGTCCAAGGACCGATCCCTGGGGGCATCCCTTCGTGAGCTCTTTCCTTACTTGTGCTGTCCTGGATGAGTAGATACTCCATCTTTCACGGAAGAAGTCCAGGATAACCCTGTACAAGTTGGCTGGGCATTTCTTGTACTTTAACCGATGCATTACCTCCGGCCACCAGGCATATAGCTTACGAGGTCTATACAGGTCCATATAACGGTAGTAGTATTTGGCAGAGGAACCCCTGATCTTCTCCATTAAATCGTGAAGCGCAAAGTCAGTGCCGGTTCCTCTTCTGAAACCATACTGGTGTTCATTTAATGTGCCTTCTGCTTCTAAGGCCATTATTAGTCGTCTGTTGATCAGCTTTTCATATACTTTGCCTAGCACCGGAAGCAATGTCAACGGCCTGTACGATTTGGGGTCATCTAATTCTCTCTTATTTTCCTTTTTAAGGATTCTTAGGCATCCCAATTTCCAAGGGGAAGGGAACACGCCGACTTGGAGACAGTCATTGTAGATGTCCAGAAGAATATTCTTAATTCGCGAATAGCACCTTTTTAGTATTTCGGTTGTTATGCCGTCCATCCCTGGTACTTTCCCATTCTTCATGTTGTAGACAATCTGCTTCAGTTCTTCCATTTCGAAGCTTGGTGCACCCTGCACCTCTGGAATTAATTCCATATTCTGTCTCTTTGCCGTGTGCTCCTCCCTCTCTTCCATCATGGAGTCATCAGGCAGGAGAGCCTGGAGCAGGACTTCCGTCGAATCTTTCTGATTCGTTAACAGCTTACCATTTAATTTCATGCATCCTAGTGCACAGAATAAAGTGCTCGTCATGAAGGTACCAGCCAATCAACAAATTACAAAGCCTTGGGTTTATAAACAACTGTCGAGTTTAGCTTAGCCGTCAAATGAACTCGCGAAATTTCCGGGTCTCTAGTAATGGGTGCCTCGCCACTCTCTTGTGAATAGCCGCAGTATATTCAGTTTCTCGCGGCTCCACTCTGGTTACTGGTTCCTGCTACGTGAACCGAGTGTGCACAGCACTGAGCAAGCACCAGCTTACCTTGCAACACTTCACCACTGCTGGCCAGTGACCCCATTTTGCTGGCGTATGCGGCTCATGTTCGCGATATAAACAGTTCTTTCACCTCTGTATTCTTAAGTATAGTCCATTCACGGTTACTTCCAACTCTCCTGAAGCCCTGCTTAAGTTATACTATCGGAATATTCCTCCGCCTAATGCAAACGAAGCTTAGCTATGTCTATAAAATACACCAAAAGGACAACGCACCGCCTTCGTGCGCGATCAGTGTATTAATATTTCGCATAAGGACTATAGTAGCGCCGCTGTAACTTGGGAGCTCTGCAAATGTCGAGCCACTTCTCCCCGGGAAAGGTGTCAATTGGACGACGGTGGTACGGCAAGTGGGAAGGAGTGCTTGCAGACTCGTCTGCCCGTCTCTGTCAGCTACTTGTGGTTGGTGCTTTGCAAGTTGTTCTGTCTCTCTGGCACTTGGATAGACGGAGACAAGTCCGTTCTTAGGCCGGCGCAATTATAGGCATTAATAGGACCACCTGTTTTTCGCGAAAAGATTTCAGCACAACTTGTACTCCAAAAAAACACTCGAGCTCAGATCTTCTTTCGTGATTGGATGATTTTAACTGTCACGCATTGCAGTTGTGTGCCCGCGAATCACGACGGACACTCAGTGTCGGAGTTACCTAATTTTGATTGGCCTAGTCAGGTGAGAAACTGCCTACCGACAAAGACACGTGGCCAATAATCAAATGAAAACTGCACGAGTGCCATAGGAAATTGGTGTCTAGCCTTCGCGTAAATCTTTCGAGAAAAACAGGTGGCCCTATGCATTACCAACACACATATTTCCTCTCGGTTTTATTCATATTAATTATAAATGAAATGTTATATTTTTGCAGATAAAATATAAGTAAAAGTGGAGTTTCCTTTAAAAAAAATAAGGTGCCTTTATGTTAACGCTTGTATACATTGCATTTTTTTTTCAAAGATTTGATTTTTAAAAAGAGCGAAAAACCGCGAATAGGCTATATTGTTAGACAGTGCAACGCACAGCGTTCTGTGGACCAATAGATCGATGGTAGTGGGAATGCAGAAATCAACAGAATTAGTGTTCATGCTGCGGTGAATACAATATATTTTTGAATAACATTTCGAAATTCAAACCACAGCATCTACAGACTAATTATAAACAAAAAATCCTCGTAAAAGTATTTTTGGAAAGGTCATTTAGTATTTTTCAATTTAAGTTGAAATTATGCAAAACAACGCATGGAGTCAGCGGCTATGCGTAGTTGCTTGCTCGACAAGTTGCATACCACGAAGGCGAACGGAATTGGTTCGCCATGCGGGAAATAAAATGCAATCACTTCTGGCAGCGTTTACTACTCAATTGCTAAGCTCCCATTGTCCATGTAGTCGACCCACGTGTACTAACAAGCAACCACAAGCGGTGCCCACGTACCTCGAGTTTATTGTGTCCTATGTGCGGGCGCTCTCCGCATGGTGCGCCAGTTCCGTTTGCCTTCGTGATATGCAACTTGTTGTACTCGCAGGTACGTGAAGTTGCGGACTCCCGGCGCTGTTTTGCCTAAATTCTACTTAAATTTAACAATACAAGATGACCTTTTCAAATATGTTGTTACTAGGATTTTTTGTTTGTATTAGCCTATAGATGCTGTGGTTTGAATTTCCAAATGTTATTGAAAAAACACCTTGTATATGCGGTTCACTTCTCTCTTGTCTTGGATGTCTGCAACTACACCGCACACAGTGTTTAAAACCCACTCCGACGCTATTCACGTGCCAAGGCGTACCTTTAACTCTGCTCGCCATCGCGCGTCGAGAGTGGGCCGCTGCTGGCCTTGAAGACGGCGAGTGGTCTGCGGACAAGACGTGTGGGACGTTGTGTGCGCTCGTGTGGGTTGTGGGTCTGTGGGCCGGGCAAGGGCGCTTGTCCCGCCCACGTGAAGCTGACGTCACGGTACACAACAGTATCCACACTTCCTTCTCTGGGCTGGCTTATTACTACGCTAGTAAACTTCGCACGCCAACTGTTTACAGATTCTCTAGGTACGACGTCCTGTCACGCCTGGCAGCCATGACACTGGGCAATTATGTATGTTACACTGACATGATTTTCACTCCCTGTTCGCATACTTGTTGCCGATGTATCCCGATTCGAGATTACTTAACCCATTCAGACCCAGTGTACACAAATGTGTACATTACGCACGTGTAGGTAATTTTCTGTTTGTACTGCACACTACAAAGCTCAGTGATCAATGATATTACCTGTGGGTAAATGATTCGCAAACCGTCTTACTTGTCTAGGCCATAATTGGTTCATATAACTGCAGTCGAACATACAGCCTACAGCTCATTGGCTGTGGCAACGAAACAAGTGTTGTGTCAACTTAAGTACAGTACGCCTCATAATTATTTTTGTTTGCAACACCTGAAACCGTAAATTCAAGTGGATCCCGGCACTGCTTTCTATGTTGCCCAAGCACCGTGTATTTTCAACGAGTAATTATTATTGGTTTTTTAGTGAACTTAAGAAAACAAAACTACAACGACCGACAATTTATGACGTTTTCTTTTAATGTTATGCGCGATTTGTTTAGAAAATGACACATTGTTTTATAGACAGGAAGGATAAATTAGTAAATTAAAACATTCGGACGACTTTCAGCGCACCCCTCCGACCACTGCCTCGGCCTTATTCCCTGTCCCGGTGCCTATCTGCCTACAAAGTACAAGGTCCAGCTAGCTTTGTTTGGTTCTTAAAGAAAAATATAAATGTTTTCAATAATTATCTATGTTTCTGTAAGATAAAAGTGTTTAAATATATATATCTTATTTTATTCTACCCACTTTAATTCTGAAATAAGTACGGGTAATCCACACCCCTCCCCAAAGCGTTCCGGGACTGCTAAATTGCACCCCTGGTGTACAACATGGACTAAAGATGAGACAGATCGATCTCGCGGGCTGCGCACAACCACTCCCCGTGTTCAAACATTGAACTGGTTTTCTGCCAATACGACTGTCATAAACGACGTGGATTGAATTTGAGGTTAGAACACTGTTTAGTAAACAAGTACTTTGAGATGTATGTATACTTCCTCTAACCAATTTTTAATGCACTTTGGTTAAATTCAAATTGGTGAAAATATTTTATTCATATAAAAGTGCTTGTCTTTTGAAAATTAGGATATAAACTAACACATTCATCGCCGTTGATCATGTAACTTTGACAGTTGTGTTCTTTTGGGGTAGGTCAACGTTGAGTACGTACGCAGAAGACTGGAGAGTTGACTGGGTTGCCGTGTCCCAGTAAGTGTTTTCCAATAAGTTACGGGATGTACATACAAGTCACCATATTCACTGGTTAACATTTTTCAAAATCATAATTTGTATTTGGTTGCTCATTTTTATTCGTTGTAATACTATTAATGCTGTTTTTGTCGTTAGCTACACTCGGCCATAAGCGTAAAGGTTTTTAATGTGAGATTCAGTGTGTTACGTGCAAGCGCGAGTAATTTAATGATGCACGTATTTTCATATGGATGACAAATACTTAGGGCCACCTGTTTTTCGCGAAAAGATTTAGTCTGACGGTCTCCTTCAATATCCTATGTGCACTCTTATGCTCTTCATTTTCCTATTAGTCGCTTGTCTTCGTGTGAAGACAGTCTCTTACTTGAGTGAGCCAATCATAATTAAGTTTCTCCGATACTGACCGTCCGTGATTCACGGACAGACAGATAAGACGCGTAGCAATTCAAATGATCCAATCAGGAAAGTGGTTCTGAACTAAACACAAGTTGTCCTGAAATCTTTTCACGAAAAACAGGCGCCCCTACAAATAGTTAATGAGTAAACGCAAAATTTTTATTGAACGCCGTATCTATCGGAACTGCGATTCAAACCCTGTATCTATTTTGTGACAGCCAAGCGGGATGACCAGCAGACCCACACGGCATGAGTTCACGTTGACTGTGAGTAGGGAAAATAATAATAGTAATAATACCTTGGACCCTCATGACCATTAGGCCCTCCAGGTATTCTCATTCTCAAATATATGTATGCTTGGTCTATGTTAACTATAAGATTGGTAGAGGGATGCTATCTACCACCTACCAGACTACAGCTATTTACCTTCTATGTTATCTTATAACTTCAATATGCCATGCATTTGCCCTAGGTGCGATTTTCCACACACCGCCAGCACGAGTCCTTTCCCTCTGTGACCCGGCGTCAGGAGAACCACTGACACGGGCTCGGAGGTCACCTCCCTGCTCCTACTTCCTTTCCACGACACTTGTGGCTTTTCCCGACATATGAGTAGGCACAGGAACATTTTGCGCTTCAAACGACCTGTATGCTGGACTCCACAGTGCTAGATATTTTCAAGACTCAGCTAATTGTTCATTGGCTGCTGCTCAAGTGTGTAGCCAGTTTTACCTCAAACCACGTGGCGCTGGATCTGTGCTTGTTTTTGTACAGGTCTGTTATTGGCTCAGAGTTCACCTGGGCGTGTCTAATGAGCTGTGATCCGATTGCGAACACAAAAGAAAAGTACATGTGTTCGCAGTCTAGCTTGTCCTACATGAATTCACAGAATTTCCCATTCCCTATCCATGAGAAACATGGTATAACAGAGTAGTTAAGTACACGGGAACGAAATCGCGTGGGTGTTCCTTTGATGTGGACGTTCTGATTGGCTGCCCGAGACTATGGAAACTGGTTTTGCGTCTGACTGGCTACTGCGTGCTGCGAAAGAAATCCTATTGGCTGGGCTGAAAGCTGGCGAGAGGGTTACCAGGCGCTGATTGGCGAACGATGTTCCGACATATCGCTGTCTAGTTCCGCCATTTTTCTGGCGTGTGTGGCTGGAGATCGTAGTACAAGCGGCTGTTTTTTTCTGTATTCTTAAGTACTCTACTCTGTGGTTTTAACGCGTTCTTTTGTACTATAGATTTTGACATATAACCGTTATTTTCAGTATTTTTTTTAAGTTTACTAGAAAAACTATGTAAATATCAGTGGTTTTCAGTATTGTTTTTGTTTTCTAGAAAAAAAAACTATGTAAATATAATATATTTATGACCATAATATATNAGTGGTTTTCAGTATTGTTTTTGTTTTCTAGAAAAAAAAACTATGTAAATATAATATATTTATGACCATAATATATTTCATTGAGTTGTTGACTTATTATACGTAAATTTTGATACTCTAATGGAAGATTTAACTCTCCACGCCATCTCATAACAGCCCCATTGTGGTGACCACCTTGATAAGAGTTCGCCTTTTCCTTGAAAAAAAATAATAATAGTGTTTATAGGAGCTAGTGCCGACGAGGAAATTGTAATCCATGACTCACGAGTTGTTACACTTGCATGTGCAATTTGATAATCCCGGTCAACAGCTGAATAAAGAGTTCCGCGTAAAACGAACTTCATTGTGTCGCGTCACTTCTGAGAAAACTGACGGCATTGAACGATACGGGCACTGCACGGGGTGCATTCAAGGCAGCAAAGGGACTCAACAATATCTGCTCTNACTGACGGCATTGAACGATACGGGCACTGCACGGGGTGCATTCAAGGCAGCAAAGGGACTCAACAATATCTGCTCTTGAGTTCTGCGTTTTTCTCCAAGTACTAGTTTAAACACTGTCGTTTTCTAGTTGCTTTTTATAGAAATGGTCGTAGAATTTACATTATTTTTTATAAATACAAGTTAAATACAAATTTTTATAAACCCACTTAAGTATTAATTTTATAAATGTACGATAGTACTAATTATTACAAGTGTGCATAAACACTAATACTAAAAAATGTACTTAAGTGCACTTATTACAAAGTTAGTAAAAATATTTTCTCACGTAGAAGTTACGTGAATGAGTGAAGAGATTTGGGCGGTTCCTAACATCGAGGTCTTGAGAGCCGATGAGGGTTATTGAGGTGCGTATGTAGCAGCGCCGGAATGAAAGGGCGGGGGAAACGGGAGATCCCCGAGAAAACCCGCCTACCAACGGCATCATCCGGCACGATTCCCACATGCGAAAATCCGCTAGTGACCCAACCGGCGATTGAACTCTGTTTGCCTTGGTAACAAAGTGGAACAGTGTGCCTTATAAATAGAGCCCCAAGGATTTCGCGAATTGGGGCCACGGTGACTTAGCTGTTAGTCTGCTACCAAGGCGAACCGGGTTCAATCCCCGTCCAGGTTACTCGTGCCGGACAATGCCGCTGGTCGGTGGGTTTTCTCGGAGATCTCCCGTTTCCCCTTTCCCCCGTCATTTCGTTCCGATGCTGCTCCATACTCACTTCAATCGCCCTTATCGGCTCTCAAGACCTCGCTGTTAAGAGCCGCCCAAATATCTTCACGCACTCATTTCGCAAATTCCTTCTGTGATGAGGTAGACTTCAAACACTCATTTTTTCCTGCTACTGTGATTGTACAGCAGTTACTTGTACACGCCCCGTTTAACTGCGAGCCAGTAATAAGCAGGGAGGAGTAGTGTGAGTGAGCTTTGAACAGTCCTGTACGAAGGCCTCGCTTGATCGCAGCAACCAATAAGCAGACGATAGTGTCTCGAGTGTACAGAGGACTGTAAAGAGTACTTATAGATAGAGAACTGAAAAATTCGCGAGTTCAATGACCTATAGGCTAAGCTTCACGGTCTTAAATAAACTCATGCAGATATCAAGTGTTTATTGGTTGCTTGTTGTGGCAGTGCAAGGCTGGGATTTAGCCTACAATTTATTGCACGTTTGTTATTGGCTCATTCATTTCCAGGAGATGTCAAACAACGAGTCGACCAATTGCAAAAGTAACACGAACGTACATGTTTGTGAATTCCAACTTGTCTCAAACTGAATCCGCAAATTTTTCATGTCTCCACTTAAAGAATAGAGAGGTGAAACAGGTCACTGTTAAACACGACAGAGTCGTGGTTTTATTTGTTAACGGGGCGCTCTTAGCCGCGAGGCCATACCGCACCCCGGCCTCCCAGTAGGCGGGGAAGAGGGATCACGCCCTCTCATCGCAGACATGACCAGAGCTTTCTGAATTGACCAAACCCGTTTGCCCCGACCTGTACACAGGCCGCACCAGGCAGAGCCCCGATCTGATATTGCAGATCGCACAGAGCATGTCCTACCACAAGGCCTGAGATTCTAGCACTCAGATTACCAAGCGTGTGGTNGTGAGATTTCGGAGTATCAAGCCAGTGTTTGTGGCCTGGCCCTCCTCTCCGATTAAACTAGGACTAAGATTTTGGTAACCCGGCGAGACCTCCGGAGGAAACCCATGGCGAGGGACATACTGGGTGGGTTTACCACGCCAGAAAGGATAATATGGCATTAATGCAGTGTTAGCAAGTGTTCGAAGGCGAAAGATAAAGACTTTGGAGCGGGGAGGGGGGGGCGGGGTGCTCGTAATCCAAATGTAAAATAATCTTGTCCCCGGACGGTTGCCCGTGGGCGGGTGAGGTTTTCATTCAGCCCGCTTCCCCTTGCTGCCGTCTGATAGACAGCTTGATGTAGGCGTAGTTGTCTTGCTATTTCTGGACATCTTGGTATTCGAGCGACGCGGTCAGCCGACTGATAGGTTCGCCTGTGAGGCAGAGAGCACACAGCCGTCGGGCAGGGCCATAACATGCCGGCACTGGTTCCCCTTCAGCACAACTGAAATCGGCACGAACGCGGCAGCCTGCTGTGGGCACCAGTGTTGAGCGGTGCACCAGAGACCACGTTACCAGTCGCCATGGATGCGCTGTCGGAGGTTGGGTGGACATAGCGCACCACACTGTCCCACAGCGCGACTGTTCCTGGTGCGCGAATCTTGTCGATTTCTTGTAAATACTTTTGTCTTGAAGATCTTGCGAGTATTTTGGTTCCAGATTGATTCGGCCCGTCGCTGAGTCGGGTGTAGTGGCCAGCCTGGTGTTTTGGTGTGATTATCAATTAAGGGGTCTTTTCATACAGGAGGTGTTTCGGCCTTCTGTATTTCCAGCGCACCTGGTGGTCGTAGTTCCCTAGGGCAGACACCAGGGGGTTTGTTTTTGTAGCAACAGATGTGTAGAGCTATTCTGTCAGATGTTTAATGTGTTCGCGGAGAAGGGGATATTTCAACTCGGCATGTAGTGGGGCAGTTTGTATGTAACGAGGTACTCCAACAACTCACTTGAGAGCCTTGTTTTGCAGTACTTGTAGGGGGCGCATGTGACATTTTGCTGCATTGCCCCAGGCTGAGGCTGCATATGTAATTACCGGTCTTATAAGTGCTGTGTATAGTGTAATTCCTGCTGTGTTTGGCAGTTTATGTCCACTGTTTAGTAAGGGGTATAGCTGAGAAAGGCGGCCCGTGGCCTGTCTCAGTTTATCCGCTCTGTGCGCTCGCCAAGTTAACTTACAGTTGATTATAACTTCAAGGTGTTTAACTTGGTTTTCGTAGAATATGGGCGACGCTCCAAATAGACTAGGCGTGGTCAAGTCCGGAGGTATTCTGCGTCTCGTAAACACCACAGCCTCCGACTTGCCCCTCATTTATCTTGATGCGCCATGTTTTAAACCAGTGTTCCATAGCGTCTAGTGCAGTTTGTACTTTGGCTACGGCTATGGAGGCGCGCAGGTTGGAGGAAAAGATGGTTGTGTCGCCCGCATAGCAAGCGAGGTGTGCGTCATGTGAGTTAGGCATGTCTGAGATGTATAAGTTAAACCGTTCAAGGCCTACGAGTGAGCCGTGTGGTACCCCTGCTTGTATAGGGCGTAGTTGTGATTTTGCCCCAGAAACTTGTACTATAAAGTTGCGGTCGCTGAGGTATGGATGTAAAAGGCGTGTGTGTCAGTCGGGTATGCCTGCTCTGTGTAGTTTGTAATTAAGTCCCGCGTGCCAGGCTCGGGTCGAACGCCTTCTCAATATCTAAAAACACTGCGGCTGTATACTTGCGATTGTGTAATGTGCAATGGTAATGTGTTCCACAATGCGGACCAACTGTTGTGTTGTGGAATATTTGCGGCGTAAACCAAACTGCTCATTGGGCAGAATATTATTTCTTTCTATGCGTAACTGTATTCGCCTACGAATAACATGCTCGGCGATTTTTGACAGTATGCTAAGTAGACTGATGTGTCTGTAGTTCTGTTGTAGAGTGGGGTCTTATTCAGGCTTTGGNTCGAAGTCATAAGTAATGTGTTCCACAATGCGGACCAACTGTTGTGTTGTGGAATATTTGCGGCGTAAACCAAACTGCTCATTGGGCAGAATATTATTTCTTTCTATGCGTAACTGTATTCGCCTACGAATAACATGCTCGGCGATTTTTGACAGTATGCTAAGTAGACTGATGTGTCTGTAGTTCTGTTGTAGAGTGGGGTCTTATTCAGGCTTTGGGAAAATTATGACCTGGGCACTCTTCCATTGTGCGGAAAAGTAATGCGTGCGCATTATGCGATTTATGCACTGGGTTAATGCATCATGGGTGAACTGGGGCATGTGTACAACGGCTTGTATTTTATCGTACCCCAGGGCTTCAAACTAGGCACAATGTTCTTCACTTCTGCCCCACTTGTGAAAGCGGGAAGCGACCTGGGGACTGTGGCCACTAGGGCCTCGACCTGCTGGTAAATATCTCTAATATGTGCTGGGTCAGAGGGATCCATGTTCGGTTAGAAGGCAGTGGCTAATGTCTCCGCCAGCAAGTCTGCCTTCTCTAATTGAGTGTAGGCTTCGTGCGCTGGGTCCTTAAGGGGGGCATGTGTGCTGGTTTATTAAGAAGCCCTCGTGTCATTTTCCAGGGGCTGTTGTCCTGCGTGTGGAGTATTCTAAGCCGGCCCAGTTTGCCTTAGAATATTGTAATGAGGACTGCAGTACATTAACTGCAGCGCTCGCTTGCTCGGGAGTGACAAGTACTTGGTAGTGGTCGGAGGTTAGTTCGTGTATGACTTCCAGTTGGTACACGAGGCGAATGTTTTTATAAATTGTAACATCCAGTACATCAAGCCTTTCCCCGCTGCCCACCGTGTCCGGATATCTAGTGGGACTGTACGGGTCACAAACCTTGTAGACGTGGTTTCCCTTATGTGTGTATAGGCACCTGCCATTTGCTGTGGCAGTTCGGCTGTTCCAGGATTGGTATTTTGCATTTAAATCTGCCAGTACGAGGGGGGAAGAAAGCGGCCCTAATATTCTGGAGTGATCCTGTGTGTTAAGTTTGTTCTGAGGATAAGCGCGTAGTGACTTACTTGTCAGCCAGCAGCACAGCCAGTAAGGAACCTATCGCAAAATGCAGTAGCCAATCAGACACAGGGCGCGTACCCAGAACCTCGCTTAGCCAAATAGAGAATGGGTACGTCCACATCAAAGGAACCGCCACGCCATTTTGCTTCTGTGTACTTATTTACTCTGCGACTAACTGAAGTCACAAAAGTACTGATTGTTTACTATAGGTTGTGAGTTCTGCTTACGTGTGTGCCGTCTACCTTGGTAAGGAATTATAACGCGAAATGATTGTCTTCAAGTTATAAGAAGTATATTGCAGCGACCTACTTTATATTGTTTAAAATGTTAGCATTATTCTATCATATTCCATTAAAATCTTTTTTTAAATATAATTTTGGTAGATTCTGTAATTTTTCAATAAGTTCTGCGTTTACTGAGCAGTGGAGATGTATTCTTTTTGCAGTGATGGAAGTAAACCCGCTCTACTTTTGTCAAAAAATGGAATACTTAAGCGTCCATATAATACGTAAATGAACAAATATCTCCTGCTGCAGGGGTGGGGAAGTTCGTCGCGGGAGGGCCAAATCCATATCTCAAGTTCCTGCCTAATACACTAATAATTTTTATTGCTTAGTGAGTTACATATTTCGTGTTCTGGGATGATCATTTACGGGGCGCCATTGAAGTACTACGCCTCTACTGGCCCCATATACCTAGAGAGCCGGAAATTTCGTGAGTTCATTTGACGGCTAGGATAAACTCGACAGTTATGTGTAGCTACACATCAGGCGTTGTCATGTGCACATTGGCTGGTTCCTTGATGACCATCACTTTGTCCTATGTATTGGCTGTTCACGGTAAACTGAGCATTTTTGAAAGCTGCGCTTAAGGGCTACTTGTATGCACATAGTGTATTATTCTATCATATGCACAAATAACATTGCAATGGGCCTCATCACTTTATTCGTACACCGGTTAAGTGAAACAGTCAATTAATTAGAAAAGTAAATAGTTAAAAAAAAGTCGCTAATTCTCACTCTTCTATGCATTAAAATAACAGAGAGTAAAACAAATTATTTCAGTATCCAAAANAAAAAAAGTCGCTAATTCTCACTCTTCTATGCATTAAAATAACAGAGAGTAAAACAAATTATTTCAGTATCCAAAAGTCTTTTCCTAACAACTTTAATTCAACGTTAAAACATGGAACTACTTTCTCTCTGTCGTTACCAACTTTACTGGGCGCATGTCCATTAGTGTGTTGAGAGATTTGGGCGGCTATTAACGAGGTACTGAGAGCCGATGAGAGTGAAATGAGATGAGAATGAAGCAGCGCCGGAATGCAAGGGGGAAAACGGGAGATCCCCGAGAAAACCCGCCGACCAGCGGCATCGTCCGGTACGGTTCCCACTTTGAAAATCCGGGAGTGACCCGGCTGGGGGTTGAACTCGGTTCGCCTTGGTGGTAGGCGACCAGGCTAACGGCTCAGCCACCGCGGCCCATCCGTCAGTGTGCTCGTTACAGTATATGCTGTTAGGGCACTAACATTTTTCAAAGGTTGATTTCAAAAGTACTCACTTTACCGGGAACATACTGTAGTAGGTTATACTGCAGAGTTTATACGAATACATAGGTGAAATAACCACTTATTCCGTGAACTTTAGCCACACGCACCACCAAAATAATTGCGTCACTAGCCAGCAACATGTCGGCACGCCGTTCGCCAATCAGCGCCTGGTAACCTACTCGCCAGCCGGAAGCCCAGCCAACAGGGAACATTTCGCAGCACGCTGGTAGCCAATCAGACATAAGACCCGTTCCCAGAGCCAGAAAATGGGTTCGCCCATATCGATAGAAACCGCTACGCCGTTTATTCTCTGTGTACTTATATGCTCTAAGGAGTTGAAGTGTGATAGAAAACGGATTTATACACACTCTGAGATATTATTAAAATCCAAATAGCTGAGCTACTAACCATAACAAAGGCTTACAAGACAACATCGGCTGGGCCACTACAGGAGCAATCCTATTGGATTTGCTTGTAGAACGAGGACAGACAATGTAAAGGAACTTCCACGTCATTTTGTCTTTGTGTGTTTATTTACTCCTAGCTACTTCAATACACCCAGATATACACACTAAATACAATATAATTTTTTTTCCAGGCTGCTTAGTCTGGTGCTTCCTTTTCTAAACCCCTAATTATCGACTTCTTCCCTCCCTCAGATTTTTCTCTCNCCAGGCTGCTTAGTCTGGTGCTTCCTTTTCTAAACCCCTAATTATCGACTTCTTCCCTCCCTCAGATTTTTCTCTCTGTCCCCCTCCTCCCATCACACATCCTCTCTCTCTCTGTCTCTCTCTCTCTCTCTCTCCTCTCCCTCCTCCCCAAAAATTGAACTTTGCTAAGGTTTATTCTACTCAGGTTAGGAANTCTCTCTCTCTCTCTCTCCTCTCCCTCCTCCCCAAAAATTGAACTTTGCTAAGGTTTATTCTACTCAGGTTAGGAACAAAACGTAATTTTTTTATGGAAGAGTTTGGCATAAGGAACATTTCAGTCGCTAGGCCCTCAGTGTTCCAAAAGGTAACTTTTAATTAAAATTTTAAGCTACGTGAATAATAAAATAGAAAGATGTTACTTAGTTACGAAGTTTTTTATATTTTGTTTATGGTTATTACAATTAATCTATTTTTTTAAAGTAGAAAATAGAGAAAATTTGGTGCATTGCCGAAACTAGTGCTTATCTAGAGGCGAAAATTTTTGGTTGCCAAACTTTTAACATTGATCTTCCCAACCTGTAGTAGAACAAACCTTAACTTAGCTAATGAAACCCGAAATCTAGCTACTGGGCAAGCCAATATTTTGAGGATATGCTATTTGTTATATTTCTGCCGCAGTTTATCTTATTGATAGAGACCGGAAAATTTCGCGAATTATTTTTAGGACAAGTTAGACTTGTAACACATGTGTATTTCTGTACTGTTTGCAATTGGATCAGAGTTTATTAGACACGCCCAGGTGAACTGTGAGCCAATAACAGACATGCAAGGAAACAAACACCGAACCCCGTGCCACCTGGTTTGAGGTAAAACTGGCTAACACTGGGGAAGCAGCCAATGAATAGAACGCTGAGACTCGAAATTACATAGGACTGCGGAGTCTAGCATACACGTCGTTCAAAACGCGAAATTTTCCTGTCCCTACTTATTGAGTACCTATTTGTTTACAGTTTATTGCACTTGTTTACATAATATGATTGCATGAACTGAATTAATAGTAGATAATAAATATTATTGGAAAAAAGGCAAACCAGAAAACTACATATTATCTTGTAAAACATTCATTAAACTAGTATTCGACGCACTAAACTCAATAATACGTATGTTTGCCTTTCTCAGCGCTAATTTTCAAAATAGCAGTCAGTTAAATTAAATGTTCCTTTTAAACTCTTCGAGAATGTTTAACTTGGGCACTCATAATGTGCGAGTCATAAGTAAACATCGAGGAAGGGGCACATAAATGTTTATTTTACTGAACTCAATGTGTTTATAATGTATTGCTTGTTATAAGTCAGTAGTTCAGTTACTCCAGAACTTGATTTCTTAAGTGTGGCCATTTGATAACGTCCACAGGTTTTCCTGGGCATAGATTTATGTTGAAAATATGTTCGAACATTGCGAAGTTACCATGTATTCTTCACTTTAAGCTCATAACATTTTGTTGATTTACAATACAATACTGGAAATCGTTTTAGATATTTTGTGTTTTCTTCGAGAAGACATAAATAACGCGTATTTATTTGAAAATATTACCTTCAGTAATACTGTTATCACAGCGTTTACAGAATTGGGTTTAGAATGTTCAGTTTTTTCGAAATTACGCAAATGATCCATCCTGATGAGATGTGTCATCATAAAACTCAGCGAACTTAATTAGTTCACTCATAATGTGATTTAACTATAGTTATAGACATTTNGAGATGTGTCATCATAAAACTCAGCGAACTTAATTAGTTCACTCATAATGTGATTTAACTATAGTTATAGACATTAAAAAAAATGTGGGATCAATTACTTGCAAGTATTTTGTAAAATCAAGTATATCTAAACTGTTCGTTGGTTGTTTNGAGATGTGTCATCATAAAACTCAGCGAACTTAATTAGTTCACTCATAATGTGATTTAACTATAGTTATAGACATTTAAAAAAAATGTGGGATCAATTACTTGCAAGTATTTTGTAAAATCAAGTATATCTAAACTGTTCGTTGGTTGTTTNTTAAAAAAAATGTGGGATCAATTACTTGCAAGTATTTTGTAAAATCAAGTATATCTAAACTGTTCGTTGGTTGTTTGTGTCTCAGGCGATGATTAGGCCTGCATTTTTTTGCATGTTTATTATTGGTCAGCGTTACCAAGGAGGTGTCAGCGTATGTGCCAATAGCGAAAGCAACGTAAACTTAGGAGTTTTTTAATTCTAGCTTGTCGTGACATGAATCTGAGTGAGTGAAGAGATTTGGGCGGCTCTTAACAGCGAGGTCTTGAGAGCCGATGAGGGTGATTGAGGTAAGCATGGAGCGGCGCCGGNCGGGATATTCCCTAGAAAACCCGCCGACGAGTGGCATCGTCCGGCAAGATTCCCACAGCGAAAAACCCGGAGTGGCCCGGCCGGGGATTGAACCCGGTTCGCCTTGGTGGGAGCCGAGCAGGCTAAATACCGGCCACCACTGCGCCGACGTGAATCTGAAAATTTGTCAGGTCTCTGAGTATGCTATAGTTCAGTTCACAATGAGTCAGTATCTACTCTGGACGAAGTATATTAACACCACAGAACGCTTAACTCCCTTTGGTCAAACATTAATTTCTGTGTTCGAATAACTGGTTGCAATAACATAATTTTTCGGTATGTGCTGTACTTGTTTTCGGCATTTTTCTTGCAACCAGTGAACAACGTTCTGCGTGCTCGATGATATTGGCGTTGCTCATTCAAGTTAGAAAAATGTAGAAAATTCTACAATTCATGTTAGCTACGGGGCAGACTCTCAAAGCATATTGGGCACTCATGTCTAGCTGTTTACAATACCTGTCATAAGTATCACTCATATGCAGCGTATCCACGGTGGTGGGCACGCTGACTGAACGGATCTAATAATCAGAAGTGAAACACTCGAATATACCGCGATCTTCAACCGCGCACGCCAGCCAAAATGACGTCACTGACCTCGGAACGCCGTTCGCCAATCAGCGCCTGGTAACTTGCTTGCCAGCCTGCAGCTCAGCCAATAGGGAACCTTTCGTAGCACGCAGTAGCCCTTCTGACGCAAGGCCCATTCCTAGAGCCTCGGACAGCCAACAAGAGAATGTGTACAATCTCAACAAAGGAACCGCCACTCCATTTCGCTTCTATGTACGTATCTACTCTGTGACTGAGCTCTGTATCCCACTCACCGCCGTACACTTGGTCCAGGATTGTAGCGTCTTTCTAAAATGCTGTTAAACGTTAGGGGAACAATGAATCTATAGTCCATTCACGGTTACTTCCAAACTTTCCTGAAGACCTGCTTAGATTCTATCTCCAGAATATTCCTCCGCTTAATGCAAACAAAGCTTAACCGAGTCTAGCATATTACACTAAAGGGACCACGCACCGCATTCCTGCGTACCGACTTTAATAATATTTTGCATAAAAACTATTTCTTACTAGGCATTACTAACACACCTATTTTCTCCTTGTTTTTATTCACGTTGATTAAATATTATGATTTATAGATAAAACATAAGTAAAATTTTAATTTATTCAAAAATGAGGTATTTTTATTTTAACACAAGTATAAAACGCTTGTGATACGTGGAATGTCTAGGAAACAACCAAGTCAGGCATATATACGGTGATTTCTCAAAGAACTGGTTAAAAAAAAAGTGCTAAAAAACCGTGAATTATATCAAAACTAGTTTTGCTTTCAAGTGCAAATAAGTGTTCAAAGTAGTGTTGTTCGGGCCACGCTTGAGCGTAAAATCATTTAGAGACCTGAAAAATGCTCGGATTCATTTCGAGACAATTTGGAATTCACAAACTTGTACGTTCATGTTACTTTTGCAATTGGTCGACGCGTTGTTTGACACCTCCTGGAGATGAGTGGGGCGATAACAAACATGCAATAAATTGTAGGTCAAACACAATTTATATCTGCATGAGTTTATATAAGACCGCGAAGCCTTGCATATAGGTATCTAAAAATCATCCAATCATGAAAGTAGATCTGAGCTCAAGTTTTTAGAAAAATAACCAGTCGTGGAATCGTTTCGCGAGATCGCGAAAAACAGGTGACCGTAACCAATAATACGAGTGTCGCTTTTTAAAAGTTAGTTTAGGTTAATGTATCATTAGAAACACGGGAAAACCACGTAAAAAATTATTAGCCTGGATATTGTCCGTAGCATCCTGATCTCTTTATGGTTGGATGATGCATTTTTTGACTCGCCTTGACAAGGGACGGTCTTCGAGTGTCAGCATTCTCATTGGCCCAGAGAAATGGGAAAGTAGCTATACACACACACACACACACAACACCCAATAATGAAAGAAAATGTTCTGACGTGTGCATAGCACGTTAGACCTTCGAAAACAGTCCAACTTTTATCGCGATATGCTACCGTTTATATCATACGTAATCCTTCTCCCGATTAGCCCTCGTAGTATAAAACGCGGACATTCGCAGGTCCTCGTTATAAAAGCGACAATACAGTAAGGCGCGACTCTGTCACAGCGCAAAAAAAATAATAATAATCTTAAAATAATGTAATTTCAGTAGCCATTTTATTGCCAGATTTACAATTCTAAGAACGATCTGTAGAAATTAACTGTGCGCTCGACAAACTTGCCAGAAAGTTCCTGCCGCGTCAATAAATGATACGCGTGTACAAAATTAGACGCAAACATTTTTACTATTACTTGTGTGAAGATGTACATCAAATATTCTCGAGCGCTGTCACAGTGCAGCCGAAAGTTAGAATGTAGAATTCTCATGGATTCGGCCATGCTCTGTACATTCAAGAATAAACAGGAAGTTGCCAACATAACTAATTAGTAGGCGCCTGTAAAATTGGTGTATTTTTGTGGCTGCAGACCAAACTCCAAGGTGCTGCAAGCTCGTTCTTCTCCTGCTATTGGCGGACAACTTGTGCAGAAAAGACTCAAGGGTTGAACAACATATCCCCAGTAAAGCAGTCACGCAGGTTAATGACACCGTATTGTTGCCAAATTATAACGCGAATTTTGCATATCTCTACTAATATGCCTGCTTTTCATATGTATGCGAGTAAATCCAATTAGGTAAACTCTATTTTAACCCATTAGCTCGGAATTAATTTACGAGCTCGAGTGTTACATAGTGCAATATTTTGACGTGTGCTGTACTTGTGGAGAGTATGTGCTTCTCGCTACCAGTGAACAGCGTACGGAGTGGTCGTTGCCGCCAGAATTGACCATTCACAAACGAGAGGTGCAGAAACTACAACAAATCAGATTCATCACAAGGGAGACGATTTCAAACACCGGCCATTGATTCCTTGTTGTGTAAGGTGCCACCCGCCCTCCGCGTGGACATGGGGACTCGAACTAAGGGTCAATACTGAGATAAAAGAAACATTAATGTTAAAATAAAATATCATTATTGCCATTATTTACAAAATTAATGCCTGGACCACTTATGTTTACACGGCCTAAAGTAGTACTATTTATTTGCNATTATTGCCATTATTTACAAAATTAATGCCTGGACCACTTATGTTTACACGGCCTAAAGTAGTACTATTTATTTGCGAAAAGTTGGTGGGAAATGGTTGACTGTCTCACTAGAAACGATACTGCAAATTTAATTTTTCATGTGGCACTATCTTACAAAATGGTGGACAAAAGAGGATATTTATTAGTACATTTAATGTTTGTAGTTGATACTTTCAGCATCTAAGTTTGGCCGAAGTTCGTTAAACGGTAGTGCATGTATACCACATTAACGTAAAATATTTATATTGCTTCTGACTGGCCCGCCGATCCAGATTCCTGCGGGCCACGGCCTCAAGACCATTCCAACCACTAGCGTGTGGGCCACCTCTGCGGATTTACGGAAAAACCGCAGATCCGCCGCGAAAATCTGCTAGTTATGACGTAATATTCCGTGTCGTACCCAAGCCTGCGCACACTGTACGGAGTCACTATCGTATGAAGCTGTATCGGCATAATATTGTACAATATTTGTGGTCGGCTACCCAGAACACCGACTAAACATGAAGCTGACTAATTTGCGTTTTCTGCGCGTATCTCCGAAATGAATTCACAAATTGCTAGCAGAACTGTCGTGACCACTTGATAAAGCCAGTTTGTTTTATTGCGTTCGTAAGATTGTTTTCCAATACATAGCTGTACAAAGATATTGGACAAATCAGTGTTACGAAAGTCAGATTATGTTTTGATTATTCAGCAGACCATCACCTCTTTGTTGGATTTATCCTAGTTACATTAAAACTCGGTCAGAGCAAGTGTACCTACTAAAACTTTGAAGAATGTGTTTACGCAGGCTTGACATAAGCCGGATGTTTATCTTTGACGAACAAAAATTGCGTCATTTATCATTACCTCAACGTTCACAATTCTAATCTTTAAATTTTGTGTACACCAATTTTCGAGTTCGGACTCGAATCCATGACTCCCATTTCTAGAACAGGAAGTGTAACTGAGATAACCAAGAAAAGGGAGTCATTTTCATTTTTTCATTTTTTTTTTCNCCCATTTCTAGAACAGGAAGTGTAACTGAGATAACCAAGAAAAGGGAGTCATTTTCATTTTTTCATTTTTTTTTTTTTCGTCTGTATACAGTTTTTGTTGTACCATCTTCCATTGTCCGTGCTGTAAAAAATTCTAGCTTTGAAATGAATATTTAAATCTACCCCCATATAAAAATAAAAAACGGCGCACGCANCCCATTTCTAGAACAGGAAGTGTAACTGAGATAACCAAGAAAAGGGAGTCATTTTCATTTTTTCATTTTTTTTTTCGTCTGTATACAGTTTTTGTTGTACCATCTTCCATTGTACGTGCTGTAAAAAATTCTAGCTTTGAAATGAATATTTAAATCTACCCCCATATAAAAATAAAAAACGGCGCACGCANCGTGCTGTAAAAAATTCTAGCTTTGAAATGAATATTTAAATCTACCCCCATATAAAAATAAAAAACGGCGCACGCACTAGAATTCGATTGACTGGAGTACCGTGAATACACTCCAATCGATTCTAAATGAATGACGATAGATATGTAAATTACTGCCAAATGAAATCGCAAAATTCACGGTTCATTTGACGTCGACAGGCTAAGGTTTTGACGCCGCTTTTACTTTCTTCTGCCTTAGTGACATCTGTATCACGTTTGGGGGATTTCATTCAAATAAAACNGTTTTGACGCCGCTTTTACTTTCTTCTGCCTTAGTGACATCTGTATCACGTTTGGGGGATTTCATTCAAATAAAAGCCTATCAAGATCCAACCACCTTGAAACAGAATTGAATTAACTGTCAAGGTAATGCGCACGCGCTACAACTAATCGATGACGGCAAACTGTGCGAACGCTGGAAGGGAAATTCACGTTTTGTCTTNGTAATGCGCACGCGCTACAACTAATCGATGACGGCAAACTGTGCGAACGCTGGAAGGGAAATTCACGTTTTGTCTTGATGACACTGGTATTTCTGGCGAGTGGCAACACTGTGTGCTGTGGTACGGGATGGTTCGAGGGAAAGGAGCGTATTTATTTTTGATGGAGTTTTAGAAAATGGAAAGGAATATTGCCAATAAAGTAGCTGTAACGACGTGCGTGGAACATACAACTATTATTAAAAGGATAAATGTGCTCGAATTCATGGTCAGGCCTAAGCGGTAAGTGCTGTGGTACAGACAGGAAATGTTCTTTTTTTTTGCTAGTGGGAGAGTCCGGTGATTTTGACAGTTTGAGTGGAGGGAGTTTTTAATATCGTTAAATTGTGTAATGTTGTTCCAGGACAACTTGATTTTCAACTCTCGGATTATTTTAAAATCGGGATTTGAATGATTCCAATTAAATCTAACTCCTTTTTTAAATGAAAAAAATTTATCAAAAATTTTATTTTTTTAGAGTAAGAAGAAATTGATGTAGACTAATTCTTGCAAGGGTGTTTTCATATATAACAAAATGATTTTGATAGGCAAGTAGGAGAGCTATGAGTATTTTGTGTAAAAGGCAAAGAGGAAATAATATGCCTAAGAATATGGTTTTCAAGTGCTCCCTACTGTCGAGTTGCCTAGAATATGGCATGAAATAATCAAGCTACATCTGTGCATTCTTAGGGAACGAAACAAACATCTCCGAATTCACAACTATTGCCATGTAGTTGATGTTTATATTGTAAGAACTGTTTTTTGTTATTATTTTGTGTATAGTTATTTATGTTTTAACAAATTGCATTGTTACTTTGTATTAGGCCTACTTGATTGTGCTTATTTTGTGTATTTTATCTAAAAATGTTTATCATTGTGTACTCGTATGTACTACCTGACATTTTCAATATCTCTGTTAAGAGATCTACTGAACACAAATTAAATTATATAACTTATCCGTCTTTATTTATAACACCATAAAGTTAATTCAGACGGTGTGTTTTAATTAAACAAATTAAAGTAATGCAATCAAAGCTAATGCAAGGTTAGGTTTTTTGAGTCAATTGCTTGTGTTCAAAATTTGTGGGTGAACCACAAAGGCTCAGTTTAAACTTAGCATTGACAGATGAATCACAGCACCCAGCGTAAATATAGCATTGACAGNTGAACCACAAAGGCTCAGTTTAAACTTAGCATTGACAGATGAATCACAGCACCCAGCGTAAATATAGCATTGACATATAAACAAGTTCCCAGTTTCCATATGAAATAAAGGTTAGCGCATAGGTATTACAATTTTAAGATCAACACTTTAAGCACTTTTCAGTTTACAGTGAAGAGGTTAAGTTTGTATACAGGTCTGAATGGATGATTTTTTCAACCTGTAAACAAAAAAAAAACACTTTTGGATAAAAATGTGATAAAATATTTTAGTATCATGCAAGTTAAAGAAGTGAAACATTGTTGNAAAAAAAAACACTTTTGGATAAAAATGTGATAAAATATTTTAGTATCATGCAAGTTAAAGAAGTGAAACATTGTTGGAAATGACTTCATTGATAAGTAACGACTTTTCAATCTATTGATTTGTTATTAAATAAACCCAAATTTCAAAATTTAGTTTACATGAGTGCAAGGACAATAAGTTACTGGTCAATAATTCCACGTTGCCCTTGACTAACAAAAGGGTTTTTCAGAATGGCAGAGACATGTTCAGAATGAGAGTAGTCAAGTGATGTTANCGTTGCCCTTGACTAACAAAAGGGTTTTTCAGAATGGCAGAGACATGTTCAGAATGAGAGTAGTCAAGTGATGTTAAAATGTAACTAAGGCAGGTCTGCTGTAAATTAACGTATGACAGGGTGGCTAGCATCAGGGAAACAAAGAAAACCGGGAAAAGTCGGGGAATTTTACATTTCTGGGAAGGTTAGGGAATTTAGATACAATAGTTGTAAATGTATTTAATAAGTAAAGGAATATAGGATTATAGCACTTCTTCTACATGCCATTTCATAAATTTTAGTGTTNGTAAATGTATTTAATAAGTAAAGGAATATAGGATTATAGCACTTCTTCTACATGCCATTTCATAAATTTTAGTGTTATTTTAGTTTTTCCTACCTTTGTTGCTATATGTGCAATCATAACTATTACTATGCATATTTTGTTGGCTGAACTATATTTCGTTGATACAGCAAGCATTGGCATAGTGAAAAATATGATTATAGTGGTAAATATAAGGGGTTTTTTTTTTTTTTGCAAATAAAGTATTTACTGAAATAGTAATTCGGACACTTTTAGTGGTTCTCATTAAATTTATACATTGTATTGTCTCCTGTCTTTGTATCATGACTTTCTTTCTCTGAGAAAGCTGGTATATAACTTATGTCACTTTTTTCCTTGTGCCGTCTTTGTTGATACTTTTATTATTATTATTATATAAATATTTGTTACTGCATAGAAAAGCATCCCTAGGAAAGCTATGTTAATGCAGCCCATAAAAAAATTTTGTAATTTAACAAACAACATAATTAATATTTCTAATATTTAATGTATATGGTGGTCAGAGAAATATAACAGAATACCTGGAAAAGTTAGGGAACTTGTTATACAGACATTGTTGTATATACAGCAATATTTTGTTATAGAGATATCCTGTATGAACAATTATACTAACGTACAAAAACATTATTGAACCTGCCAATTGTGTGCTAATCACACAAAACTGAGGTCCTTTCTTATTTTCCTTGAAAGTGTATTGATATTGTTACAAGATGCCTAAGGGACGTATCTGAGTTCGTAAGGGATGGAGGTCTTAATAAAGATACAAGAACNTTGATATTGTTACAAGATGCCTAAGGGACGTATCTGAGTTCGTAAGGGATGGAGGTCTTAATAAAGATACAAGAACTAAATATGATATTTAATTTATTCACACAGCTATTATTTACAGTATTAATCTGTCTTATCTCCACTATTACTTTTTTTTTATTTCTCAGTGAGCGCAATATTTAATGTCCATTTCAACTCTAATTAACGTCCTTCTTAATGTCTGTTTGGTTATTGTCAGTTAACTCATACTCNATATTTAATGTCCATTTCAACTCTAATTAACGTCCTTCTTAATGTCTGTTTGGTTATTGTCAGTTAACTCATACTCATCATTAACACACGTTCAGTCTGTGTGTTGCCATCATTTGTAATGTTTTTCACTTGCGCATCCAGTCCAATAATTTAGCCTGCCAGTCGCACTCTTCACTACTCTGACGCTCGCAGTCTCAGATTTTCCTTCTGCTGGCCACTTTTGATGCTACTCATTGCTCTTCTAGCTCGTCGTCACACAATTGCCCAGACTCCTGACTCTCATGAACTCCTGGCTCGGAGGCCCGGCACACTTTTATACTTCTATCGCTGGCCTTGATCTGGAAGGTTTAACAAACCCCCGAGTCACACTGAGAGAGAACTAGGGCAGTAGTAATGACCAGAGTGCTGCAGGAGTGCACATTGTAACATTCCACGTCAATGATTGACGACTGGAAGTTACAGCTTAGTTAGCTCAATCGGTAGTAACAGGAAACTTTAAAGGCGCCAAACAAATATACAATAATAAAGTCCAGTTTCTGTTTATTACTTTGTACTTTTATTTATTATTTAAATGAAACAGTTCACAACCATCGTCTTGTATGCCGAGTACGAACAGGTTTCACAGACAAACAAAGAAATAGCAGCGCCTCAGTGGTTTATTGTTAATTTACGTCTTGAAAACTTGCATTGCCAGACGAAAATACAGGTAGCGACCTCCCACACCGGCGGAGAAATAAACGAGCAGGTTAAAGTTTGCCGGTGTGAGGGTTATGTGCCACGCCTGACGCGGCCTCGACGAGTGCTGGTTGTCTACTGCTGGTCCTTCACAGTTCGAGCACTGAGTGTCTACTGCTACTCCTTCACCGTTTTCTGTCTCTGGTATGGCGTGGGCTGAGCAACCATTTCCCACGCCATTCCAAACTGCGTCGTAGGTAAAAGATAATCCAAAGCTTCCAGAATAAAAACTGTTGGCGCAGTCTGAAAAGTTTCTATCACTAATGTTCGACGTGCAACAAAAACTAAGATTTCCTGAGACGGCAAACGTATGCCCGATAAACATTATACCACGATAAACAAACTCCTACAGCTTTAATTTCAAATCCTGATAATTAATATATTGTGTCTTTACAACATAATATGTATATTGAGGTCTTTACCTAAGTTAAATCTTTACAGGAAAAACAGGTGCCCATTAGCAATCACGGTACAATAAAAAAATTATAAAGTTTAAGTGGTTCTGCAGTGTTTCTCAACAGCCAGGCTGCGTGCAGACTAGTATTGGGCCCTGGCCTTAATTACACCAGGCCATGTGGTTCTCCTGGACTGTAACTATTGATTTCCTCCACCCATGGCAGATACAGGAGAATAATCCTCATTTCCCTTACCCCTCTCTCTCACACTGTTATGCAAATTTTTTGCTTTCGATTTTACTTATTAAAGAAATAGTCTAGTGGTATCATTATGGTTGTCCACGCTAGGAATATTGGTTTCCTGGCAATGCACTGTCGGAAAAAGTTTTAAAAAATAACATAAACTAGCATATAAATTTACTTTGTAATACTGTAAATGAAATTTCCAACTAACCTTCAAGTACAAAAAAAAAGTAACAATGTATTTGAATAAAAACTTGTAATTAATATATTTACTCACAGCTGTGTTGAGATAGTCTTAGTTCCCTCCTTTCAGCAGTTCACTCANAAAAACTTGTAATTAATATATTTACTCACAGCTGTGTTGAGATAGTCTTAGTTCCCTCCTTTCAGCAGTTCACTCCTTTCAGCAGTTCACTCAGGTGTTTTTAATATTTTCAACATTGTAAAATGAAACAATAACTATATTTGTAAAANCTCCTTTCAGCAGTTCACTCAGGTGTTTTTAATATTTTCAACATTGTAAAATGAAACAATAACTATATTTGTAAAAAATATTTTCTCTAGTGAAAAATTTATTTGGAATGTGCCACGATTGTGAGATTAGCATTGTTTTGACTGTAGAAGTTTAGAAAGATTGAAAGGTATTTGTTCGTAATTTGGTTAGACCAGGCCCTCGCATTATAATAATGAAATTGACCGGGCCGCATTCTCTCAACGGTTGAGAACCACTGCTCTAAGGGAATACAGTAAAACCTCGATTATCCGGGGTAATGGCGGGGAGGGGTAGCACGGATAATTGAAAACCACGGTTAATCGAGACACTTTATTTAACGAATTACATATGTACTGNGATTATCCGGGGTAATGGCGGGGAGGGGTAGCACGGATAATTGAAAACCACGGTTAATCGAGACACTTTATTTAACGAATTTCATATGTACTGTAATATGGGTGTACAATGTCATGCTATAACGTTATCACTGCTTGAAATATGAAGTAATGAGTCTTTGTTTTTTGCGGTTTGAAATGGTTTTCCTTACTTCAGTTCTAATTTTTCTCAAATTCATGACATCATGGAAGTCAAAATTTTTCCTGTTCGCAGAAGTTCAGGAGGATATCAACTGCTTCCATTGCTTGACTTGGCTGAATTTTTTCTTCTTCACCGCCAACACTGTCATCATTGTCATTCTCATCGTCCTCTGAATCATCCTGTTGTGTAGGTGGAGTACTGCTTGTGCTGCCATAACGAGCTGCTATGTCACTGTCACTTAGACGTTCGAATCCCTCTTCATTAACATCTTTTTGTAGCCAATCAACAATATCCTCTTTATCAACGTTAGTGAAATCTGGAATTGATGTGGCAAGCTCAAGACAAGCTTCTATATCCCCCTCTTCTATATTTTCTTCGTCATCATAACCTTGATCTAAGATTTTTGCCCACGAAAGTCTTAACGTACTTGCAGGTACGTTTTCCCAAGCCTCACATACTGCGAAAATGGCGTCTTTAATGGTCCACTTTTTCAGAAAATCTTTCAATGAATCAAAATTGTAATTTTCCTGTAAAATAAAACGGAGAAAAATCTTTTTGTACCTTCTTTTCAAACAGGAAATCACGCCTTGATCCATTGGCTGGATTAAGGAAGTCACGTTAGGTGGTAGGTAGTAGACAAAAATTTGACCATCCTTTGTTTTCAGGGTAGAGGCTGAGGGGTGTGAAGGGGCATTATCAAGCAGAAGAACAGCTTTTTTTGGTATCCCTTTCTCATCCAGAAATTTCGTTACAGATGGTACAAAAACGTTGAAAAACCATTCACGAAAAATAGCCTGGTTCATCCAAGCTTTTGGGTGATTGTAATAGTCACATGGAAAACATCTCATTTCTGTTCCTTTAAAAGATCTTGGTTTTTTAGCTTTCCCAATTACGGTTAATTTGAGCTTGTGTGTCCCAGTCGCATTTGAACATGTCATAATGGTCAGTCGTTCTTTGCTAGATTTGTGTCCAGGAACTGTTTTTCAGATCGCGCAGCGAGTGATTTTGAGGGTAGCATTTTCCAGAATAGACCTGACTCATTCGCGTTGAACACTTGGTCAGGGGACAGGTTCAACGTTGAAAGCAATGAATTGAATTCCTCATTGAACAATGTTGCAGCTGTCAAGTCTCCACTCAGAGATTCGCCTTGGATGTCCAACTGTCTTATACCGTGTCGAGTTTTGAACCTAAATAACCAGCCCTGGGAAGCATTAAATTTTTCCTCAATTTTCAAATTTTCATGAAACCATTCTGCCTTTTCACGAACCATTGGCCCAGAAATCGGAATTCCTTCAGTACGCTTCTGTTTAAACCACTCAAAAAGAGCAGATTCCATGTCAGATAATGATGACTTTTTCATAGTTTTTCTCGCAGCTGATAGCTCAGAAGTGGATTCTGCAGAAGATATGAACTTGAAAATGTAATTTTTTTGCTTGATTAAGTCGCGCACTGTCTGTTCACCCACACCGAACTCCTCCACAAGTTTTTTTTTGCACTTTCACCACGATCTACAGTACGGTTTATAATCAATACTTTTTTCTCTAGAGAACGCACGACACATTTACGTTTAGCGCTCATTGTTGACCACTCGGAAGGACTATGTAAAGCGACGGCCAGAACCAAACTGAGAAGTGTGAAATGAACAATTGAGCCGTTTGAAAAGGAAGAGAAGAGGGGACAATTTCTTAGACTAAAGTATGGCCGCTTACTAGCTAAATTCCTAGAAAATTTTAATAAAGGTTCGGCTGCATTTTTTTCTCAGTAGTACTGGGTCTCTGTCTGAAGTTTCTAGGAACTTATATACATCAAACTTCCTGCTTACTCGCCTATGCCTTTCCTTTGTGCCTGTACGTTTTTTTAGAATTGAACCCCTTACAAAAACAAAGAAAAAATTCTCCCGGAATAGTGAGCGCGGTTAATCGAGACACGGTTAATCAAGGTTCTACTGTATAAATTTGGTGCCTTCTGCATAACATTGCAATACTCTTTGCTTGGGAGGTTGAGAAACTCATANAGGTTCTACTGTATAAATTTGGTGCCTTCTGCATAACATTGCAATACTCTTTGCTTGGGAGGTTGAGAAACTCATATCAGTGCTACATTGCCCTACTCTGTTTAGTCCCTTGCTGCAAGGAGTAGTGGGTAACATTGTCGTAGCCCGTCTGGGTTCAATTCCTGGTACTGAACCTTGGAATTTTTGATGCTGCAGTACACAATGGTAGATTATTGCATAATGTTACATTTCTATAGTTTTGATGAGGTAAGGTTTGTGGTAATGAAACTTAAGTTTTGTAAAAGACTGAATAGGGATTTTATTTAATTATACGAAGTAATAGTTACAAAATAAGCTTTTCGTGAGAGAGGGCAAAATCATGTGGAGCCGCTCGATTACAGTACATAACTAATCTGTGTTTATCAATGCTGTGGGTTGAATGTTGTGATGGGAAGCGATGAGTGGTATGCCAAGTTGAAGGTTTTGTGGTGGCACAATTGTCTAGAAAACAGTGCTGCCAGGAGAGGAAATCCTCTGAAACTTCGATCCTATGTTTAACAAACTATAATAATTGTTGCAATATGTTTTGGATTCTTTTCCCTGGCCTGGATACCTACATCTTGCTGCAGTTTGCTTGGCTTGTCCATGTTGACGTGATTCATAATAATAATCATTGTCTTTAGTTACCCTGCGTGCAACACTGTTCCCACCAACCCAGCAGTACCTGGGGTTCCTGCCAGCCTTTGGGCTGCCACCTTATCATCATCTGCTGACATTGCAGTATTCAGTTTGTGCTGTTGAAGCTTATTGTCCCAGACAATGACAANGCCACCTTATCATCATCTGCTGACATTGCAGTATTCAGTTTGTGCTGTTGAAGCTTATTGTCCCAGACAATGACAAGCCCTCTGTTGTTTGCTACCCTTCAGCAGCTCACGAGGGGGCAGGGGGGGGGTGCTGATATGTTGCATCCACTGCAGCTTGGTGATCTGGGTTTCAGAGGACAAGGCCTCCCTGAATGATTGTGGAGGGGAGGACGAGAAATGTCTCTTACACGATACAGGGAGGATAGCAAAGAAAAGAGCCCTTTGCAGTTGTCTGGTGTAGTCAAGTCATTTCTAGGCTGTTCAGTGTTAATTAAGCACTTTTGAAAGCCCTGCAAAGATCTACATTTGTTCTCATTTGTATCCTTCCGCAATATATAAAATTATTATTGCCATAATCCTGATCACTTTGTCAATGCACCATCCAAGTCAGACTGTGGAATTGTTACTAATTTTTTGTAATATACAAATTTGTACTCCACTGTGTGTAAAACAAGAAACACTAACTTGAGTAGCAAAAAGTTCAACATTATGCTCACAATACCATGTTAAGTGTTAAGACTAATTTATTAATTTGCTGCCAACTCAAAAAAGAACCTGCATGCCAGTGTGTACGATAACATAGATGTAGTTATGGGCAGTAATTTTCTTTTCATTAATTGGTTTCAGAAGTGTTCACTTTACTATAAACAGCCTTTGCCATGGAACATATCACATTGTTTATGGGATTGTGAGATGTAGAGTGAACAATTTTTTCTGCATATTTGTAGTGTCAAGGTTGGCCTTTTCCCGGTACTAATGTCTCGTGAAATACGTGTGAAAAAATNGCCACCTTATCATCATCTGCTGATATTGCAGTATTCAGTTTGTGCTGTTGAAGCTTATTGTCCCAGACAATGACAGGCCCTCTGTTGTTCGCTACCCTTCAGCAGCTCACGAGGGGGCAGGGGGGGGGTGCTGATATGTTGCATCCACTGCAGCTTGGTGATCTGGGTTTCAGAGGGCAAGGCCTCCCTGAATGATTGTGGAGGGGAGGACTAGAAATGTCTCTTACACGATACAGGGAGGGTAGCAAAGAAAAGAGCCCTTTGCAGTTGTCTGGTGTAGTCAAGTCATTTCTAGGCTGTTCAGTGTTAATTAAGCACTTTTGAAAGCCCTGCAAAGATCTACATTTGTTCTCATTTGTATCCTTCCGCAATATATAAAATTATTATTGCCATAATCCTGATCACTTTATCAATGCACCATCCAAGTCAGACTGTGGAATTGTTACTAATTTTTTGTAATATACAAATTTGTACTCCACTGTGTGTAAAACAAGAAACACTAACTTGAGTAGCAAAAAGTTCAACATTATGCTCACAATACCATGTAAAGTGTTAAGACTAATTTATTAATTTGCTGCCAACTCAAAAAAGAACCTGCATGCCAGTGTGTACGATAACATAGATGCAGTTATGGGCAGTAATTTTCTTTTCATTAATTGGTTTCAGAAGTGTTCACTTTACTATAAACAGCCTTTGCCATGGAACATATCACATTGTTTATGGGATTGTGAGATGTAGAGTGAACAATTTTTTTCTGCATATTTGTAGTGTCAAGGTTGGCCTTTTCCCGGTACTAATGTCTCGTGAAATACGTGTGAAAAAATATGTTTAATCCCACCTACCTGGTGCTTGGAACTGTGTTGCAGAGTGTTTGAAATATACGTTTTTCAACTAAACTATTAAACGTGCACCTAATGTGCTGATCTATGAAAGGAACACACACTTCATACGAGGACTGCTGAGTACTTCCAAAATTTCACGCACATTAGAACCTCCCTTTCAGAGTACTCAAACCACCCTTTCAGAGTACTCAAAAATGGCTAAAAAAATCTGATCTCAAAATATATGCATCAGATACATACAAAACTACTCAAAGNACCTCCCTTTCAGAGTACTCAAACCACCCTTTCAGAGTACTCAAAAATGGCTAAAAAAATCTGATCTCAAAATATACGCATCAGATACATACAAAACTACTCAGGGGCCCTGCACTGAACCTTCCTACAGACTTTTCATCAATATAATAGGGTCACCCCTGAAAGTCCCATGGGTACACACAGTGCGGCTAGAACACTGCACTCCAGTTCAGAGCCTTGCGCTTAGCGGTGATGGTGCAAGTGATGCACGCAGCAGTGTGGCCCTTATTGCTCCCGTGCTTCTCCGCCCCAGGTTGGTGGGAGCCTTAACATAACAAAATAACAAAAAAAATATCTGTGTTGTCTAATGTTCTTCAGAGCACTTGAATTGACTTTTCTTTTATGCAGTGAAAAATACTTTTCTGAAAATACAGGATTAGGCTTACTCTGACACTTGTTTTTTTTTTTTTTAACACTAGGCCTGCCATTTAGATAGTGCAATGTAGGCCTAAATGAAATAAACTTATTTCTAAATAAGTCAAAAATTATATTTTCTGTTGAACTACAGCTGTGATATGCAAAGGGATAATTTCAAAAAATGTTTGATTATTGTTTCCAGCTGTCATGGCCACAAGATGCTGTGTTCCTTTGAATTNAAAGGAATAATTTCAAAAAATGTTTGATTATTGTTTCCAGCTGTCATGGCCACAAGATGCTGTGTTCCTTTGAATTTCAATTTCAGCTAGTGGCAGTAGTGTCAGCAGATGGTGAAGCAGTTTTATTCTTGGGTTTGTTTGCCACTTAAAACAAGATGTTGGAAACACTGAGTGTAAAAGTAAACTCAGTAGTAGTTATAACCTCATTTTCTAAACTGTTAAATGAACTTATTTTAATTTCAGTGCAAGCAGCGTCAGAAAAACTTTGTGTTGCNAAAGGGATAATTTCAAAAAATGTTTGATTATTGTTTCCAGCTGTCATGGCCACAAGATGCTGTGTTCCTTTGAATCTCAATTTCAGCTAGTGGCAGTAGTGTCAGCAGATGGTGAAGCAGTTTTATTCTTGGGTCTGTTTGCCACTTAAAACAAGATGTTGGAAACACTGAGTGTAAAAGTAAACTCAGTAGTAGTTGTAACCTCATTTTCTAAACTGTTAAATGAACTTATTTTAATTTCAGTGCAAGCAGCGTCAGAAAAACTTTGTGCTGCTATTTCTGCATGCTATACATACACACATGTACATACACACACTCAATAGATGTTCTCATGTTTGGTTTGTTCTCAATTTGGTACTGTACTTTACTTGAGTAGGTAATTGAAAGGCAAGTTCTCCATTCCATATTAACTCATTGTGAACTTAATTCGGTCTGTTGAAACAGTATTTAAGCACTCACTTATTGAATTCAGGGGGAAAATAATTTTTAATATTAACAGCAGTTCTGTTTTAAATCAGGTTACTGCAGTTCAGCATACAATTACAGGTTAATTAAATACGTTCAATGACATTACTGTATTAAAGCAAACTGAAACCAAACTAATGATAGTTGTAGCAGCCGAAGTATAATTTTGGTGTACCANGACATTACTGTATTAAAGCAAACTGAAACCAAACTAATGATAGTTGTAGCAGCCGAAGTATAATTTTGGTGTACCAGCAAACTGAAACCAAACTAATGATGGTTGTAGCAGCCGAAGTATAATTTTGGTGTACCGAAAATACTATAATTTNGTAATTGAAAGGCAAGTTCTCCATTCCATATTAACTCATTGTGAACTTAATTCGGTCTGTTGAAACAGTATTTAAATACAGGACAGCACTCACTTATTGAATTCAGGGGGAAAATAATTTTAAATATTAACAGCAGTTCTGTTTTAAATCAGGTTACTGCAGTTGAGCATACAATTACAGGTTAATTAAATACGTTCAATGACATTACTGTATTACAGCAAACTGAAACCAAACTAATGATGGTTGTAGCAGCCGAAGTATAATTTTGGTGTACCGAAAATACTATAATTTTACAAAACAGAATGTTCCTCCAAATTTTGACTATAGTTTCATAAGCATCACAATTAGTGTAGTTTATTTTCCCCATTATAAAACTTTTGCTGTGTCTCATTCTGGAACAGTTAATATAGGCCTAATTTTTTTGTTCCAGGTGGTCTGCTGTCAAGTACTGAAATAGAAAAATAAATGAGTAATCATTGTGTTAACCCTTAACTATGACAATCACAGGGAATTTTGAGGACTGTTTTCTAGAAGGTTGGCATTTTTTAAAACCATTGTACATTAATTAATTTTTTTCATGGCATTTTTTGTGTGTCAGAATTACCACCATGTCTTATGGAATTGCACTGTGCAGATGTTCATAAGTTGCAAGAAGAGGGCTCCACCACTTTTGATACGGATCTGTTTGTGATCATGGGTCAGCTGTGTCGTGTGTGTGCCAGGCCCCACGAGGACATGGTCCCAATATTCTCTGGGCGTGGCCAGCAGCTGGGTGTCGATAAAATGATTCATGGTCATTTGCCAATAAAAGTAAGTATTTTTGTTTACAGGTGGTGNGCCAGCAGCTGGGTGTCGATAAAATGATTCATGGTCATTTGCCAATAAAAGTAAGTATTTTTGTTTACAGGTGGTGGTAGTTTTTGTGTTAAGAGTGCGTGGGACGTAAATTAACACTGTAGAGGATAATTGTATTTTAGAATTTTATNGGTGGTAGTTTTTGTGTTAAGAGTGCGTGGGACGTAAATTAACACTGTAGAGGATAATTGTATTTTAGAATTTTATGAAAGCCAGTAGAGAAATACTAAGAAAGGGCAATTCTGCATAAGTGTTTTTATTAGCTTTGTTGGAAGATATTTTACCAGGGTGATGTGTTTACTTGAAACTATTTCTGACACCATGAATTTTTGTATGTTATTGCAGTGCAAGATGATATGGAAAAGAAATCCACCAGTATTGCAAAATAATTGGTCACAAAGTAGGCTAAAACTGTTGCCTTGGATTTCCATTTGTTAGTTTTTATTTTTGTTGGCTTCCAGAAAGCTGTGGACGTAATTTGACATATCTTGAGTTGATTTGTGTCTCGTGCCTCGTAAGGTTTTTTTTTCTCTCTGTAATATATCAGTTCTTTGAAAAGTCTGCTGCTAAGTGGCTGACAGATTGTCAGTTGTGTTTATTGAACTGAGTTTTACGTTGTACAGTTTTGCACAGACCTAATGGCAGTGGAACCTCTTGATAATAGTAGGCATTAAACCACGTTATCAAAGACAGGCTGTCGTGCAAATCAGCAATAAATGTACCTATCCTGAAAAGAGCTTTTGTCTCTCAAGTGCCCACTATCAGCTTCCAGAGAGCATTTTTGGTTGCTGGCCGAGGGCCAGGCAAGTCTGCCGCCATTGTGCATTTTCTCTGATCTCAGTTGGGTTAAAGTCAGCTCAGAAGGTCGTCAGTCTACTCTGTTTGGTTCTGTTTTGCAAACTGTTCTAAAACCATTTAGGATTAGTGGCTAAACGAATGGCTCTGCTGATAGCAAAAAACACTGATGTGAGAAAACTGTAATATTCTCATGTGTGCACACGTACTGGCAGCTGTTCGGATTACGTATATTTGAAGCCAACCTCCAATTCTCTGCATAATGCCTACCCCATATCCCGACATACATTCCAACACACACAGTGGATGCACATCCAAACCACAATCACTCTGCTTCATGCTATGGATGGCTTTGGATCTTCTGAGGTATGAATATGCATACTAGTCCATTATTTGTCTAGGAAAACATATACTCATTAGAGAAGATTGCTGATCATTAATTAGTAGTGGCTTCCTTGTAGCAAGCTAGGATCACCATTGTATACATAACCACAGTTTCCGAACTGCTGGGAAGCATGTAGCTGACTTTAGCTGTACTATACTCAGCCAGAGATGAAACACTCCACAATGTAGTTCCTTTACAGTGCATGCCCCTAAACTGGTGAACTTTTTGCCCTGCAGTGTTCTCTGGAACATCTGGAATATTGTCACGTTACAGGTGCTTCCCCTACTCATCTCCCTACCTGCAACCCATACCGTAACATACTGGAATGGGGACGTTATGTAGCTCAGTGGTCACCACAATAACTAAATTAAGGGAGTATCTAAACAAGGCAACTTGCTCTACAGACCAACTCATCCATCCAAGAGTCCTGGAAATTAGNCTAAATTAAGGGAGTATCTAAACAAGGCAACTTGCTCTACAGACCAACTCATCCATCCAAGAGTCCTGGAAATTAGCATTTATGTGCTGCCTCCTATAGGGCAGCAGAGGCTTACTGCAAAACTGAAAGTCAGATTCAAAGACTACGATAATTACTCTATTATAATCAACGCCTTAACTTATACCAAGAGGAGGGGGGGGTCTCAAAACAAAACAAGGAAACTTATTCTCGTCAGTAATTACCTGATTTATTGTGTAAGGCTTTTCAAAACAAACTCAATTTAAAACTCTTCACTTCCAAAACAGTTATTAAATAGTTAACTTGGACGTCTGTCTAAATAAGACACAATAATTACCCAGCACAAATCAACAATAAATAGACGTTACACCTAAGCCTGAGTACCGTGTTTAGACAACCTGCATAAAATGATCTAAACACCTTAATTTCCCTGAAACAACGCACCTAAGAATCCCTACCTTATCTTATGATTAGGCCTAACTCCTGCATTACCTATTTACTGTCCCTTCGACGAACCACGTCAGCCCTATCCCTACCCTCAGACTATCCAGACTTCCGTAAGGTAGGAGGTTAACACAAGCCCTGGCTGGGATCACAGCAGACATCTTACACTTGAACCAGTTCCCAACCAACAAAATCCACATTCCACCGGCTCATCGATGTCGCTTAAAACCTGGCCCTAGATGAGCCAGAGTCCCCACCTATGCATAATCACGCGCTCTCCGCTGCTCTGATTCACACTCTGGCCGTTGACTCTTTGACCTCGTAAAACACGTCCCCACGTGTACCCTGCTGCAGTGTTGCCAACCATACGATCTTGATCGTACAAGTACGATATAATTTTGTGTGGTGTACAATCTACAATCCGAACTTTGGATCATATGCCAACTGTACGATAGTCAGCCCTGTTCATTTTTACCATGTTTACCTAAAAGTCCATTAAACCTTCAGTAACCGTATTGCTAACTCGATTTTTCTTCCACCTTAAAGTCTCCCATAAGGTAAAATATTTCATGTACTTATTTATTAATTTNTACAATCTACAATCCGAACTTTGGATCATATGCCAACTGTACGATAGTCAGCCCTGTTCATTTTTACCATGTTTATCTAAAAGTCCATTAAACCTTCAGTAACCATATTGCTAACTCGATTTTTCTTCCACCTTAAAGTCTCCCATAAGGTAAAATATTTCATGTACTTATTTATTAATTTAAATAATTTTTTGTTTTGTAAACTTTCTTGTGTTTTAACTGAAAATATATTGGTATACCTTGGTACTGCCGGACAGTTTTGTTTGTGATCAAGAGTTTTGATTGAATATATGATCCTGGAAGTGGTTTGTGCGATCTTTCCGAGAAAACTGGACGATCCTGGCATTGCGAAAGATTGGCAACGCTGCCCGGCCGTGACCGCTACTGTGCCAACGAGACTTCGGTTGATGATCTGGGGCTGGCCACTTCCCAGTTGTCCCTAGATTTTGCAACAAGGTGGCCCCCAGCCGCCAGCATAAACTGCACATTTCACGGAAGTGGAACACCGAACCCATGGACGACAGCGGCATTCTGTGAAATGTCAGGCCAAACCCTTGCGGCAATGCTCTCCTGCTTTAAACTACCAGAGTCTCGTGGCGTCCCACTTGTGTGCCAAAGAAAAATTAAATACAGGACAGTAATAATTCCAGAATCAAAATTTTTCCAACCCGACAATATCGTAACTTCTACGAGATTTAGCAGGATCAAAATTCTGCACCTATGGCCTATGACTCACTCTTCAGCCAACTGTATGTGGTAGATATTGCTACCATCATGGCGCATTTGCATGTGTTGTGATGTAAAATACTAAGACATTTTTTACCAACTGGTATAATTTAAAACTGTTCTGCAGGAATAAATCTGTATACGTATATTGGAAATGTGTATATAAATGTCGATACACTGACTCTGTATAATTTGTTAACACGACTATGTACCTCAGTGATTTTTATCCTAACTTTGTCTTGATTTTGATAAAAAAATATATTATTTGTCGGTTGTTAACTTTATGCATCACTAATTGTAAACTGAAGATACACTTTGAAAGCAGACATTATACAGTATTTGGTTGAGCCATTTAACTGAATTTAGCATCTTCAAGCAAGTACTTCTGAAGTAGAACTAATGGTAGGTGGTACTGTGTTAATATTTTTTTAATTAAGAGCGTGATAAGAAGTAAATATGAATAACAGAGAAAAACAGCAGAACCTCGCTCATCTGGCCCTCATTAATTAGGATTTCTTGTTTGACCAGATTGACAATTACGTACGACACAGTACTGTATTATTTATTTATATTGTTATTTAATAAAATCACTATAGTGAAGCATGCATACTAAATAATCATGCATGTGCATATCAACTGAACTCATAATGGCTGCATTCTTGGCATGAAAGTCATTTGGTCTAAAATAATTTTAGGCCATGTGATGTGTCCCCTCTTTCAGTAACAAAGTGCATGTGTATTCGCGCTGCATATAAATGTAATAAATTTGGCACAAAAGAATTTTAGGACTGTTCATTAAATCAACAGTGTTTGTGCCTAGTGGTATTTAAAGTTTAAAAAATAATTAAAAGTTGGAGTGCATTGTTTTACTAAAACAGCTCATTCCTAATATCACTCTTCAGTAAAATAAANAAAAAATAATTAAAAGTTGGAGTGCATTGTTTTACTAAAACAGCTCATTCCTAATATCACTCTTCAGTAAAATAAAATCTTCAATACGTGTGACTGCCAAACATATCAGCGCAAAATATTTGTGCTAACCCAGCCAAAATTGTTCTTTTTGTTTGTATTCTAGAGCAGAATTGAGATATGCATGTGTGTATGTGTGCATGTGCTTGCGGGTTGAAGACATCCTGGGCCCAGCTTGTAGATAATGTGCAAACACCAGTAGATACTGGTTGTCATTAAAATTTTTGGCTTGAAGTTGCAGGAAAAGGATGAGGGCAACACGACCTTCCGGTTGTAGTGGCTTCAGACCCCTTTGGTAACACTCTTCAGACTCTTGTGTTCATATTATCATGCCACCACACGTTCAACCTCCTTGCTACAATCACTGCACTATAAAAATGGCCGATATAGAGGTTGGCATAATGGAAATTTAATTAGTTGATCCAATTGTACCATGAAATAACTGTTTGTTTCTAATATTTTATACTTGTAACTGCATTTTTAAAAACTGGCAATGAATCCAGACTTATATTACAGACTGATGAAATCATTGCAATATATTTAATTATTGCAACAGATAATTGTAACATTTTCCAGTGGCTTAATGAATATATAGAAATAGAAGACAAATTTAGAAAACGACATGTTTCCACTATTGTTATTTAGCCCTTCTCTCGTATGTATACTTCAGAGTGTTACTGAGGNAATTTAGAAAACGACATGTTTCCACTATTGTTATTTAGCCCTTCTCTCGTATGTATACTTCAGAGTGTTACTGAGGTGATGGACTTCATACATCTTCTATGTAGTGATGTTAAGTGGTGGCATTGACCCCCACTGATGAACCAGCTCTCCAGCTTCTCACTCCATTCCCCACTGTCAGCTTTTGTCCCAGCAATGCTGCCAGGTTACGATGANTGAACCAGCTCTCCAGCTTCTCACTCCATTCCCCACTGTCAGCTTTTGTCCCAGCAATGCTGCCAGGTTACGATGATAAGTCCAGTGGTTGCACTGCATACCAGCTTTTATCTTGCTCCTCTTCCTCTGTTCTGCCTGGAGCTAGGAGTGGCCTAGGGTATGGAGAGTAGTAATCTATAGAGTGAGGTAGCCACCTCTTAGTGGTCCTANGCCTGGAGCTAGGAGTGGCCTAGGGTATGGAGAGTAGTAATCTATAGAGTGAGGTAGCCACCTCTTAGTGGTCCTAGTGGGGCTACAGTTGGCATAGCAGTTAGAGCATTCACCTCAGGGTCACACCCAAATTTTCACGTTTGGGGATCATACTGAATGATGACACTGGTCGGTGGGTTTTCTTGGGGCTCTCCCGTTTCTCCCGCCCTTGCAGTTTGACGCTTCTCCATAGCCACCTTGTTTCACCCTCATCTGCTCTGGTTAAGGGTCGCCCAAACCTCTCCACTACTTCACTTTGTGCCCCAGCATCCTGCCTCCGCTGCGCTCACTGGTTTCTTCCTTTGGGGGTAGATATCCCAACAGCCAAGGTGGTAGTCTCTTGTGTTCATGCTTGGGATTAACTATTAAAATTAATAGTTAAAAAAAGTTTGTAATTTTTATCTTATTAGTTAGTTTTAAAACTTTTAACTTTTAATCATTAAAATATCTGGTTAATGATTAAAACTAACGTCAGTTAACTTTGAAATGCCTGGAGGCCAAAGATCACAATCAAATATTTGATGGCCGATGAGTTGCACACCACGATATACAGATTGATTCACTGACATTATGTACTGAATCGAAGATCATCGTTAGTCACACGCAACGTGATTGTGAGGTAGGCGAGATGCCACAGTCGTAATCTATTGATATAATCTCTCACTACGCAAAAATCTCAGTTGCACATTTGATGGTCCATGTGTGGCATGCACATTTTGATTGTTTTTGTAGGCACTGCACTGATCTGGTTTTGTGCTAAGTTGTGCTGTAAGAGTTTATTTTACAAGTTTTATTTAAAATGGTTTTGTAGAAGATTGTTAATTCATAATTTTGATAACCATCTGATTCGGCACCCAGCAACCAAGTTGTGGTACTTTTTTTCTGGGACTGTAGATTTTTTTTAATGTTTTTTTTATGTTTTGAATAAACATATATGAAAAACTTTTTTGGGACTTTGTTGTAACCTGTAAAATTTTTGTTGTTCTTTAACTTTAAACTTTAATCAGTTAACTTTTTCTTACTCTAACTTTAACTTTAATCAGTTAGATTATTTTAACTTTCCCAAGTATGCTTGTGTTGCTCACAGAGTTGAATCCAGGTGCAACATTTTCCGCAGTCCCAAGATTTTTGCTAAATTGAATAGTACTGAAGGAACTGAGGTCGGGGAAAAAACTTGGAATTTTGGATACTATCTGAGCCTAACTGAAACACTTTCTTTGTACTCGTTTTTAGAACTTTTTAGCTCGTTATCCATGGCCATGATTGTAGGATGGGATAAGGACTTAGTTTCTTTCACATTATGGCACTGTTCACCACACTCCGCATATGAGCATAACTGTCCAAATAATTCCCACTCACTTGGTTCTGGGATTGAACCAGTTGAAAAGTAGTGATGCTANTTCCCAAGTATGCTTGTGTTGCTCACAGAGTTGAATCCAGGTGCAACATTTTCCGCAGTCCCAAGATTTTTGCTAGATTGAATAGTACTGAAGGAACTGAGGTCGGGGAAAAAACTTGGAATTTTGGATACTATCTGAGCAGCCTAACTGAGACACTTCCTTTGTACTAGTTTTTAGAACTTTTTAGCTTGTTATCCATGGCCATGATTGTAGGATGGGATAAGGACTTAGTTTCTTTCACATCATGACACTGTTCACCACACTCCACATATGAGCATAACTGTCCAAATAATTCCCACTCACTTGGTTCTGGGATTGAACCAGTTGAAAAGTAGTGATGCTANCATATGAGCATAACTGTCCAAATAATTCCCACTCACTTGGTTCTGGGATTGAACCAGTTGAAAAGTAGTGATGCTAAACCACTAAACCAGTCGTAGGCCTAGTGGTAACAAGTTGTACACATTACTAATGTATTCACGGTAACTTCAAGATTTTCTGAAGCCCTGCTAAAGATCTACTTTCAGGGACCCGATTATGTATCCTTCCGCAGTATGTAAACAAAACATTACCATGTGACACCTGTCAAACGTTTTGCAAACAAAGACAGTGCCATGTGGGTACTCTCAAATATTTTGTAAACAAACAGTGCCATGTGGGAACTGTCAAATATTTTATTAACAGTGTCCATGTGGGAACTACCAAAATTTATTTTTGAAGAGAAACAATGCCATGTAATCTTAACTGTCATATACTTTAATAAAATTCTCCAAATGTCTAAAAAAAATGCTAATCAATTTAGCAAAATATTGTAATACATACAAAAAGGTAGATTGAAGTATATATCGGAACTGTTAATTATATAATTTAATTAAAGTTTACTTATTGTATTAAGATTTATTTACATATTTGGTGTAAGGAAAAAGTTAAATTTTACATAATAAACTTTTGGAAGTAGCACTCAAGTTAAAGATTTCACTGTGATAAATGGTACTGTATTTTATCACATATAAGTCGCACATTTTATTTTAAAAATTTTATTGAAAACTCGGGGTGCGACTTATAAGTGAGAAAAATTCCTCCAGCCCCGCACTAACGTTTCATTTACTACGAATTCACGGCCCGCGGCTCGATTTCCAAACTCTTCAGCGAACAAAATCACTTTCATTTTTAAACCTGCGGTGTAGGTACATCGCTTTTCCATTAAGAAACTGTAGCATTTATTCACTGCCACAACATCAAAACAACACTACGTGCGGCGCAAAGACGATATAATAGAAAAACGTGTAAGCAAACGCTACTGTGCTGCTATCTCTTACGCTCCACAAAAAGCTTTCGAAAATAATTGATTATCAGTTATTGACCAAAATTCGATTCCTTTTCATTCTTTTAAAATATATTTTTCTGTTAAGGATTGCGAAGAGAATTACGTAACGGAAATATTCAAATGCCTTTCTATATTTTGCACATTTATTTGATAAAGTGCAGAAATAACAACGCTAATACTAAAATTACATCTTAACCTAGAATTATCTTATAAGTAGAAAGAATGTGTTACGTTAGTTTTATAACCACAATTCAGCGTCTCCAATATCCAATATGGCGTGGTTATACGTCTGAAAAAAACGTGCCCAAATGGACAAGATGGAGTGTATGAGTCCGCTGGACAGACACTGAAATTTATTTTATTTCAATTAATAACAGTGAAATCTTTACCCATGAGTGCTACGTGAAAATGTAAATATATAGTTTAGGAATATTAACTTTACAATTACGGCATTAAATTTATACATATTAATATTTAACCCATGAACTATTTCTTTTCAGCTATAACCAACATGTCCCTTCAAAATCCTTTGTTAATTCGTAGGGACTTTTAACAAATTATTATAATTTATTGAAAAAATATACTTAAAACTTAAAACAACCAATTTATATAGTGCTTCAGTGCTAAAAGCAAGACAAAACCTTTTTCCATATATATATTTTTATAAACAATTGAACATGTAACTCCTAGGGAGATTTTTCAAAGGTTCTTTTCAAAAGTATCGAAGATACCGTGAATGGATTATACCAACTCTTTAGGCAGCCATTAAAAAAGTCCAATGGGGAGAGGTCAGGAGACCGCAACAGCCGTGGGACTGGGCCACCTCTTCCTATCCACCTTTCAAAGTAATACACTTCTTCTGTTTCTTCCCCTCTTGAAAGTCTCATGCCTCGCCACAGCTAAACTGCAACATTTAATAATTTAATTGATTTTGTAAGAGCTATCAAATAGTGATATAGATCACCACCATCTTAATTTCTTTTGTCCCTGCTTAAACCTTTCTACCTGAGTAAGATCATAGCCTGTTGTTGCAGCATCTTCTGCTCATGCTTTTATTGCATTTTGAATTAATATAAAAATGTACATAATATAGAACTCAACAGATGGCACCACAGTGACCTAAGTTTTCTTTTGATAATAAGAAATTCTGTGCATCTATTATATGTTAGACTAATCAGTTCCACAATAAAATTTCTACCAAATATCAGATACTGTTTATTCTGCAGACAACATGGAAACTTATCAACCTGAAGTATCATCTAATGAAGACTGTACTTCTAGTCATTTCTCTTATTCTCGTAGTGATCAAGATGCAATAGAAAGTGTACTAATTAGCAAAAAAATTTGTTTTGTAAGTAAAATGCCACAGTTGCTTAAAACAATTTCATAAAAAAAATTTTTCTTCAAACAAAAAATTAATATTAAAGCTGTACTGATGTATAAGCTAGTTATAAAAAAATGTGTTGTTATAAATTTACAGCTATTTATACAGATTGTTCCAAAAGTTTGAAAACATTGGGAAAACCTGAATCTTGGTTTTGTGTTTATTTCAGATTGACATAAACAATGGAGCTGAGTAAAGAGGAGTGAATCCAGATAATTTTGATGTCTGATGGTAGAAGTAAAAGAGAAATAGCTGCTGAATTCAACAGACTGTATCCTGAACATGTGCTTATAACATTCTCTTGTGTTTCCTAGTTGATTGCAAAATTTAAAGAAACAGGTTCCACCAAAGATAAGTGGTATAGTGGTACCCCACACCAATCCACCAATTTAATGACGTCAGTTGCCATTCTTGGCCGGTTTTGCGCAAAGTCTCTGTAATAAGTGGTTGCTGAAACAGGTATGCCCAAAACAAGCATCAAAATAATTTTGAAGGTACAGAAATGGTACTTACAAACCTTCTGCAAAAGTTGTAGGAGGTTGACCCTGATTGAAGAGTAGAGTTTTGTGAATGGGTCCAAATGAAAATGTGTTCAGGCCCCAGTGATGAAGCAAACTTTTATGTCTCTGGTGAGGATAAATGTCAGAACATGTTATATTGGTCAGAAAATAACCCTCATTAGATGGATACTGTAACATAACAGGGCATCAAATGCATTATGGTTTGGTATGGTATTTGAAAAGATTGGATTATTGGTGCTTTCTTTTTCCATACAACAGTGACAGTACTGCATACCTGAACATGCTTAGCAAAAAAGCATTGCCCAGTTTTTGCAACAAAGAGGATGTTTTCTTTGTATGTTTTCAGCATGTTAAGCTCCTGCTCATTACAGCCAAGCTGTTAAGACCTGGCTCGATGTGCAATTTCCTGGTTACTGGATGGGTCTTGGAGACCAATAGAGTAACCATGTTGAAACCCAGACGTCACACCCTTGGACTTTTTTATCTCTGGGGTCACTTGAAGTCTTTGGTATACATGGAATTTATTTCATCCTCTTTTCATCTGCAGGAGTGCATTGTTCAAGCATGTGCACAGATCACACCAGATATCACTGATTATGTTCTTTAAGATTGGGTGCTCGAGTTGCATTTGTGTATAGCACAAAATAAAGGATATTTCTAGGTCATTCTGCGAATACTTATTTCTCCTATGTTCCCATGATTTTTTTGACATACTTTAATAAAATAAATTAATTTGTGTCTATATGTAGTTGTTTAGAACCACAGTACATGAATTTTGGATTTGTATCATAGGATGTAGCAAGAAGATTTTTACCCAGAAACGTGTCTCACTAAACCTTGTACATCAGAAAATGACAACTTTATAAACCTTAAGGGTAAGTAACAAATAAAAATAAAAAAATAAAATAAAATTAAATAAAAAAACACTGCACAAATGCTGGAAGTAGGAAAATAATTTTAATAAAGGAAATTGGGTCAGCAAATAATGGTATAGAAAAAAGTTAAAATAAAATTGAGGAAAATGTAAAATGTGTGTAAAACTATTTTTATAAGATACACAAGACTTTCCTGTGATAGGGATTTTCACTGAATTCAGAAGTATGTTTAAAACCAAATATCCAGTTGAGTATAGCACAGACAACGGGGAATCTGTTGTTAAAGCATGGCATTTAAAAATAGTATGTTTTTTAGAGGATGTAAGGGCAGGTCTTACAGGACCATGAATGTTCACATAGAAATTTCTTTAAGAAACACATACCATAAGATAATTCATTTCTAAAGACTCCCAGAAGTAACTGCATTCCTGTTCTTTTGGGGAAATTTTTATAAGTTGAAAGTACAGTTACAGAGTTGGAGGAATATCAGATAGTCAGCCTTAAAGACAAATTATAAAAAAATCAATGGATATGTATTGCACATCTTTGTTGTCAATCAGTTATAGAGCACTTTATATTATGTTACACATGCCATACATTTCTCTAATTATTTTGGATATTTTTATGTATTACAGGGAGACAATACATGGTTTATGGAAGAAGTAGAGGATATTGATGCAGGGTATATTGTAAATTACATTAAAGATGAAAAAATATTATCATAAGTTACGTGCATGGGGCTTATCAGCAGTTTTCATATCAGACTTATGTATTAAAATCATCATATGTGTCGTTAAGTTTCTTAATAACATACATAATGCATTTTTATACTTTAATTTGTATTGTATTCATACCATCCCAAGCCAGTAACAATTTATGAGCTGTGATAAAAAGTTTTAAGTGTACAATTATAAACCAAACTAAATAACTGTGTTTTGATATTTTATATCTTTGTCAAAATAATATAATTTTATTTTCTATTTTTAAATTAATACTTGCAAATAATTAAAATTTGTTACAAGTACTATTCTTATAAGAGCATCTGTTTATATACTGAAGAATCTGTGATAGACAAGCTTCTTTACTCAAGGGGCTTTTACATTATATAATAAGCCTTTATATTTGTCATGTAAGTAATTTTAGTTTTATTATATTGACATTATGACATTGCAATTCACTAAGGGCACTGATTCAATTTAATTGTTTGCATCCCCCAAAAATAAGGGTAGTAATATTTAAATAAATTTTCTACAGATATTGCGAATGATGATGGTTACAAATGGTTATGCCTATAGGCTTGTATATGATATGAGGGGAAAGTCACATATATTTTTTGTAAAGTGTAATGTAGATAACTTTTGTACTTGTGAAATAACTAAGGATGTTCTGTATCGCGAGGCACTACATTTATATTAATTCGGGGATGTATGTATAGTGATATTTTTCAGTTAAGGCATTTAGTTTGTTTTGCTGTGCGGGTGGAAAAAAATTTAAGTTTGGCTCCATGGGGCTGATAAGGTTGTAATTGCTGTTCATACGAAACATGCCAGACACTGCTATGAGTCACATTCATATAGCATGTGCAATGATTTGAGTACTCGTTGATGGGTTCTCTTCAACAAAATGAAGTACCTCCCATTTGAAGTCAAGAGTGGGGCACCTCCATGGAGCGCCACAGTAGGATCTGTTAGTTAAGGTACATGCTTACTGCAGCCATAGTAATAATTTGGAAGAATTATATGTGATTGAGTTATATTGCAGAAAATGGTTCCTGATACAGGAATTTAGAAGCTCTACCATTATGTAGAACTTTGCCATAAATTAAAATGTCTGCATTCTCAACAAATGTGTATTCTGCCATCCTTAACTGTACTGAATTCATCAACGACCGAATGGCAAGTGGAATGTCCGGTTATGCACACACATACAGTACAAGCTAGAGTCTGAAGCTAAGGCTCTTGATGCCATCTCATGCAGATATTAAAAATTTACATGTTTAAAATAAATTTCTTAAGGTTAGTCCATACAAATTTCTATTCACGGCCTTCGATCTGCGTAAGGTAAGTTTGTTCCACTCGTTCACAATATTTTAAAAAACCTTCCCTTGCTATGTACTGATGATAACTGTTGATCATAACATAATGCCAGGCACCAACATCGATGAACAAACTATCTCCTGAGTGCCTCAGTCCTCTCACCTGATAATTAGGTCGTCGGTGGGACGATACATCAGGTGGCCGATTATGCACCACATGTCACCTTCTGTACATGGTTTCTACACCATTATGTGGACATACCCAAGTTTCTGTGGTGTATTCTTTTCACCAATTAAGCACATATCACCAGGAAAGTTGTTTTTAACTGTCGAAATAGCCATATTTAGGATGAAAAAAATTTTTGTAACAAATTTTCATTATTTAAAAGTATAAATAAAAAAAAATTTATTATTTGGACAAAGATGTAAAATATCAAAACACAGTTATTTAGTTTGGTGAAGTGAGCCGGGAAATTACGTTCGGCCTGACCACTACTGGTGTTAGCTAGCTACAAAATGAGATGTTGGAAGGCTCCACGTGGTTGAAGGGCGGTGGCCGGCATCAAACACTTCAGTATTTCTCTTTGTAGTGTTAGGTTAAGGTTAAGTCAGGTTGTCTAATTTAATTTTATAAAAATTGGATTCTCCCATTTAGATAATCAGACTTTTATTTATTTTCAATTTGAGGTTTAATTTGTACCAATCTAGTCAGTCAAGTAACTACTGATAAAGTCTATTCTCTATTTTATTTTGCTGTGCAAATGATTGTTAATTTAGCAGGTTAAAACAAATCTGTTTTAATTTTTATAAGCACTACGATGCTTATACTAATTTGTTTCTCCCCTACCTAGCTGGTAGCAAGGACAGTGGAATGAACTTTGAACTGAGATTGAACTGAAACAGTCTTAAATGTCCTGTATAAAGTGACAACCAATTTTATTTTGATGCAGAGAGGGTATCTTCTAGCATACATCTTTATCTTTAAGTAGACGTTCAAGCAATTTGCTACAAATCTTCTTATTTATTTAGCCCTTGTACGTAGACTTAACCCTCAGGATTGTTAGTTGTATAGGTTGTTTGGTTTTGTTAATTTTAGGCGTAGAAACACCTACATGACAATTTCTTCCAATTAAAATAAAAAAGGCATTTCTTACAATTTTGACATGTTGCACTCACTTCCATAAATATCCACTCACACATTCACTTGTATCACAATATTTTTTAAAAATAGTTACAGGAAAGCTCATAAATACTATTACAAAATACAAATCTTACATACAAAATATTCCCATATATGTGGGGAAAAAAAAAAAAAAACACAATATTCTTAGTCATTTACAAACCAGACAAAAGGCAGTCAATATTTAGATTGTTAGTACAAGTTCAGTTGCCCTAAATCCCCTGCCCCACAAAAGCTGACACCCTGGGTTCTATCGCCATACTGTTTGTATGGCGATACTGTTTGTATGTCTCCCCACTACGTAGGGAGACATAGATGAATAAGTTCTAAAAAACAAGCCTAATATAACCATCTATATGGCAAGACATGACACATCCAACCACTGTTAGGTGAAGCCAACTAGTTCAGTCTTATATGTGATTTCAAGGAGTAGGGATGTGTTTCTGAGTGTCATGATTTTGTATTTGAAATCCACTTATCTATGCTTTTTTATCTTGTGAAATGAAGTGATATTAATATCATTGGTATTTTTACAGTTAATGCAGTGAAGTAACTTTTTCAGATGTCAGCAAATTTTTTTTTAAAATCATATGTATACTTCTAAATGACTACACAAATATAAATACACTCACATGCCAAAAAATGTATTACCCTGAAGGTGCCATCGCAGGGGCATGTGAGTGGATACAGGTACAACACATGGTAGTATGTATAAACAGAAAACATTAAAATATTGTACCACACCAAGCATGTATTACAGGGGACCAACACTTGCAGAATGCATTTAGTATGGTGTTCGACCACCTGTAGCAAGGAGACAGGCGGTGATACGATCAGGCAAGAAGGCATACAGGTGCCAGAGGAAGATCCTGTCACAGCTGGTGCAAATTACCTTCTAATCACCACTAGTTGCTGGCTGAAGTTGCCGTCCGATGTGATGCCTAACATTCTTGAAGGGTGAAAGGTCTGGGGGACCTTGCTGGCCAAGGAAGCATGTTGACATCATGAAGGCAGGCCAGAGATACCCGTGCTGTGTGAGGCCGAGCATTATCCTGCCGGAAAATGGGGTTTTCAAGCTGCACCAGGTAGGGGAGCACACATTGGTGCAGAATTTCCTGGATGTATCACTGCACCATCAAGGTTCCTTCAATCACCACCAGTGGGGTGGGGATATCATAGGAAATGGAACCCAGCACCAGGACACTTCTCGTTGGGATGGCATGCCACTCTACAATAAAGTGTAGATCACGGCGCTGCCCAGGATGTCTCCAGACTCAAATTCAGCGATTGTCTAAATCCAGACATAACTGTGATGTGTTGCTGAAGATCACTCATTGCCAAACCACAAGCTCCCATGCTGCCCGTTCCTGGCAGAAGGTCACACATGCTTGGTGATGCTCAGGTTGTAATGGTAGACATAACAAGGGATGCCATGATGACAGATACCACTTTGCTAGCCACCTGGATATGGTACTGGTTGACACAGGTATATCCCCAGCTGCTGTGACATGTCCCTGGATGGTGCGCAGTGATGCCAGTGGAGTGTTACACAATGAAACAATCGTCCCTGTTGGTTGTCCGCTGGGGTCAACCTGATGGGTGTGTATACCCTCCTGTTCCTACGGCATCCACCACTGACTCAAAGTGTAGGCAGAATGGTTCAAGTGGCGAGCAATGCGCCGAAACATCCAATACATAAGGCACTGACCTTTACCACTAGGATTTTTAAGGTCAGTGGAGAGTCCTGACAGAAAATATTCTCTTTTAGATTTCACTATAGAATCCAGACAAGACTTGGTTATAGCTTGCCCTTCGTTTACCCAGGTTTTATCTTAATAGTAAATCTTTCATCCCTCTTGTCGATAATTACATATTTTGCCTAAATAATTTTGTTGCCACAATGCAATGTTGTCCCTATCAATTATGTTATTCTTTGTGCTTTTTAGATATACTGACAACATATGCTTTTTAATAGTTTGCCGAATGTTGTTTGTCTAAAGGTAGGTAGGTCAGGGTACTAATTTACACACCGTAGTTTTTTTTAAATGTAAGCAGTTCATTAGCAAAGGAAAAACTGTGAACTTTATGCCTAATAGCCGACTTTACAAAATCACTGCATCTTTCAAGAACAAGATGCATGCATTTCCTTTTTTTTTTTTCCTGGTGTTATAAGTGTTTCAGTCTGCTTTTTTTCTCCTTTCACACTAAGTACACTGCTTTTCAACACACCCATGAATTCAGCTGTTGAGTTAGCGATATTGTTCTCACAGGTTTCGGGATTCCTCACAGCAAATGTTTCAAAAACATTCAAAACAATCATTTTCTCTACACCTTTTAAAGGCTTCCTTGCCCTGTGCTTTACAACACTCGGCCTGCCATCTGCCATTTTTTTTTCGTCCACACACAATATCAAGTGACTACTGGCATTAGTGGCTTGATAACACCCGTGTCATCTGCTAATACACTGAAGAGTAAAAAAAAACTGGTACACCTGCCTAATATCGTGTAGCCCCCCCCCCCCCCCCCGAGCACGCAGAAGTGCCGCAAGATGACGTGGCATGGACTTGACTAATGTCTGAAGGTATGCAGGAGGCAATTCACACCATGAATCCTGCAGGGCAGTCCACAAATACAATCTGGGGTTACACGTCTGTCACGTTTAATGATTCTTGTCAGTCGTCGTTTGTCCCGTTCTTACACGATCTTTTTCCGGCTGCAGTGATGTCGAAGATGTGATGATTTACCGGATTCCTGATATTCACGGTACACTCGTGAAATGGTCGTACGCGAACATCCAAATTTTATAGCTACCTCGGAGATGCTATGTCCCATCTCTCGTGCGCCGACTATAACACCATGTTCAAACTCACATAAATCTTGATAACCTACCATTGTAGCAGCAGTAACCGATCTAGCTGCCAACCGCATCGCGTTACTCTCATTGGTTCCATACCTCTGTTATTTGCATACGCACACCTATTCCAGTTTTTTTTGGCTCTTCAGTGTATAATAGTAATGATACATTTTGAACAACATGCACCATGTCTGTAAAATGTGAAAATGATATATAGTTTATTATAATTTATCTTTGCTAATAAATGGATTGCTAAATTTACTTTCACGCGATAGATAATAAGAAACTATTTCTAGCGCATGATCTTTGTGCATGGCAGTCAACAGCTAATGGAAAAATTAGTTTACCATTAGCTTTGTTGATTGTAAAACTCAGGTAAAAGTGAATAAAGAATAGCTATTTGTTGTTCCTTATCTGGGTTTTGTTTTTGGTATCTTTATTTTGTGCATAGCCCTATTTTCAGTAATGGATGCAGTCCATTTAAATACTCACAGAAATCATGAAACACCACTGCTATTAAACTTTAAAGATAAATTTCAAGAAATTTTAATAATAACACAGCACTTTGGAAGACTTATTTATTCACACCAATTGGTTACCTATTTTCAGAAGAAGGAACCTGGAAATGCTGGTATCTAGGGATATATTCTATTTAGATAGTACCAAAAAATAAATCATAATTAATTCTTATCTAGGACTGAGAATAAGCAATATTGCAGAGATGATGAAAAAAAAAAAGTGACCGGAACTGAACCAAAAAAAAACATCAGAAAAGACCATCTTGAGAATAGGTTGAGAAAAAGCACTTTATAAAAAATTTAAAAGTAGAATTGGACATGATTGCCAATAAAAGGAAGCAACAGTGAATGCAGGCACAGCAAAAGGTATGAAAGTTAAAAAAGAACCTTAAAAATGTAACAGTTAAGTATAAATTATATAAAATTAATACATACTTCTTTTTTATCTCCTCTGGCTTGGAGAGATGCAAGCTCGTGTTGGGTCTCCTTGCTACATAACACCCAACCTCTTTCAACATCAGCCACAGTTTGAATATACAGGAGATTTAAGGCAACATGATCAGACATCAATTCCAGATCATAACCAGGGTCCCAATAACTAGCCGAAAAAAAAAAAGAAAAAAGAAGAATTATAATAGTACTTTTAATTTTTATCCATACATAAAATAACCATATTCAGTCGTTACAAAACAATAGCAAAGAAGAGGTGCATTTATGGAAAAAATGTTTGTATCACTATAAAGGTTCACCTTAGTAAAGTTTATGAAAAGCCAATTTACAGAAGACAATTTTATGATCTACTTAGATTTAACAGTGATTAGATATGGGAAAGAACAAATTAATTCTTTTTGAAGACTTACAGTTATGGTCTTTTAGTAAAAATGTGTGTATGTAAGCATAAACGTATGTGTGCATGAATGTGTATATGTGTGTTGTGTGTATGTATGTGTGCGAGTACATATTCATAAATGGATGTTAATATGTATGCAGGGATGTATACATGTATGATTGTACACATTTATATATGTATAAATATTTGGATGAATACATGTGTATATATGTGTGTGTGTGTGCATGTTTGTGTGTGTATATAGGATCTTTCACAAAAAATTGAGAATGCACAGTACATGATGTAAGAGAACAAATGAACACTTTATTAGAGAAAACCCATGTCTGGAAATGTGTAGCTTGGCCGCTATAACGATAAAGTTTGGTACTCCTAAATTATTTTGTTTGGGGTATTATGAAGAATATTGTGTTAAGTACAAAACCAGGAGCCTTTGACCATTTGTGCCAATCTCTGCGCCACCGATACATGCTTTGTAATGAAGTTGGATGTTTACAATCAGCACCTCTTTTGCAATCCATGATTTAATAATCTTGTTGTGTTGGTGGAGGTGTCTTACACATTACATTTGTATTTTATTGCATGTCCTATGTTCAAAGTACTGTAATATTTTGATGCTTCATAGCAGCAAACCACACATTTCTGGACAGGGTTCGCTCTTATAAACATGACATTTTTTTGTCCTGCATCACATACTGCACGTTGTCAGTATTTTTTAAACGCTGTGTATGTGTATATATATATTAGCAATTTGAGTGCCCCAGAACAGCGACAAAGCTTCAATAGTGAAACACTAGATATCCAGAAAAGGGGACGGTATCGGCTAGGGCTTATGTTAAGGAACTACCTTAGCATTCACCTGAAGTGATTTCAGAAAATCCTGAAAAACCAAAATGAGGATGGCTAGACCAGGAATCAAACCTGAGTCCTACCAAATGTAAGGCCAGTGATTTACAACTATGCTACCTCGCTTGGTATACATATATATATATATGTGTATGTGTGTATATATATATATATATTTATAAACATTATGTGTATGTATGTGTGTATATATTTATGTACATACATATGTTTATATCCATATATATGTGTATATCCATATATACATACATATGTATACTTTATAGTCAACTCTCAACACCCTGGGAATAATGACCCTCTCAAAATTAAAAACCCTTGTTTGAGGAAACGTAAACAATTTTGTTAAATAACCGAAGAATTTGAAGGAAACAGACTGAAAAATACATATATTACATTTATTTTGGTCGCTAACTGTTGCAATTCTCTTAACCACTTCTGTACAAATCAAAAGCAGGAAAGATCTAAAAATAAACACCAACCCACTAACACATGACTGTCCGCCCCCTCCATTAAGGTCACCAATGTTTACCCATGCACACTTTTCATTATGTTACGTCAGAGTTGCGTAGACCAGTGAATGGCCTTTGAGAGACCACATAATTATTAAAACTGGACTGGGCTGTGGAAAGAATGAATAAAGACTACATTATTGGACACAGCTGCAAACAGTTAGGTTACAAGTTTATATCCAAGCACATATTCTATTTTGTATGTGAAGGTTATTAGCACAACAGGTGAGGCGAAAACTTTGTGCAGTATTAGAAATGAAACATTATGTACGGATTTGTGTTAAGCTATTTTCCAACAATGCCATAATAGGAAACTAATATTCCTAACTTGGATAGCCACAAAGGTGCAACTAAACATCTTTCTTAGATCTAAAAAATTAAAACCTAAAAAATTTGCATAATACAGCAAGAGGGGGAAGGGAAATTAAGATTATTTTCCTGCATGTTATTGGAGTGGAGTAAATTGATATTTATAGTCCAAGAGAACTAAAAACTGTAGATATGAACATAAATTACAGTCCAAATTGGCATAAAATCATGGCCGCAAATTGACACAAAATCATAGCCGCAAATTGGCCTAAGATGCAGCACCTGATCAAATGTTTTGTTTACAATTTCCTTGAAAATTTAATTTTATTCATTCATAAAACAATATTTTAAAAGGTAGGCATGTTATAGTTAAAATTAGCTCTCAGAATTGCAGATATGAACACAGATTACCATCAAAACCCAAATATTATCTTAATTGTAAATGAAGATAACAAATGTTTGTAAACAAATTTCATAAACCCAATGCACACATTTTTCTCACCTTTCCCTTTTGTTTTATTTCCTAGCAGACACTAAAGACTAAAGTTAGCTAACTTTAGTCCAGTATTCAATGTAGGATACTATAGTTGGGGCTCTGTTTAATTTTGTTTCCCAAGAAGAGAAGGGGTGGGGGGACTTAACGTCTTTCGTTAGACAGCATTGATTTTCGGTTCTTCTTGAATTTTATATTGTTTTCATGGTGCAGCTTATACCAAAATTACAATAAAATTATTATAACTTGGAAAATTTTAATTCACCTGAAGAATAAAACATGATAAATACATTTCTGTTTGTACAGAAGCGAGTAATAAAAACACTCGGTACGTAAGCATTTTTAGCAAAGTTAACCTCATACTTGTTGAATTTTCTACTAAATAAGATGTATTCTTACACTACAAAACAAAGAGTTGTAAGGGCATTTTCTATTTTTAATGGTCACGTACATTTCAAACATTCTACTAACTGTTTAAAATAAGATATTTACAAAACACACAAACTTACTGTTTATAATCCTGATTGCAATTCCTGAACATGTATTGTATGGCAATCACTGATCGATTATGTCACTAAAATCGTGTTTGTCTGAAACTGATATAAAATAATTTATTTGCAGAATCATTTAGTAAATATGTCACATGTTTCCCAAAATCAATGCACAAACTTGAGAACGTAAAAACATTTGCGGTGCTTCAAGGCAGTTACAGAAAATGGCAGATAAAGCTATTTTATACAGTAGTTGACACATGCCGATATTTTCACCCTAAGCCGCACTGAAAAGGCACATGCTATGCTATACTATACTAAATGAAAACAAACACAAAAATTATTAATTTCTGCTGGTAAAATATTTCTACACCAGAAAAGAGCACATTTAAAAGGCAAGCAGTCGGTGTTCTGCTTTTTGGTTTCTATGCTAGGCACCAGACAGCAGTATCAATCTAGACAGTGTGTGTGTAGCTCTGCACTGGTGGGAGGGCAAGTGAGTAAGTGGGGTTGTGGGTTGCTTGACAGCAAGGTCATTAACACCCACAGGAATTTAAGACTAAAACACATTGAAAACCTCTGCAGGAGACAAAAATAAAAGTCACGTAAAAACAGATAAAAACCACCTCAAAAGACAAAAACAAATGTCAGGTAAAAACAGATAATCTCCAAGGAGCAACAACACAAGAAGAAAAAAACAAATCACAACTAATTAAAAAGAACATTTGGTCGTAAAAATGGGAAAACACCGCTCACAGAAATACTCCCATCTCACAGCATTCGCCATAGGTCATCAGGAACATTAAAAGTGCGACGAGCCTGGTCATAACTGCGACACTCCACCAGAATATGCCGGACTGTAAAGGGAGTGCCACAGGCATCACACTAAGGAGGAGTTAGCCACAAAGTAGATATTTGTGTGTCAGACAAGTGTGCCCAATGCAAAAGCGAGAAAGCACAACGTCTTCCCTGCGGATGCATGAAACAGCAGGGCAAGTGCAAACCAGCAAGTCAGAGATGGCCCGCAACTTATTAGACAGTGGGAGAGATGTCCACTCTCGCTGCCAAGCATGCCGACAAGGCCATGGACTGCATGCAGCACATTGCACACGAGGACACGATGATCACAGGGTGGAAGGCTGAATGCCTCCTTAGACGCTATATTCGCTGCTTCATTGCCAGGAATGACCACATGTCCTGGTACCCACACAAAAACGACATGAACACCAATCTGCACAGCCCCCACCAACTTCTCCCGGATCATGGAAAGAAGTGGGTGAGCTGTGGAGCCAGATTGAATGGCTGTCAAGGCACTCATCAAATCGGAGCACACAAGGCATTTATGGCGAAACACCCTACTGATAAAACACAGAGCCTTGAAAATAGCAGAAAGCTCTGTAGTTGAAATACTGCAAGATGGATGAAGTCTAAATAGATACTGAGAAGGCCAGTCAGAAAGGTGCACCCAGTTGAGATATACGATTTGGAACCATCAGTAAAAAAGCAAATTAAACCATGGAACACAAAAGACACAAGATCAACGAAAAGGCCCTTGTAAACAAGAGGAGGAGTGGTAATTTTAGGAAATTTCGCTAGCTTGAGGTGCACCTCAACCTGTGTTGTCAGCCATGGCTGTTCATGGGGAGGTAAAAGCAACACACACAAGATTAAGTCATATCGTTTCAGGGTACGTGCAAAGTGGACAGATGCCTGCTGAGGAAAACATGGCCTAACGGAGTACAACCGTTCATTGGGGGATGGAGAAAATTAGTGTGGTGAAGGTGCAAAGAGTCTGAACACACCCGCACTCCATTGGATAGCAGAAGTTGGTGACGCCTGTAAAGTAGAGGAGGTTCACCAGCTACAGCACAAAGACTGATAACCGGGTTGGTTGCAAAAACACCCAGTCGCCATGCAAATACCAGCATGGTGAACACTCACTAATGGTTTTAGCACAGACGGCCTAGCAGAAGAATAAATGACACTGCCATAGTCTAGTTTGCTACAGACAAGTACACAATACCAAAGGAGGGTGACTGTGTCAACACCCCAGTCACTGTTTTCAAAAGATTCAGGTCCCTTACATAGCGAGATTTCAGAGACAGAATATGACTCCTCCAAGTGAGTTTACAATCAAACAAGAAATCTATTAATTTGACTTTATTAGAAACAGGAAAAACAGAGCCGTATAAAAGCACCTCAAGAGAACGAAATATTCCACGTTTTATACAGAAGTGGACCACCTGTGTCTTGGCGGTGGTAAAGTGGAAACCACAGCTGTCTGCCTGGTCGCCAAGGCGGTGGACGGCAAGCTGGACCTGACGTTCTGCCATGCACAAAAATGCAGCACGGCAGAAAATGGTAAAGTTATCCACATACAGCGCACATTCCACAGGTGGTCGAAAGATAAACACAATAGCAATGGCAAACAGGGTGATACTCAAAATGATTCCCTGTGGCACACAGTTGTCCTGAACGAACACCTGAGAATAGGAAGCATCTTTGTGAACTCTGAAGGTACGGAAGAACATAAATTTCTGTATGAAACCAGGGAGATGTCCACGAAATCCCCAAGCGGACAGCTGTCGCAAGATACTATGTCGCCATGTTGTGTCGTATGCCTTCTCCAGGTCAAAGAAAACAGCAGCGAGATGCTGCCCTCGCAAAAAGGCAGTCTGTGTGGCAGCCTCCAAGCTGACCAAATGATCCACCACAGAAGAATTTCGGCCAAAACCACACTGAAGAGGCGATAAAAGCTGCCAGGTATAAAGGCAGTACACCAGACGTGCATTAACCATACACTCTATGGTCTTACAGATGCAGCTGGTGAGGAAAATAGGGTGATAGCTGGAAACATCCCCTTTGACTTTCCATGTTTTCAAGATTAGCATAAAGGTTGACTCGCACCACTTCAAGGGGAAAACACCAGAGGTCCAAATGTTATTAAATATTTTCAGCAAAAACTGTTTCCCTTCAAGTGGGAGGTGTTGTAACATAGCAAAATAGATATTGTCTGGCCAACAGATGTATGCTTTCAGCGTGATAGACTGTTCTAACTGAAAAAGGGTCAAAGACTGGTTGCAGTCCTCACCCAAGCCACCAAAGTGAACACCCACCGTCTCGCATGTCTCTTTAATGGCTGCAAAATACAGACCCAACAAATCTGCTACGTTTGTCCCCTCAGTAACAATATTGTTATTGACCCGAAGAGAGGAAACCTGTGTGCTGAGAGATTGTCCGCACAACTTCAGAACAGTGTCCTAGATAAACTTTCTGGTAGCATGTACAGTCAGCAAGGAAATGAAGAAGTCCCTCCAGGATTTCCGCCGGCTGTCCTTGATGACACGTCGAGCGCAAGCCCCACAGATGCGGAAGAGCTCCACGTTATCTTGAGTGGGGTGAGCACTAAAGCGTCTGAGCACACGTTGTCTGGCACGTACAGCATCCTTGCATTCGTCGCTCCACCAAGGAACATGCCTACGACCACGAGGTGAAGATTGGGGGATGGTAGCCTCCCCAGCTGACACAACAATAGAGTTGAGAGTTCCAATGCCAAGTTCACATCAAGAGGAACCTCAGCAGTAAAGTGGAGGGAATGCTGTAAATGAGCCCAGTCTGCTTTCTTAAGCACCCACAGAGGTGGTATGGGTGGGGCAGCAAATGACACATAATCCAAAATTATTGGGTAATGGTCACTTCCATAGAGGTCTGGATACATGGGCCAATAAAACTGGGTGACCAAAGCTGGGCTACAAAAAGAAATATCTATACAGGACGAAGTGCCAGTATGTGTGGTGAAGTGTATAGGAGTACCAGTGTTCAAGAGGGCAATATTAGAACTGGCTAGCCATGACTCTACTAAACGACCCCAGCCATCCCTGTGGTCTGAACCCCATATCTGATTGTGAGCGTTGAAGTTGCCAACGATCAGAAATGGAGGTGAGAGCTGAGATGAAAGATCCTGAAAATCAGCTAGGCCGACATGCTGGTGGGGGGTGCATACATGCTACAAACAGTGACAAACACACAGAGAAAAACCCTGACCGACACCACCTGCAGAGCACTGCAAAGTTCCACGGCATCATGATAAACATAATCATTCACCATAAGACAGACACCACCATAGGTACCGTCCATCAACACGTTATCCAGGCGGTAAAACGTGTGACCTCGAAGGAAGGGTATCCAGTGGGATGAAAGTGCATTTCCTGAAGACAAATGACTGTAGGGGTGAGGGATACAAGGAGCTGTTTCAGTTCAAGATTATTAAAATAACCTTGGTAGTTCCACTGTGTGAGGGACATGAGTTACAGGAAGGAAGTGTGAGGAAACAATTACTTCAATTTCCCCCTATGTCTCTTGATTACTGGCTTAAAGCCCCTGAAGCTTTCGCCAATGTTTTGTATATCAACATCAACTGCCATCACGGCTTCTGGCTCAGGAGAGAGAGGCTGGCGAGTTGGCGAGTTGATGATGCAATCCTGCATATCAGGTTCACTTGCAAGAAAGGATGTGAGCGACGGAGATTTTGACTTTTCTACGTTTTTGCAGTAGCAGGCTGACGAGATTTACAAATAATAGAAGACTTCAACAGTTTTTTCTCAGCTAGTCTACACAGCGTACCAACAGTCGTGGTTCGGATTGCCAGAACGTGTTGTGACTTCGGTGCACTCAGAGACACTTCTGTCTGGGTACCCACATCGACTGTATGAGTACATGCATCCTTTACTGCTGGTCAAGCATTGGCAACAACACTGTATGGAACAGAAGGTTTTCGGCCCTGGAGAGTATGGAAGCATTTCCATGCCTAGACAAATGAAACCTTCGCCTGGATAAATTAAACCTTGTCGGTCGCCTGGATTCGCTGAACAGCCTACTCCTCCTGGTAGACAGGGCACTCCTTTGACCAGACAGGATGTCCTTTACTGCAGTTCACACACCTCAGAGGTTTACTGCACTGAGTATCAGGATGCGATGAGTCAGCATATTTTGGACAAGCTGGTGGATGTCTGCATTTTGCAGAAGAATGGCCAAACTGTTGACAGTTGTAACGACGAAGAGGAGCAGGAATAAACTGCTTAACATGAACATTCAGGTAGCCGACTTTGATAACTGATGGGAGATTGCGCTCACCAAAAGTCAAGATGTGGGTAGCTGTAGGTGATGTAACACCATCAGTTTTCTTCAGCACACGGCGAACATTAGTGACATACTGAGTTTGCAGCTCATGTAACACCTCACTATCTGGAATGTCAATTAGGTAAGGACACCGGATGATGCCCTTGCTTGAGTTGAGGGGCACATGGAACTTGACCTCAACAGGGAACTTTGCCGTTACCCCACTGAAAGTCTTCATCGCCAAGAGCCCCCGCAACTGGGCAGCATTCAATGTCTCGACGAGGAGCTCACACCTTTCGCTGATGTTCTTATAATCTGCAACAGGATCACCAGCAGCTATCAATAAATTTTTGCAATTCGAAAAGAGAAACCTTAAAAGTGTGCCCTTCTAAACCTCAGAAAACCAAAAAAGTGGCGAAGGTAATTTAACAGCAGCAGCAGCAGCAAAAAACATGGCGTAGGTAATTTAACAGCAGGAAAACTCACTAGAGAATCACTATCTGAATCACTATCAGTATCATTGCGGTGCTGTTTTATGTGGCTGTTGAGGGTGCTACCCTTTTGGGAAGTGGTTTTGGAAGCCATGGTGTAGGCCCCCGTACTGGGACTTGTTGGCCCCAGCCTGCTATTCGGGGGAGGGGGGTGGGAGAAAAGAAGCCTGGAGTTATAACACCTCACGGGTTGTGCCGTTTGGAGGGGGGCCAACCTCCCACAGCTCTAAGCAGTACTTAGTGTTATGGTGTGATCAGGCCTTAGCTGAATGGCTTGCCTGATTACACCTTCAAACATTAAACCTGGAAACAAGCAAGATTGCAACGCCAACATTTGGTCGTCGATCCTTGCGAAAGAAGACAGTTGCAGAAATCCCCTCCACCGGTCACGGAGCGGGCCACAGAACCACGCACTTGATATAGGCCGGCGTAACACCTGGAACAGCATCTTTCATCTTAAGTCCTTCGGGCGTCGACCCGACCAGCAAAGCAGACCAGGAAGATGGGTGTGTCCGGCCGTCGCTAACCGTCTCGCAGAATCAGCCTCTAGCAACATTAATAAGGTGATGATATTTCCAGTTAGGTTTAATTAAAATGGCATGAATTAAATGTAATAAGGAATCATCTTAAATTCAATGTAAAGCTCCTCCAATCAATAGTAACATAAATAGTTATTGTAAAAGCTTACTTTAATAAAACTCATCCGATACTGTTGTGCTCTATCAAATCATGAGTCATTATTGAGTTATGCCCCCCAGCAACTTTCAAGTGCAAACTGGCTGAAAAGCTAGTTCGTTACATTAGGAACAGCTACCCTTCACCACTATTCACAGCAAATTACTGCCCTAGTAGCACACCAAAGTGTACACCAGGGCAAATCGTACATCCTGAGCGAGGCCAGTTTTGTTCCCCTACCTAGGAAAACATCTAAGGCTTCCCACTATAGATAACACTTTTTGGTGCTGTTTCAAGGTACCTGTGGTTGATTACACCGGCCTCCTCCGTACAGCAGTAACACATCTTCCCGGCAGGTCTAGGCCCATGGGCTAATCGGCCATGACAAACCCCTCCTGCCAAGAAGGCATCAATTGGTGCTACGTGGGTGTGCATGTACGTGGATACAGGCTCCACACCTAGATTTGTCTGCTGGGCCAGTGAGAAGGGTTCACTAGACCATCACTAACGAAGGCACCATGTATGGTCACACAATTTGGAGGCAGCACTCATGTAGAGAGAATGTGCGGCAGGACCTGATGAGATGGAAATAAACAGATGACAAAAGAGAAGAAGATGAAGGAAGAAGCATGAGATGATGGTTCGAACAAATTTCAGATCCCGACCACGTCTTGATTAGTCACCTCTTATCACAAGCAATGGATGGCTGTGGTGGTATTCTAAAACCCCACCACCACATAAGGGGGAAAGGACAAGCCAGCTGCCTTCCCCCCACCATTCAACTTGGCAAGGTCACTTGGTTCCATTGTACTTGTACATTGTATTTTCAGAACAACAGCAAAGGGAGCCATCCTAATAAAAATTGTATTAAGACATCTACAGTTTACCACCTTTATGACAAGTGTGCGCGTAAAGCCCGCAAAGGACTGAGTAGTGGACCTGTGATAATATGTTTACATTTAAATAATAGATCCTCTGATTATCCTGCAAGATGCCAGTAAAAATATAGTTCAGGCTTGCTAAAATTTTCTGTGTGTTGCGTTTAGGCTTTTTTTAGGTGACAAGGGGAGAACTAACCTACTGTATATCTATGTAGAGTATAAATTCTCTCATTAATTATTAAAATAAGTTAATTGCTTTAAAACATGTTATTTTTGCTTTAGAAACAATTGAACATATATGTAATTTTTGAGTTTTTGGGGGTCAGAGTCAATAAAAATAACTCAAATTCAATCTTACAAGCATGTAGATCTTACAAGTCAGTTGATGGGAATAATTCAACTAAATTTTTACAAATATAACTTGTAATGTTTCCACTAAAGTAGTGCAAAACTGACTTAAATAAAATTCTACTGCCATTTTTGCATATAGAGGTCATGAGTCAGAATCTGTCCAAATTGTAATAATGACCCCTTCAAATTAACTACCCTTTTCCTTGGAGCCATTAAAGATAATAGTTTTGAGAGTTGACTGTTTTAATGTACATGTCTATCTACATACATGTATACATAAACCATATTTACCTGAATGCAAGATAAGGGTTTTTTCTTTGTGGCAAAGGTATAAATTTTGAATTCATCTTGCTTTCGTATAGTGAAGCTTTTTCAGGACATTTCGGTAAAAACTTTCCAGCTAAATGATTACATATATGTCAGTTATTGATTTTTAAGCAAATAATGTTTTCATCAGAAAAAAATTTTGAATAATAATTATTTTTATCGCCACAAGTATTGACATACGGTACTCTACTGGCAACCGCCAATGTTATATAAACTAGCATATTGTCAACATGTCAGCACGAAAATGTCATAGATATCTATATCACAAGATGTGTATGTTCCGAAAACGTTACTAGCTTGAGGTATGTGCAGCAAATTCTAGCATTTAGCCTAGTTAGTCGCCATTATTTTCTGTATGAAGGTTGGCAGGCTCATTCATCTCGATATATTGATTGCTTAATACAGAAGTCTGGATGTGTTCAGATTGGTATTACATCTGAACTCCATAAATTACTAATTGGTAAAGTGCAGTAGAAAATGAAATGGATAATCTGGACAGACGTGGAACATCTAATTCTTACGTTTCTCGTAATTGTCGGGTCAACCATGATGAAAATTTTAAATTGATGGTTATCAGACATGCAGAATCAAGCAACAACAGTGCAGCTGCTCAGCATTACGGGATTTCTGAGGTCAACATCAGAAAATGGCGAACAATGAATAAAAAACTAAAAAATGCAAATTCTACCTGCAAGGCTTTTAGCGGACCAAAACAGGGTTGTTTCACTGAACTGGAAAGAACAGTTGTTCAATACATGTAGGAGAAGCAAAATGAAGGACTTCCCATCAGTATAGAGTTATAAAGGTGAAACCACTTGAAGTGGCCAGAAGTCTGAAAATTGCGAGGGCAGATTTTCGAGCCAGTCATGGGTGGTGCGTGCAAATGATGTGGCGCTCTGGCTTAGTCCTACAACTTCGCACATCTTTGGTACAAAAACTACCTTCAAATTTTACTGAAAAACTGACCGAATATCAGCAGTATTGAACTAATCTGTGAAAAAATAATTCTTATTTGCTTGGACATATTGGCAATGCAGACCAAACATCTGTCTTTAATGTACCCGCCAATACTACTATGACGGTTAAAGGGGCAAAGTCTGTTGTTGTTAATATTACCGGCAATGAAATGGCTAGGCTCATTGTAATGTTGTGTGCTACCAGATGGGCGTAAGTTGCCTCCATTTGTCATTTTACGCCGTAAACCAATGCTGAAAGAAAAGCTTCAATGAGGGATTGTTTATAGATGCCAAGAAAAGGGGTGGATGATCTCTGACCTCATAGATTAGATCAAGGTGGTATGAAATCAGAGGCCTGAGGTTTTATTGAAACAACATGGGATTCTGGTGCTTGACACATTCAGAGGTCATCTTACTCCAAATGTAAGGAAAGCACTTGATGATGAGCACACTGACCTTGTAGTCATTCCAGGACAGAATCAGGCAGCAGTACACAGAATGGATATTAACAAATACACATACCCTCACATCAACAGGCAAATTTCAAAAACCTGCAGTTTATTTTGTTTCACTACGAATTCTGACAGCTTGGAACAGCGTAACGCCATAATCTATTGTGAGAGGTTTTAGGCGGTGCTGCATTTCAAATGCAGTGGATGAATCTGAGGATATCTTGTCGGAAGACTGTTTAGGACACTCGAGTGATGGAGATCATGTGCATGGCAGCAGTGATGATGGTGGCAGTAGCAGTAGTGCAGATGATAGATAAAAAAGTGTGAAATTAGTGATATTGCAAAACATTGTTTAAGAATTGTTTTATCACTTTCATTCTATTGTACACGAGTGATGACGACAGTGAAATGTGATTTTTTTAATTCCGTACTAGAAAACTGGTTTAAGAATAATTTTTCTCTGATTTTAAAAGACATACAGCAATTTTATTAAGAACTTTTTTGCCTTGATGAATTGAAAGACTCTAAGACATCAATTTTGAAACTTGGGAAATGGTTTCGATACAGTCAGTAGTGAGACTAAATATTTAACTTTCATAAGTTTCTGCAAAATATTTTTCCTCTTGTGTCTTAGTAGTGAGGGGCAGGGACTTTTTGACATGTAGCTACAAGATTTCAGGATTATACTTAATGCTCCAAAATACTGCTTTCCTTTACTTTTTGTCTATGTCAGTTTTAACCCCTCTCCTTAATTTCTCACACTTCCTGATATTGCCTTATTTCTTCTTACCTGCTTTTATTTTCATTCTCACTATTACTTATGTGCTACACTCATTCATACTCTCTTGCTACATATTTCCTTACTTCTCTTATTCAGTTTCAGGATTGTCTGCTATTGTCCCTTGTGAGAGTGTCTGTGCCATGTCATAAGCATACTTGTCTGTCATTTATGGACCATTGGTGATGCAGGAGTGGTAATTGGCACATACCCAGTACACCATGACCCTGTCCTTCAGGTAGGAAGACTATCTCAAATTTTGATACTCTGTCCACAGGAAAAAAACTTTTTAGTAGGCAGTACCTGCCAATAAAAATATAAGGCACAAAAATTTTAATTATTTAATTTAATTTTGAACAAATATAAAATGCTACCTCTGTTACTAATATAGAATAAAATCAGAAATTCATATCTTTTATATCATGGGTGCAACAAGCTAACAATAGCTTCTTGTAGTCAATAATGCTTAAAAAGGAATACAAAGTACTTTCATGTTATTGTATGAACAAATAAACAAATGTTGTCACTACAAGATTAACTGGGTAAAATATAACCTCACACTGTCTGTAACAGCTGTTACGTGCGAGTGTTGCAAGGTATCCATTTTCAGTTTGTACCAAACATTCAAATGTAAATGTTTCTAAGGGCACCAAAAATTTAAATATGAACTTAGGTCCAAAAAAAGTAATTTTATTATTAAATTCAGATCTTCTTCTGTGTATTGGCATAAAAAAAAAGCAACAAATACTGTGATTTAGAAATTAATGTCAAGAATCGTTTACAGAGGAATCGCCCCGTCATGGCATTACACGTGAAAACAAATAAATACATTTTTAACATTAAAATAACATTTTAATTATGGATCACGAATCCAGACACTATTGGTAATGATATAAGTGTAAAATCTGTTAAAATAGAAAACATGAAACTACCATTTGCCTGTTACTAGCACTAAAAACGTAAATGCGGAGAACAGTAAGTTCAGGAAAAAAAAAAAAGACATGCTCTGCCTGAAGTTTTTTATTCATGGAAAAAAAACCTATGCAGCACATTTTCTGCTGATTAGACAACAAAAAAGATCAATTTTGTAATTAGTAACAATGTAATATGTTCTTATCAGTGCTACATGAAAATGTAAATATTTCAATACGAGAAGTTTACTTTACATAAAACTTACCAAAAACCAATTTAATTACATTTTACATGCAAACTATTTCTTACTAACAGTTACTAACACAGCATTGCTGTCACCAATTCACTTTGATTACTAGCTAAGTTATTGACAATATATAAGTGAAAGTATAGTGTAGTCAAAAATTTCATGATTTAATATTAATAATGGTATTAAATGTTATGATTTATTTAAAATATAGGCAGGCATGTTATACCAAGGGTGATCTTTCATTGATTTTATTCAAAAAGTCTGAAGAAACAGTGGAGTACAGTAACACTTTGTGCTTTTCTTAATAGTTGTAATTCCTTAATTTATTTCATTAAAACACTTCTTAGAGCATTCATTAAAAGAGCATACACTTTTTAACACATATGAGATTCACATTTCTTCAAAGCATTTAACTTGCATACATATTAGTATATAGGATGAAGAATAGGTGTGGGTTCACTAATTTACAACCGTAAAATAAATGTGAACAGAAAAGGAAATTGCCTAAAAAAAAAAAATATATATATATACACTTGCAGTTTTGTATTTTGTAAGTTATCACCTGTCGTTGATCACTCCCTAATACTACACATTTTTTGGTGCCACCTTCCTTTCCTACACCTACCCTGCTTTTTCTAATATGTATACCATTCATGATCAGTTTAATGTTTTCATACATTGTACATGCACCGTCCACTTTGAGCCATCCCTACAATTATCTACTAGGACTGTTTGTGCTACATGCCCACTCTACCCCTTTTCGTGAACTTCCCACCTATTATAACTAACTAATATAGTCAATTATAATAAAATTTCTGTAACTAATCATAACCAAACATAGCACATTGTTACCTATCATATATACCAACCATAAAATGTTAATAAATGTTATCATATATTACTAAATTTTATTAAATGAGACAAAGTGTAATCAAACAGAATCAAATATAAACAAAATTACCAGTCATAATCAAAAGTGAATGAAGGACAAAATCAAATCTCACAGAGTATGTCAAACAGCCGAATGTCGCTAATAGTAACCAAGTGATAAATATAACCAAACGAGACTGTCACGTTCCTCTAATAACTCCACAATGTTTGGTCAGGTCTAGTGTTTGAACAGAAGTGACCAAAAGTGACATGACACTACCAAACTTGAACCTACATTAAACTAAATGTATGGCAAAACAAAATGGAAAAAAAAGAACAACAATTACCTAATATGACTTAAGTTGAAAAAACATAACCAAAAGTGACCAGACATGATTGAATGTGATGCATCCACATTAGGACACCGCCTAAATTGAACAAACTAAAAATTATACTAATCAACTGATACTAAATTATTACTTATTTACAACTCACACATACTTCAATTTGCACACAAACTTAACTTTTAGATTGTATGTTTGCATATAACTCCAGAATATAAATATTTTTGCATGTCTTGTTATTTTGCATGTTTATTCCATTCATTCTAATGCCACTTCTGAATCATATTTTTAATACAAAAACGGGTTAGGTATATAATCATTTTGTTTACAACATAATAGGAAAATCCTTCACAAAATTATGCACACATGTATTTGAGAAGGTTAGTACAATTAACATGGCAAAAATTTGATAGTTTCACAATTTTTTTCCTAGGATTTACTTTTAAAAAATGCATTGCTAAAGTTTACGATATCTGTTATTTACAACACAGCTGCAATTCACAAAAATATGTGCGCACCACACACATGCTTGTGAAGGTTAATAATATCAACATGGTGATGATTTGATAGCTTCATATTTCTTTGCTGTTGCAAGATTAACAAAAAAAACAGCTAAAAACAGTTTTTATAAATTATAGTATAATAAAATTAGTCTCCACACATTACTTACCTGAAGCAAGTCTCATGTTATCATCAATAAGGAATTGCATTCGTCTTCAGCACATAACAATGGTAATAGCCATTTTTTGTGTTTTGCTTTGCGCCACTAGCACGGCGGAATTAACGACACAAGAGCCAGCCGACACGGGTGCCGAACACTTACGAAGATAGAAGAGTCAAACAGTTATTGGTGCCTGAGCATTGATAACGAAAGAGCACCAAGTCTCACTCCCTCTGGCCCCCTTGCCTATTTCTTAGGCAGCGGCATTTCAATCAGTAAAAAATTCACATTTATTTTTCAAACTTTGTGAAAAAAAAAATAAGGATTTCAGTTAAATTCATTGTTGATGTGTAGCAAAGAAATATCCTGTGACAGTTATGTTTAATTTTTCAGGTAGGAATTTCAAACAAGATTTAATTTTTCCCAGAAAATTTGCGAAATATCCTGACATTTCCCAGACTTTTCCCTGACAAAAGAATCTCCAGACTTTTCCCGGTTTTTCCGGTCAGTCACCACCCTGAATACATATGTATTACGAAAAAATTATACCCCAGAAGCGAAAACTTTATACCCCTTGCAACCAAAAATGTTTTTATTAACATTGAGTGGCATGTTTTACTGAGTGCAATTTCAATTGTCAAATAATTTTTGCGGGAAAAATAAAAAATATTTCTTACTGAAATATCAATTTATTTCAAAAGATAAACGTTGCTTGAATAAACTTCATTCAGTCTTATTTCTTAAGGGCAAGAGGTGTGATTTTTTCAAAGGAATTAATTAGTAAGCCTGTACTATTTGCAAACCATGCATTACTTTGTTTGCAGGATGTAATTTGTGCATGTTCATATTTTAGAAAGTACGATTTTATACTTGCTTGTTAAAAACATTTTCTTTGAAATTACTTAGTAATTTTATTTACTGAAATTACTAATTGTGCAATCATTTCATGAAGCCTATTTTGTAAAGCTTTAAAAATAAGAATTTCAGTATAAAGTACTTTCATTCATATGTAAAAAGTTGAGACTTTATTCATGTACATTATATCAAGATTTTACTGTACTAACTCAGTAATGACCCAGAAATCACAAGTAAAATTTGTTTGAGTAATCTGCAACTTTTTTTCAAAGAGTTACTGCAAAAAAATTGTGTATAAAACTCTATAAGACTTACAGTAAATGCATTTTGAACCTGACCTAAGATTTTTCTTCTACACTACTGTAAAGAATATTTGCATATGCCATAATTTTAAAACAGTTTGTGAGTTGCCTGTGTGTGCAGTATCTAACTGTCTAGATTACAACTCCTTCCCATTTGAATTGGTTAAACATTTATTTATTTTCCCATCTATGTTTTCACAAACTGCATCTATTTACCTGACTATTTACATTAGAATTCACGCTACTTATTTTACCAGCAATTTGTTCAATTAAAGCCCTCCAACATCCTCCTAGTTATCATTTACTACACAACTTAGTAATTTTATAATGCGTAGCCCATTCTTAACCAATAAACAAACTACTCTAATGCCTAACCTATAAACCTGCCACTAATTAACTGCCTTGATCCCATTTCTGACAACAGTGTTATATGCACCTGGGCAATGCCAGGTTCATGGTGATGAATGTCTTAATGAAATAAAAGTTTATTCTTCCAAAAATAATACGTACAGCTTTTGCCTCCACTATCAACTACAATCCACTCTATTATAATTCTCTGTGAAACCAATCAACTACTTCTGAGTATGTAATTACATTAACCAATTTAATAAATAGTCCTGCTAATATAAACTATGTAATCCAGTTCTCTTAATCAGTCGACTTGCAACAATGTTACATTCTCTCGTGATCTCTCACCTCTGCTCCAACGCTCTGATTAACAACAAACACTGCTGCAATCGTCCGCGAGAATGCAAATGTCTCCACCCATGCGCCACAACTCCCAGGTCACCGCTTTTGCTCACCAAAACCCGCCAGAACACTCCAAAGCATAGGCCACTTTTTATGGATATTTCTGCATGTATGCATGCCCCCAATTCACTGTACATGGGGTTCTTGACCAGAGGAGTTAATCCCCAACTTTCTGGAAGGTACTGGCCACAACCAGGCATGAGACATCAATCACAGGTAGGGCACAACTACCCTCTCCGCACCCCGTCATTAAAGGGTCATATGCATCACGCAGGCCACCTGCTAGTGAGGTTTGGACCGGGGCTGGGAGAGGAGAAAAGAATTAATTTTGGTTCAACATTTTTCTATTGCAATTCACCATTAAAACTATGCATTATAATGATAATGAGGTGTATATACACATATAAATGAAAATACACTAAAAATAAAATAATAAATAAAAAAAGAAGGAAAAAACACTTTTATTCTGCAACTGAGAATTTGTGTTTGATTTAAGAAGTAAATATTTCAGTATTGGCTTTTATTATTTTCAAAAGAAAACTAATTGGAGCTAGTCCTCACACTGTGAGGTCGTCTTAATAGCATCACAAAATTATGGTCCTAGAATGCCCTGGGTGTTTTCATAGAACTCACACAAAATTTAATATATTTTTGGTGTTAAGGTGTGTATGGCATTCAAAAAATTGCCTCACAGTGAATATAAATGTCATATAAGTTAATACATTGTTATTTAGTGATACTCACATTGCTGTCTGAGAACATAGTCCATACGTACCACTAGAAGTGTGTATGTACATATGTACACAGGTAAATATGTACATAGGTACGTATGTACGTATAGTTCATTTCATATAAGAAGGCCACATTCTGACAGTCAGTGAGTGGCAATTTGACGTATTCAAACAAACAATGTGCTATTTACAAAATCCTGTATCAGCTGATGCACGAACGAACAAAGGTTAATATTACGTTGGCTATTCTGAGAGCATTCCAGAAGCACATTCGACCAACCGAAAATACGTGACAAAAAAGAGTTCCAAGGTAAATTATAATTAATACATTTTATGTTATGTGGTCATAAAACAGCGGTTTTTAGTGTTGAAAACTAAACTTCGTGCTAAACTAGAAATGTATAGGTGTTCAAAATTAAAGTCCCATTAAAACGATCCATATCCAAATGAAACGCAATTTCAAACATTTTTTTCACGTCTTATCCCCCTCTCTCCAACCCGGCTTTCCTTACGTGTTTGACATTAATTACAAATGCATACAGAAATGTTGCACAATATTGTTGGATTATNCTTTTTTTCTAATAATCTGACGAAAAATATATCAAATTCCTTTCGTTCTGAGCCAGAGAAAAAAATGTGGCTCAGAGCACGCTCTGAAATATTGTGCGTGCCATCTGTGAGGTTCTTTTCTAAGTATAACAAGCCAGAAGAGAATAGCTTTTGTTTGCTTTATATAATAAATTTACGAACATATACCAATAGTTTTATTTTTTGCGAGCTTTACATAATTTTTAAAGTAACATATATTCCGTGTACAGCGTTACGAACGAACCTACACAAGCCCTCCAAAAACTCTCGCCGCCTGCCGCACCACCCAAGTAGTTCACCAATTGCCGCACAAAGCAGCACCTAACGCACTGACTCGTCGCACCCAGTTGATGGCGAATGGATACATAAACGTAAAGTAAACATTGACGCAACGATTATCAACTGTCAAGAATGTGGCCTTCATATATGGTACAGAGAATATGCGTGTATATGTATGTGTGTGTGTATGTGTGTGCGCGCGTGCATGTGTGTGTGTGTGTGTGCGCCACCCTCACAAAACTTTTTTGAATGTGTGAACCCAATTTCACCAAACTCTGTACACATATGGTATTAAGTAAGGACATCCAAATTTTATAGTTTTCAACCATGCTGAGTACTCTTTTCAAAATTGAAGACATTTTCAAATTTAGGATACTATATCATATCTCAAGAACCATTAAACTGATTTAAACAAACTTTTGTAAGTTAACAGTGCATCATGTAAGCATTGAATTTAGAGATGGATATTGTTGTTAGTACACCATTTTCGAAGATAGCACTATATGAAAAAAAAAAATTGTACGCTACATCGCAAAAACTACGGAACCGATTCTCGCCAAATTTGGTACATAGACCAGGTAAACATATACAATTTTAATGGATTAGCCAATTAATATCAAAATGGTGGCCATACAAATATTTTAGGTTTATTCATTGTATCTACCAAAGAGTTTGGCCAATTTCAACCAAATTGTGCATGGTGAAAGTATCGTTTAAGCATCATATATACCAACACACAGCCCATTTTGTAAGATATCACCTCATTAAAAATAGATTTTATGACATATCTCGGAAAACAATCAACTTATTCTTACCAAATTTGGCAAACAAGTAGTACTATGGTAGGCAATACCAATTTATACATTTTAAGCAGTTCATGCACTTATTTTTAAAATGGTGACAATATAAACATTTTAGTTCAGTATGCTATATCTATGAAACCAAATACATAATTACAACCATTAAATGTGTTTACACAGGGTCTGTTTGTGCATAATTTTAAGATAGCACCACATGAGGTAAATTATGCCTACTACATTTTGCCAACAGGCCAAATAAAATAATATTTTCTTTGATGGGTCAGACACTTATTTTCAAAACGGCAGCTATATAAACAATGTAGTTTTATATGCTATATCTACAAAACCATGTGGCCAATTTCAACTAAGCTTTGTATGCTGACAGTATATACTACAACCATCAAATGTGTGTATACAAAGCCTCCTTTTTCTGCCATTTGTAAGGATAGCACCATATGAAAGTTAAGCTTTTATTTCTTATCTCGGGAAACAATTAACTTACTCCCACCAAATTCAGGCAACAAATTATACTTATGTAGCACATTAAAATTTATATAACTTGAGGGAGTAGTCACGTATTTTCATAGTAACAGCTATGTAAATATTTTTTTTGGTTAATATATCACACATCCCAAACCATTTCAACCAATTTTTATATGCTGGCACTATCTACGACAATCATCAAATGTGCTAATACATAACCATTCTGCCTGCCATTTATGAAGACCACCACATGAAAAAATGGTGGTTTTACACCCTATCATGGGAACAATTTAATCACACCAAATTTTACACTCAAGTAGTACAATGGTAGGCCACATAAACTTGGATGTTTTAGGTGGGGCTAGTTTTTTTAAATTGCATTAATATACTTAATTTAAATTATAACAAAATTCAACCACATTTTGTATTCAAACAACATTCATTATAAGCATCAATTATGCATATGGAAATCCCCTTTTGCAGGACTTTTTTGTAAAATAGTGCCAGGTGAGTAAATGGAACATTTATGCCATATTTTTTTAATCATTCAACAAATTTCCAAAAAATTCTTCATGTAAGTAGGTTAGTGCTACGGTAGGCCACGTAAAAATAATTGAAATGGTCCAGACACTTATTTTCTAAATTATGGAAATATAAATATTTGAGGTTAGTAAACCTTACGTACAAAAACATTAGATTAATAACATCAGAAGCTGATGCTCCAAATCCTACCTACATAATGCAGTTGGTTGCACACCAGCTTATGGTACAAGGTTTTTCTGGGTATGAGTCCCATTTGTAATTGTCTCACTACTGTTGCAAATATTTCAGATTCCATTTCTAATGATACTGCTGTAAACAAGACATCAAAGCCTACTTGCCATCTATTCTTTTAAGAAATATATTTAAAACATTTGCACTCATGTAGAGGAAAGTTAACTTATTAACTATATACACTGGAGAGCAAAAAAAACTGGAATAGGTGTGCGTATGCAAATAACAGAGGTATGGAGCCAATCAGAGTAACGCAATGCAGTCGCCAGCGCCTATATACGACAACAAGCGCCCGGCAAAGTTGCTAGATCAGTTACTGCTTGTACAATGGCAGGTTATCATAATTTAAGTGAGATTGAACGTGGTGTTATAGTCGGCACACGAGAGATGGGACATTGCATCTCCGAGGTAGCGATAAAATTTGGATTTTCGCGTACAACTATTTCACGAGTGTACCGTGAATATCGGGAATCTGGTAAAACATCACATCTTCGACATTGCTGCTGCAGGAAAAAATCTTGAACTAACAGGACAAACGACGACTGACGAGAATCATTAAACGTGACAGATGTGCAACCCTTTCTCAAATTGGCACAAATTTCAAAGCTGGGGCATCAACAAGTGCCAGCGTGCAAACTATTCAATGGACCATCATTTATATGGGCTTTCGGAGCCGAAGGCCCACTCATGTACCGTTGTTGACTACACGACACAAAGCTTTACGCCTCGCCTGGGCCCGCCAACACCGACATTGGACTGTTGATGACTGGAAACTCATTGCCTGGTCTGACGAGTCTCGTTTCCAATTGTATCGGGCGGATGAACGTGTACGGGTATGGAGACATCCTCATGAATCCATGGACTCTACATGTCAACACTGGACTGTTCAAGTTGGTGTAGGCTCTGTTATGGTATGGGGCATGTGCAGTTGGCGTGAAATGTGACCCCTGATATGTCTAGATACGACTCTGACAGGTGACATATACGTAATCATCCTGTCCAATCACCTGCACCCATTCATGTCCATTGTGCATTCCGACGGACGTGGACAATTCCAGTAGGACAATGCGACACCCCACAGGTCGAGAGTTGCTACCGAGTGGCTTCAGGAACACTCTTCTGACTTTAGACACTTCCATTGGCCACCTAAATCACCAGACATGAACATTATTGAGCATATCTGGGATGCCTTGCAACGTGCTGTTCAGAAGAGAACTCCACCGCCTCGCACTCCTGTGGATTTGTGGACTGCCCTACAGGATTAATGGTATGAATTGCCTCCTGCATACCTTCAAACATTAGTCGAGTCCATGCCACGTCGTCTTGCGGAACTTCTGCGCGCTCGCGGGGGCCCTACACGATATTAGGCAGGTGTACCAGTTTTTTTGGCTCTTCAGTGTAAGTAACTTCTTGTTACTATTTGAAGGGTTAGTCGAAACACCTTCTACAATCTACAACTCCATACAAATATGATCTGCAATTCAAAATAAACTTCAATAATATGTGACTACCAGTTGTGAATTGACAGGAAATAAATCTAATACACATAATTCACTAAAAAAAAAATTACCTTTTTCTGAGTACTATGCGATGGCCCTCATTAACAGTTTTTTGAGAGATGTATGGAGATTCAAAGTCATGAAGCTTCCTCAGAACTAAAAGAAAAATAGGGTACTTATAAAAATTTATCTAAGACAACAGTATATAACTTACAAAACTAACAATAATACAGTGCAACTCAGATAATTCAAACATTTGCAATTCAAAATTGTAGTTAATTAAAAAATATTCCTCAGTCCCTTGAATCTTATATTAAAACAATGTAAAAAAATCACATAATATTAAAATTTCATCTTCTTTCATTCAAAGTTTTTGTTCAGAATGTCAGTCGAAGATGAGCCTAAACGCAGAAATTTATGGTGTTAAATATTGTCTATGTGTGTTTCTGTAAAAGATGCCATAGCTCCAAGTTTGTTTTGTTGGAAAGCAGTCCTCGGGGCTGTAATGTTGATTTTCCCTCCCTGTCGCAGGCCTTCCCCAACCCACATCCACTATTGTTTAACACATGCAACTTTAGTTGTCACTTGAGCTTCCTGCTGTTCAGTGTGTTGCAAATCAGTGCCATTATGTCTTTTAGTAAACCGAGTGTTCAGTACAAGAGTTTCACCTTTGCGGAAAAAGTCGTAGTCATTTCAGAATTCGAAAAGTGTTTAATAAAAAACAATTTGAAATCGCGAAAGAGTACGGGATACCACAGAACAATTTCTCAACTTATCTTAAGAACAAGGAGAAAATTTTAAACAGTGCCTCCAGTGAAAATGGAAAGAGTTGAAAAAGAGTGAGATAACCAGAAAATCCTGATGTCGGCAAGTGTGTGTTAAAGTGGTTTCAGCAAGCACGAAACAAAAACATTCCTTTAAGTGGTCCCCTTGTTCGCACGAAAGCTGAAGAATTTTCTGCAAGTTTAGGTAAAAGTGAGTTCACAGCTAGCACCGGTTGGTTAGATGGTTTTAAAGAAAGAAATGGCATTTTTTTTAAGTCTGTGTGTGGTGAAAGTGCAAGTGTAAATCAAAATGCAGCAAATATTTAGAAAGAGGAAGTTTTGTAAATGAATGAAGAAACGCTGGCTAAGAAACATTTTCAACACTGATGAAACAGATTTGACCTTTAATGTACACCAGACAAAACTTTAGCTTTCACGAGAGAATGTTGCAGTGGGCGGAAAGAACAGTACAGAAAGAGTCACGTTACTGGTAGGGGCTAACGTGGATGGGAGTGAAACGCTACCTTTGCTCATGATAGGAAAATTTGTGAACCTAAGATGTTTTAAAAATATAAAATCCAAACCAGTAGAGTATAAAGCAAATTAAAAATCTTGGACTACAGAAATTTTTGGAAATTGGCTGTTAAAACTAGACAAAATATACCTTAAAAAACAGAAAAATTATCCTGTTTATTGACAACTGCACTGCTCGTAACTCTATCCGACTTATGGACAATGTAAAGGTTATCTTTTTTCCCCCCAAACATGACTTCAGTAGTGCAGCAGATGGACCAGGGTGTCATTAAAAATCCTAAACATTTTTTTAGATGTCTTGTCGAACAAAACCTTTTGTCAGGCTTTTCCATGGACAAAAACCAGACTTCAAAGATAAGTGTCCTTGATGCAGCATGAATGTGTCGCACAGTGTGGTCTCAAGTAACTGACAAAATTATAGCAAATTATTTCCAAAAGGCAAGGTTTATAAAGAAAAACGTGAAAACTGAACCCTTAAATGAAGTAGACATCCCTTCACCGAACGCATGGGACAACAGTACGGGTATTACATTTGATCAATGCGTCACCGTGGACAAAAACGTTGCAGTGTTTGGGGAAATTTCAGATCAAGACATTTTTGCAGAAGTTTTGAACAAGATGGTGAAGAGGAGGAGGAACAACTTGAAGCTGAGGGGATGCAGATTCCCTCATCATTAGAGGTGCTTCGTCAACATTAGTGGAGTTGTTTTAAAGTAAGTGGAGTTGTTTTTCAGTCATTAAACATGCTTGAAGAGTTTGCAAACCTTAACAGATTAAATTCTGCACAACAGTCAGATATTTCCAGCTTCTTTGCAAAATTGTAATTCATTTACTGGATAGGGTAAAATGTGTGATGACAGTATATTCTCTTAAGTACTATTCTCCTTAAGGTAAAAATTAATACCACTGTAAAATGCTCAAATATATAGTTTTGTTTATTTTATAGCATTAATTACAAATGAACAATGATAAAATATTGATTCAAAGTTTTCTATATATGAAATTTTTACCCCCGTCTCTTCAACAACAAATTATTTAAGTTCCACTGTAGTTAAATACATCTCTTCTGGAAACCAGTAAATTATTATTATCTTTTAAACATTAGTATTATACAAAATTAAATTTTCATATGTATATTCACTGTCACTTCTCACAGCAGTTCATAATTGTATTCTCAAGTTTTTGGAGTTTTCCAATAAAAAGATTGTCTTCAATGATACACAATAGAAAGTCTTATTCACAAGAAGACAAAATGCACTGCTTATTCTCATAAATATCACAGATGAAAAATCATGAGGGCTGAAAACAAGTAAAGCACGTCCTGCCACAAAAAAAAATTATATTGCTATATTCATAAACTATAAATTTAACATAAAAATTTTAAGAAAATTTGTTTTTGCCAAAAACATTTAACCACAAAGTATTGACATTTTATGTTGTGTTGTTTCTGGTTTTCATCACTTTAACTGAAAATCCTTTGTGAAACTTTTTACAAGACCTGCGTGGCAACATAGCCACACAACATTAACAACCAGTGATGCAGCAGACAACTTTAAAGTGAGATTTACTATAGTTCAATGTAAACATAAACTACATTTTATTATATTAAAATAAAACTTTTAAAAAAGATGAAAACAGAGGTTCATGTAGGAATATTATACAGTCAACCTGTCTTATCCATGGTATTTTGTTCCAAGAAATCCACTGGCATGCAAAAACCACCTAGATTCAGAACACCTAAATAAACTGCATGATAATGTAATATGCTATGTGTACATGGAATATTTTGCAGGTTAAATATTTTACACTTCCAAATACACAAATTTTATAAGAAAAATCACCATGAATGATTTGTGCGAGTAAAATGAAGGTTGCCACACAGTAATTTTATAGCCCGACATATGTCCTATTTGCTTTAAATGCTGTTTACTTGCATGGATGTGCAACTAGGGGGCATAAATCCATTATTCATATCTGCAAGACACAAATATGGCATTAGTAGCAGTGTGAGCCACATAGCAAAGTTCAGTGAACACGCAGTGTGCCATGACTGCACATTCGACAAGCCTTTGCCCAGCTGAATAAGTTTAAGAGAAGCAGCATCATCGACCTCTGAAAGGCAGATTGGACATTTTGACACATTGCTCGCAGCTTGAACCATTCTGCCTACACTGGTAGTCTGTGTTGGATGCAGTGGGAACAGGAGGGTACACACACCAGTCCAGAAGACTCAGATCAACCTCGACGGATCATCAGCAGGGAGGATCATTTCATTGCATAACAGGCTATAAGCACTCCATGGACATTGTTGCATACCATCCCTGGACATGCCACTGCAGCTGGGGATATGCCTGTGTCCACCAGAACCATAGCTAGGTGGCTAGCAGAGTGGGATCTGTCATTACAGCATCCATTACAATGTCTACCATTAAGACCTGACTGTCATGTCCTGTGCCTGTACTCACTTCCGTGGCCCTGCGATGGCACCTTCAAGGTGATCAATTTTGATTGCAAAAAAATATATTTGTGCCACTACACATCGTCAACTTGTTATGGGAAGGATCACAATAGACTTAATCTCGTAACAATTGTAAATAACGTGTGGACATGCTGCGCACATTTGATACACAGCTGTCGACCGGCAGCGACGCAGCAACACAGTGTCACATTCCAGGCTCTCTCTCCCCTTCCCTCATGGTCAAGGATATGCGACTGTGCATGTTGATAAGCAGACATGTGACAGCACTACGTAGGATCCTCACCTAGTGTATTCGCAGATGGACAACACTTCATATGTGTTAAACTAGCGTAATGGAAGTTTTTAGTTTTATTATACAAAAATTCACGTGTTTATTAATGGTTAAATATGCAGTAACATTTAAAAAAACAACACATTGCACATTAAAAGTACACCAATAGAAAGATTTTACTTTTACATTTCTCTAGTTGTCTAATCACTTCTATGCTACACTAAATGCATAGAAATAAAAACAAATAATTTCACCTGAATTCGAAATGTAAACAATTTTTAAAAATACAGCATTATCATGAAGTGGATCACACATGTAGCTTACACAGAGACCAACTTGATGATGCCATTTTTGTTTCTACATTTGTTGATGAAATTAAATTTTACACCATGGTAAACATACACGGTTAATGAGGGCTCAGTTTAATCACTGCACATTGATATTGGACGAGTCTGACTCTTGACAGCACACTTTTACAACTTGGTGAAGGTCTTCTGGCAGGAAACTACATGGACGAAGGTGTCGGTGAGATACAAACTTGAGGTGAGTTCAGAAGAAACAATATCAGGTGCAGAAGATAGTAATAGTTGATTTTCCATTATTGAAAGTACAGAAGCTAAAGACATCTTTTTTGAGAACACTCTAATAGGGAGTTGTTTTCTTTCCTGTTTTAATTTTTGAAACTTGTCTTGCAAGGGTTGTAGAACAGCTGTAATGGCACAAAAGTAACGAACTGCATCTTCAATGGAAGGATAATAATATAGGAACAAATATTTTAACTCCTGAACTTTGAAGAATACCGCAAGGAACTTTTAAAAAATCTAAATTGGAAAATCCTTTTGATTGTCAGTATCGCTTTGTACTTCTCCTTCTTCCCCTGACGATTTTACAATTTCAAGACTTTTGTCACTCACAGTTTCTCTGTGGTTTTAAAAAAATTCTTTTATTTCATTTTCTTGCATACAAAATAACCCTTCACTGCTAGTTCCCTTGCAACTTCAAGAATATTTTTCACTTCTGTATCAATAGTAGGAAAGCCTGTGAAGTCCTTGACTACCTTAATCCACAGAGATTTCCAGCAACCATTAACAATTGTAGGTTTTACTGAATTCACAATGTCCCTAATGATAATTATGATATCAGTTATGTTGAAATTCTTCCACATCCCCATAATGTCGCAGGTTAGGGTCAGGATCCATGTCAGTTAGAATCCTTGTGAATGCCATGTGAGTGTACACGACCTTCACGAACTTGATAACTCCCTGGTCAAGAGGTTGTAAAAGTGATGTAGTGTTGGGGGGGAAAGAACACAACCATAACATTTTTATCTCCATACATAAGGGATTCAGGATGGCTGGGAACATTGTCAATAATGAGGAAGCCTTGAAAAATAATCCTCTCTCTTCCAAGTATTTCTTCAATTCAGGTACAAAATATTTCTCAAACCATTCAAGGAAAAGGATTGTGGTCTCCCAAGCCTTTCTGTTGTTTTGCCAAAACATTGGTAGGCTGTCTTTTTTTTATTATTCTTCAGTGGTCTTGGATTGTTGGCACAATATATATGATACACTGTTTTGTGATGCATCCCAATGTGTTAGCACACCAAACAAGTGTCAAACGATCCTTAAATTACAGAAATCCCTTTGCCTGTCTTGTGTTGAAGTCTATGTATGTACTACAGTGGGCCGAAAAAACATTTTATTTTTTTTTGCGATTACTATACCCCTAAAAAGTTGCCTTTTGCCTAGCTAAATAAAACACAACCAAAAAAATTACTATAAAAATATCTTCCGTTCACGCATCGCACTCTAAGTTTTGAAAAATGACAAAATTTTGATATATTTTGTGAGTTTTTTATAATTATATGACATACTACTTTTGCAACGCTATAGGTCCTATTGAAGCTTGGGTTTGGAAAAAAAACCTGGAATTTCAAAATGTTTATTGTTCACGCAAAAAGCTCAAAAAACACATATTTTCCAGAAAATGCTGATAATTCGTGATTTTTAAAAACAAATCTTTATAAACGGTAAACCTATTTTTATTTACATTTTTTTCTAGTCAACAGAATGTACTTTGAACTCAGATTTGTGAGAAAATTTGGGCATAATAGATCTTGATAAGAGGGTCATCCGGATGAGGCCGTCTCTTACGTCAGCGCCACACACTTTTTCAGATGCTTCGGTCACAAGTTTGATACAACGTTCAACGGCCTGGGTGTGGCAAGGCAAGCTTTGGAAATCCAGCTGCAGCGGTGTGCCAGACTGTATTAAATTGTCTATGTCCTCATTGCTGATCACTGACTAATGTTGTTGTTTTTAGTTTGATCCTCATCTGCCATGGTTTTTTTGATTGGTGCCGCACCGGAGGCTTGAATAGATCAGCGTCATTATCAATATTTGATGAGAGATAAGAATGTCCACTCGTATCTGTTTCTGTAATCTCCACTTGTGGCATTTCACTGAATGAACTTTGATTAGGTTGAGGCTGTTTGCTCCTAGTTTTTCTGTCAATCCCTTTTGCTAATTTACTTGTTGTCTGTAAGTCCAACGATTCAATCTTTCCCAGTCCATACTTTCTTTGCAGGAAAATAAAACCTAACTCAATTACAGGAATTCTGTTTGCCTTATCACAATGACAATTGATAGAAATCGTGCAATCACACAAGTCAGGAATTTTTTTGCAAGTGCAGTCTCTGATAATAGCACATTTACATGCTGCTACATCGAAGAGCAGAATAGATTCCCTTTTGAATTCGTCAATTTTTTTTTGGAATGCAGCTTTCTTTATGTCGCGGTGGTACGACTTTCTTATCTTATAATACCTGTCATGGCACTTATTAATCAGCTGTACTATCCTATACACAGACACCGCAGGAATGGAAGTTTTATTATACAAATATCTAATCTTACTTGCCACTGTTCCAGCCACTTCACGAAAACACACATTTTTGTTGTTGGAGCATTGCGCCATCTCATATCATTCTTGGAAGCAGCACATTAAGACATCTTTGTAATTAGGAAGCTTGTTCAGCAAAAAATCTCTTGGATTACCAAAAATTGGGCATTCAAAATCTTTTCTTGTAAATATTTTCTTAAACACAGCCATTTTCAACAAGCAGGTGAAGGTGAAAAAGTCAATATAACACACTTTTTGAGTAATTCACTGTCACATTAACAACTGCTGGCGATTGACTGAGAAACAAAGGAACCTGGGTAAATTACAAGAAAGATTTCAGAGCAGTTGGCAATGAGATTGGGTCACCGGTCACGGAAAGGATCGGAAATACACGACGTGGTCCAAGGTCGAATCGCTCATGTTGCATTTAACTCTCCATACTTCTATCTCCCGTCTACCATCTATTCTACAGAATAGTCTTTGGAATACAAATTTTGTAAATGAATACTAACCATTTATGATAATTTGTTTATTACTTATAAATGAAAAAGTAATACATTTTTTAAAAATTAAGAAATATCGCCATTGTGTGGAAAATATGTGTTTTTTTGAGATTTTTGCGCAAACAATCAACATTTAAAAATTCCAGGTTTTGATTTTTTTTTGCATTTTTGAAACCCTAAGCTTCACAATAGGACCTATAGCGATGCGAAAGTAGCATGTTATATAATTATAAAAAATTACAAAACATATCAAAATTTTGTTATTTTTCAAAACTTTGAGTGCAATGCGCAAACGGAAGATATTTTTATTTGAATTTTATTTTTGCGTTTTGTTTAGCTTGGCAAAAGGCAACTTTTTAGGGGTATAGCAATCAAAAAAAAAATATGTTTTTTCGGCCCACTCTAGTATGTACGGCTTAGCATCTTTTTCCAGTATACGCCTGTTTCAACACAATTCAAAACTTATTCAAGACTGTAACTGCTTTCCGTAATAATTGCCTGTAGCGGACACAGGAATTATGCTGCTGCTTCTGCATCAGCTGATACAGATTCACTTGTAATCTTTAAATTTTTAAGACGTAGGATTTTACAAAACTGTGAAACCAGCATTTGTTAGCCTTGAATTTAAGTTTATCACATTCATCAAGATCTTCTTAGAAATGTTTGTGAAGGCTAAGTGCCTTCTCACGTAACACCACGCTGTCGAGTGGAATATGTTTATGCACCATATCATCCAACAAGACATTTAATAAAACTTTTTCCATTTTCGAAAGTGCTTTATCACGAGCAAAGGAAAGCATTTTAGTAGTTTCTGGTGCAGCAATAAAACATTACGTTATTTCACATCCTCTATTGCAATTCATGTGGAAACTAGATTTGTTTTTGTAGTATCATGGCCTACTTCTGCAAATAACATGCTGCCTTTCAGAAGTCCAATATTTTTATTGTATCACTAAAACTGCGAACTTTGCTATCTCTCTTCCATTTAGAAGGATTACTATCAGCTTTCTTTTTTGGAGACATTACACTTCTGTTACATTTGCAGTCAGATATTAGAAGGTAACTGCACATGCACGCATTAACAAAGCAGACACAGTGGCTGACACCATGAGACTATGGATGATATGCGGTGCATTTGGCAACAGTGTGACGGCAGGCGGCATGCAGTGAGCGGTGCATACGGCAATAGCGTGCGGAGTGCATGAATTCACAAATACTTCGGAATTTCATACATTATTTTCCGAGGATCATGTTTATCTTATGAGCAGCGATTGGCCAAAACCACGGATGCCAAGACCTTGAATGCCAAGACCTCCAATGCCCAGTCCGTGAATGCCAAGACTGCGGATCCCAAGTTTGAAGATAAGGAAGGCCATCTTTATATACTTCAGAGGTTTCCAAATATTGCAGATTATGTTGTTGTACTATTTATGTAATAAAATAAGAGATTGAAATCTGTAAACAAAATCTCTAATAAGGTGTGATAACTGTGTCAATACTGTCATTAACTAGACATTTTAAGTACAAGATGTGTTATTTAACTTTCTAAAGATACATGGAAGGTTTAAAGCACACAAAAATCAAGTCTGATTTTTTTTAAATTACTCGTAAAATTTTTGACAATAATAAATCTGAAAGAAATTTTAATCCAGCAAACTCTAGATTATTTGGTTGCTGATTATTCGGTTTTCGGTTAATTTGTGTGTTACTTACGAGTCAAAATAAAAACTTCAGTAGTCATGATTTTATACCAAAAAAATTTGTTCTGCTGTGTTTTTGTTTGGAGTTCTTCACTTTTATACACAGCATCCTGTGTAATTTTAAACCAACAGACTAAAGATAAAATTAAAAAAAAACTTATTTTAATTAATTAATGATAAAATATTCACTTTAAATTAAAACATCAGTTCTTGAAATTGAGCAAAATTTAATTTATATTAATTTTAATGTTTTCGTCCAGTGTTACTTTATCGGCCGAACCATGCTCAATCCCTCAGTTAAAATTGCTACAACTTATTTATTTGCGACAATTTTTGCCAACCATTACTTGTTGAGTCGTTTTCAATAACTAACTAACCAAACCAGCAACTAATATTTTCCGATAATAATCACGCCCGTCAAAATACTGCCACGTCTATAACCTCATACCAAATTCTGTTTACAATAACTAGCCCATAGATTGTTCGATACAGTGTCAGAGATTATATGATTCATTCTCATTCTCACCAACCTATAAGTGCAGTAAACACGTAAGAATAAAATAAATAAGAGTACTCAATATAACACCAAAAACTGCTGCAGGATGTTAACAATACTATCAATATCAACAGTTGTTGATTATCCGCATTGTTTTGCATTCACATAGTGTTCAAAAACAATTTAATGCATGCAATCTTTGGCTAATATACTGTGAATGGACATTACAAGAAAACAATCTGCGATTGTTGTACGTGGTCAGCAATTAGCATTGTTTATATGGGAATTTTTATAGGAGCAAAATAAATAAATGGGAAATACAGTAAAATGTAAATAATGGGAACAAATAATTGAAAATCCACGGTACCTAAATATATATTTGACAAAATGTGCATGCTTATTTTCTTTTAGCCTGCTATATTGCTCATGTTCCTCACTTAAAATATATTTTTCCAGCTGGTACAATGTAATTTTGATCATTTAACTGTCTGGCATATGTTACGAATTAGTTTTTGAGGTTAGGAAAAAACAAAGTGATTATTTGGATTATTGGGGATTTAGGCCATAATTAAATTATTTCGGCATTTGGCAGTCCCAATTAACACAAATAATCAGGTGTTTACTGTACAGTAAATATTCAATTTTAGATGAAAAATATTAATAAAGCTGTAGATAAAATGTTCCCTAAAAAAAGGAATTAAATTTTTTTTATTTAAGATTATGTTTTTCGTTAACTACAAGGACTTGATTTAGTTGTGCACTGAACCCTCCAAATGTACTTGAAGAAGCCTTGCAAACTAAAGGCAATTAATAGTCATTAAAATCTGTATGTTTCTACTGCAGGTAAAGATTATTACGTGGTGCTCTTTTACAGCATTGTAAATATGTTAATGAATCAAACTTACAACTTTACAAATTAAATAGTAATATTTCTTCTTCAAACTGGCTTTCAGATTTCGTGTTTACTTTTTTCTAAAAATAATTAGGTAAAAGTGTATTTTACAATTGTAAAAAAAATTCAAATATAGTAGAAATAATAATATACAAATTAGGGAACCAGCATACAAATTCTGCTGAATTCTGCAATAAGTTTGACATCACATAGTTATCCACATAAAATATTCAAATAACAGGACTCTCTGACTACATTTGGCTAATGTACTGATTTAGTAGTTATAACTTGTGCAATGCAAGAAGTTTTGCACAAGCAAGTAACAACAGGATGCCTTTAGTGAGCATAGTGACTGAGGACTATAATTAGATATATATACTAAGGTCAGGGGTATTCTTAAATAATGACAAAACAAAATATTGCACATATTTACCTAATTTAGCTCTCTCAATGCATAATTTACAATAATATCAAGGTATCAAACAAATAACTGTTTGCTTATTACAATTCTCTTTTGATTATGCAATTGGCAAGATGAATTTAAAGAATTTTGCTTTTGGATTTTTGCTATACCTTAGTTTGTTATCTCAAGATACCAGAAAATCTATTTATTGGTAATGAAATAAAAAAAAAGAATACATATACCTGAATATAACATTATGATGTAAATAATGTATAAATGAAACACCTTTAATTGTATCTAACCACATACAAAAAAATAAGTTGTATGATCTAGCACAGTGATCGCAATAAGCAGATCGCTGTCTGAACCTGGACCATGGAAAGCAGAAAACTGGACTGACCAAATATAAAATATCTCACACAAACTCACTCAATATATTCATAATTGAAAATTAATTGTATTTAGCCAGCACACATGTATGTATGTTTTCTGTATTTTACAAGTGTTCTGTAAATGGCACAAGAAAAAGAATCACAATTTTTTTAATGGAAAACTAATTTATTTCTATAGGAGAGGTAGATGTCTTTACAGTGAAATGATACCTTTAATGGGACACATGCAACATTCCTTTGGCCTAACCATCCGTCAGCAGTTTTTCACAAACAAGAGAGAATAAATGTTTGCATGTTATCACACAAGTAACACGGTTATGTTTCATGGGCACCATCTCCCATGGGCAGTGACTGATTTCTTAAATTGCATAACTGGCCTGGCAGCAACACTAAACATAGCTCACATCAGCTGAAAAAGAGTGGAGGTGGGTGGGCCCATTCTGTCTAATTTAGTTTGTTTACATTCACAAGTGGGTGACAGTTCTCGCACATGATGTCAGTTTGCAGAATTAAAAACAAAAATCTTTATTGGCTGAGTAGGAACCAAACCTTTACTTTGAAAGAAGATAATTAACCTGCAAGAAGACGCTTCTTTGAAAAAGTATAAAACTGTATCCACTGAAGAATTTTGGAGGAAATGTGTTGCGGATAAGTACGCAAATTGAAGACACACTGCACATTACTTGTTCTTCAGGAGAACCAAACTATATAAAACTGGGTCAGGACCATAAGTTTAATTCCACTTATTAGGAGTGTTAACGTATAATTTTAAGATTATTAACCTATAATTGCATATAGTTTAAGTTTTAAGTAGCAAAATATTAAAACTGTAAACAAGTGGAAGAATATTAAATCTAGTTTTGTTCTAAAATTATCTGAGGTACTTAAATATGTTTTTATATGCCTTGTTCTTTTTCAAGGGAAAAAATTAACAGCCATGGACTTCAGATGTTTTTCTTTTTTTCTGTGAACTTGAATAACATTTTTTAAAAGCATCCATACACCACTTGAAATTACTTGCTGACCCCAGGTATGGAAAATTAAGACCAACCACAAATGTTATGGAACATCTATCGCCAAGATGGAAACAGAGAAAGTATATTTATATAAAAAGTACAAGAATTGGATTCCATTGCAAGCATTTGTGACCCTTACCCAGAAACTAAAAATGGAAAATAAACATACATCAACAAAATGATTCACTTTTAAGTTATTTTTATATACATAATATGTTAATATATTATACATTATGTTATTATACATTAAAATACAAATAAAAATTAAAAATTTTAACTTTACTGGTTATGTCTCCATCCTCTTCACGTTTAATTAGGTACAAAGAGAAGTAGTATGTATGCTCTTTTGGCAATCCAATCTGTAGGCAAACTTTCTGCAATGGAAGAAAAAATATTTAACATAAAGCTGCATTTATGTACCGTACACAAATTATACAAAACAATATTACATATTCTATAGGAATTAATTTTAAATTCAATTCTTAACTATTTAAATTTCTGTTGGATACCAAATTTACAATACAAATTTGTGAAATATCTCTAAATTTTTTTATGTAATCATTTGTTAATATTCACAGTTTACTAGAGATACTTTCACCATAAAATACTAGTTGTAAATAAACCTGACAATGTTGTTCAAAAAGTCTAAAAATGTATTTCTATCTTTAAAACTACTTTAAAAGAAAACGTAATAAATTTTTTTAACTATCATATCAAAGAAGATAGCTAAAACTGTTTATTGTATTAGTTAATGAACAAATGCTCAAGGGAATATATACACAGAGTCAGCCCACATTATCGGCAGATAGAGGGTTCCAGGACTCTGTTGATAAAAAAAACTGTGGTTGCTCAAGACATAAGCATGATAAGTGTAATTCCACCATTTTTTGTATTTACTAATGTCACAGTAAGCTAGGACATCATACATTAGTTTATTCAACAAACAGTTAAACTGGAACATAACCTTATCTTAATTGCACCATAAACTTTCAATACAAATAGGTATAGAAGTACTTTTTTCATATGCATATTTTTTATTTACTCCTGCATGTTTTCAATACACTTCATCATTAAACATGCTGTTGCAAGTGCTTTATGTTAATGACCTCGGTGGCATGGACCAGACACCAAACATAACACTCCAACATTGAGAGTTGTCTACAGGTGCTATCAGAGATATATTGATTTCATAAACAAGTAGTTTCAGACTGTTGGAATCATACATGCAAAATATTTATAAGGTTAAGTAATGTGAGATTACTCAGCCAACACAATGACTGACATAAAATATAATGTTTTCCCGGACATCTATTTAATGTCCAAGCAATCTTTTAAAAGAAATAATTATGCAGGTTTTTCATTTAAAATGATTGACGTTTCAAAACAACTTTGCTACAGACACAAATGCAAACTGTTTACAATCAAACTCGTAAAGTGAAGCAATTGCATATGGCGCAAAGAGACTAAAGGTTAGGCTGCATGTACTTTGATAAGCGGAATTCTTGGCAACAGGCAGCGCTGCAGTCAGCGCGTTCAGCATCAGTACAGTGCTGTGGTTGGCACACTCAGCTGCAGTTATACGGGTAACACGCCCAGCTAGCGTTGACAAGCGGAACACAAATACACTTAAGTTTTAAATCATTTTTTGAGTAAATATTTAATATTTTTGAACCATGGTCAGTCAAAATTGGTGAGACATAGTTTCCGGATGCCGGGCCAACTGTATTTATCTATCTGAGTTATCTATCCAAGCATATTGTTCCAGTCACTAGATTTAAATGCTAGAACAAGGTAATATTTGCTAAAAATTTGAGACCCCTGGGGGCAAGTTTCTAAAGTACATGAGTAAGAAAACTAAATTATATTCAATGCTATTAGCAGGTGATATCTATGGTTTGTATTTGGAGTGTTGAGTTTCCTCTTACACTTGACTGCATAAAATATTAATGATTCGTCGCATTACTATTATGTAAATTTTACACAATGTGAGAAAGAAAACTAAAAATGCTGATAACAACAAATAGTAAATTTTCAGTTACCTAACTATAGTATTGGATCCATGATATGAGATGTTTTGGTGGGCACTGGACAGCAGGATCTTGAACATAAATGAAGTGAAAATGGAGCTGTGGTGGAATTCAAGGATGGAGGAAATGGGAGTATCCTAAGAAAACCCATCAGCCAATGGCAACACCAGCCACATTTCCACATGCGAAAATCTGTGAGACTCCAACAGGGATCAAACCCTGTTCACCTTGGTGAGGGTACATAGTCTAATCACTACACCATTACAGGTCCCCTTTAACAGGATGAGATATCAATGCAAGCTTCACCCATTGAATGTATCCTAAATAATGTGAATACCAGCACCGCTAAAGTGAAATCTGGTATCATTAGTTAGAAGCCAAATGCTGAGATTTATTTTATTCACAGAAAAAAAATTAAACATAGATAAGAGTAAAAACCAAAGGTAACAGTCCCACTTGACAATGCAAAACTGCCTGAAATGCTTTATGCTAGCCATTGATTGGCAAAAGTCATCACTGCATTCTACACCTGAGAATATAACTTAGAACTTGACTTTTAGAATAGCAACTTTACTATCAATTTTAAATCAGAAAATTATGTGATATGAAAATATTTGCAGTGTTGTCCTCCAATAGTATGTGTGTGTATCAAAGACATGTGGAACCCATTTTATTTTAAATCCAATTGACACCACCAAATTTTGCATATAACAATATTTCAGGGTAGTGAGCATATAAAGGAAGAAGATAGCATGTGAGGATCCTCGAAAGACATCAATACTACATTATCTTGACTTGCTTACTGGAAGGGGAGTGCTAGATATGTGCTGAGTTCTATTTTTGCAAATTTCTGTTTAATTAAAATAATTTAAGAACTTAAAAACAAAAATGATTAACATTTAAAGATAATCATATGTTGAATTTATCTGGAAATTTTTTTATAAACACTGCTATTGATTTTAAATAAAAACAACTTCACAGGTTTAGACGAGTTCTAAACTTTGCCAAGACACAAACAATTTACTTGTAGGAAGTTATAAAATTTACATAAACAATATTAATAGTCAATGTATATAGCTACTATAAATTTTCTACAGACAATGTTATTAAAATTATTCTTTCTTATGTTAATTTGAGTACAGTGAGAATTGGACCATGAAATGGCATTATGCAATGTATCTAAAAAAAAGAGGCTGAAATTTTTTTTATCTATGTAACAAGAGGCAAACAAGAAGCCATACAGTTTTACACTACACCAACAATAATATAGCCATGGCATTCACATTTTTTGCCATTAAGATAGCTATGGTTCGTACTGCACTCTACATAGCATGCAAAAATTACAAAAACTATGTTTGAGATGTCGTGGAGGTGCTGCTCCTCACCTGCTTCAACCCTTTCCTAGTTGTAACAGTAACTAGAAACATGCTGCAGTTAGCAGAAAGCACACATATCATTTGTATACGTATTTATGTTTTCTTTCAGTACAATGTGCACACCATTTTCTATGTGCCCAGTTATTCTGATATATTCTCAAAGACTCTGAAGCAAAAGGATAATCTTAATTTGCAATCTGCATCTCAGCTGACACAAATTTATTACCCTATACATTTCAACTCTCTTGGAGGTGGAATACAACAGGTGCTACACATGGCTGTAAGAAATAAAGTAACACTCACAAGAAACTAAAGTAAGTTTTAGATAATGTCCATACTCCATAAAATGGTACTATGCATTTATAGGATTTCTATTTTTATGAAAGAAAACGATTATGTATTAACAAGAACATGTAGTGGAAGATCAATGATGTCTGCCAAATTTAAATTAGGGAAAACCTTTTATATACCTGTGTTATGTATTAAATTGTAGCAACAAGATTACATATTTCTACAAATTTACATTGTAACTGTAAATGCAAATGGTTGTGAATGACAGGGGTCATAGGGAGAGAGATATTATCTTGTAGTTCACACATATATACATTTTACTGTCTTTTTGTTTGTACAAGCTTGCTCATTGTGTCTCATTCGCCTTAAATACCTCCTCCAGGTGACAATGTCATTTTTTTCCATTAAAACATTTATTTTGTATTTGCACTTTCTGAAGAAAAACCCCATTTTTTTAAGGGTGTGTATCAAAGCCTCCCTTTTTCCACGAAAATCTATCTCTTGTTTTAAAACCGTTAGCAAATTCTTTATCGTAGGGACTTCTCTTTAAACAATATTTTACTTATGTACGGTGCGCCGAATTACACCAAAATCAAAATCATATAAAATAGAACTTTTTAAAATTTTTCACCACTCACATCAGCTTGTTTTCCTTCTTTTATAATTTTGCATATAGTTCATTCCGATGTACCTGTTGCAGCTGCTGCACGTTTATTAGCATAACATATTGGATGAATAAGTTGTCCGGATGTTTTTTCCTTATCACAAAATTTATCATATTCCTTATGACTTCTATGCACTGACTGAGTAAAGTTTTATTACTTGACTTACTAGTTGATGCCCTCTTTAAACACCTAACACCACTGCTCCTTTTATTCCACACCTTGTACCTATAATTCGTGCGTGCATAAACACTGTCAACAACTGCGAGCGTACGGCGTACGAACATGGGAAATACTGTGATATGAGTTATGGCCAGTGCTACACTACCCACCCGAGCTGAGAGCTTTCTTCCCCTCCACCATTGGTTGTGAATGACAGGGGTTAGAGGGAGGGGGACGTTGTCTTGTAGCTCACATATTTTCCAGCTGCACATTTGTCATGGTCGAGTAATAATAGGTATTTGTGTTATTTACGTTTATTAACGAAAAATTAATATCGTCATGTCAGATATTCTGGTGTGCATGTTTAAGTCTACTGCAAATTTTGTGACCATTACAAAAAAAAACCCCCAAAAAAAATTCTTTCATACTAATGTTATTTTTCTCTCATTGCTAATCCATCTCAGGATTAAAGTGATATAGTACTGTTTGGAAACACAAAAACAAATATATTTTTTACCTTGTTACAAAAATAAATCTGATGTAGGAAAGCAATACATGTTATATGTATACAATAAAGATCATAAAAATGTTTTATATTTACATTTGTTGATGTGACATTCAGTTATAAATAAGAACTAACAAAAGCCTAAACATTCCTTTTATTAACAGTTGTGAGTCTCTTTGCCACTCTTGTAGAACTCCAAAGAGGTAAAGCTTTAAAAATAAACACTGTTAACACAAAACTGTCCACCCCTTCCATCAAGATCATCAATGTAAAACAACATGCGCCTGCCGTTACTCAAGTTACGCTCCAGAAATGCCTAACCCAGGAACAATTCTTTGTGAGGCTACATAACAACAAAAACTCTGGACTGAACTGCTGAAAGAAAAAATAAAGACTATCTTTCTTTAACACAGCTGTGAACAAATAGATTAATCACACCTTCATGACCAGATTTGTATTTTTGCATATGAGAAGGTTATTAAGGCAACAGGAGAAGCAAAAAATTGGCGCAGTATTACAAATAAAATACCATACACTAATTTTTATTTAAAGCTCTTTTCCGACAATTCGTACCAGGAAACTAAATTTCTAGCTTGGACAGCTACAAAGGTGCTGCAAAAATTTTTTCATAGATAACAAAAATCAGAAGCTAAAAAATTTGCATGAGACAGCATGGGGAAGGGACATTAGGTTTATTCTCCTACATTTTATAGAGGCAGATTAAATCAATATTCAGAATCCAGGAGAGCCTCAAAACAGTAGACATGACCATACATTACCATCAAAATTAGTATAAAAACCGGGTCATGAATCAGTCTCAGATGCAGCACCGGAAATGATATGTTTACAATTTTCTAGAAAATAAGACATTATTCATTTAAGAAATAATATTTTAAAATGCAAGCATGTTCTGATTAAAATGAATTCTCAGCACTACAGATATGAACACACATTACAATCAAAATTAGCATAAAAACAGGGCAGTGAATTGCCCTGCGAAACTGCTCTTGACGAGACATTTTGTTTACAGTTTGCTAGAAAATGAGATGTTATTCATTCACAAAATAATATTTCAAAATGTAGGTGTGTTCCAAATAAAATTATTACTTAGAACTGCAGATATAAACACAGATTACTGTCAAAACACAAATATTATCTTCATTGTAAAACGTAAGTAGAGCAGGCACGTATCTTTATGCCACAGCTGTTATGCCTATGTAGAAAAATGTTTGTAAACAAATGCTATAAATCAAATGCACAAATTTTTCTCAACTTTTAAATTTTTTTTCATTTCATAGTAGGCACTAAAGACTAAGAAGATTAGATAACCTAAATCCAGAACTCATGTAGGATATTATAGCTGGGGCTCAGTTTATTTAGTTTTATTGATAGAGAGGGGGGGGNGGGGGGGGGGGAGGGCAGCACTTCAGTGCGATGTTTTTGAGACTGCATTGCTTTTCAGTTCTTCTTACGAGGCAGTTATTTTAAATTGTATATTGTTTGCCAAGTACATTTCAAACATATTAAACCCATAATTGTTTCAAAATATGTTATTTATAAAACACACAAACTTACTGTCTGTAATACTACAGTATATCACCCCTCAACCGGAATCGTCGGGGGAAGGGCTATTCCGGTTGTGGAAAAATTCAGGTTAACGGAAATGAGGGTGGGATGGTGTGAAAAATAACACATTTTTAGTCTGAACTCGTGTATTTGTGGCATATAATTTTAATTAAAAAAATTGATGAGTGTAAATTATTAGTTTTATCCTTAAAGTTACAAAACCATTAAAGAAAAACACTACGTACCGTTTATGAAATGTGAGTTACAAAACTCCCGGCGCTGCTTTAATGACCTTCATTCTTAACCTTCTAGCGGGGATTCTTATCTCTCCGTGTGCATGTCTGCCTGAGTAAGCGAGATTTGGATATCATGTTTCTGTTTGTGTTGACGTGCATCTGATAAAACTTCCTGAAGTATAGTCAATTCTGTTGACAGTCTTTTCCCTTACTGCATGGCATGTCGGCACAACATACATTTACAAGAGCGGGGCTGACGTATTATAGACCAAGTTCACAACGTACCGTATTTCAACGCGTATAGGCTGCATATAAAAAAATAAAGTGACAAAAAGTGGGGTGCGGCTTATTTACGAGATATTGGCATAAAAAAAGTTTTCCCCCTAAACCATGTTCACAAATTTCCCAACAAACAATACACTCTAATGTTTTAACTTAGTTTCTGAGGAAGAAGAAAAAAAAAAGTATAGCTCATCACTTGTGTTTAGACGCGTATGGGTCGCACCATACTTTATTAGCCTGCCTTTCCTCGACTGTTCTGCTTTGTATCACCTCCAACCACCATCCAGCGTGCACGTTTCCTTTCTCTTTTTTCTTTCACCCTCTCGCTTGGCGTCCTTCCTTTCCACCAACACCCCCTTCCCAGGGCCGCATCTGCAGCCTCCCAGCACCAAGCAAACTTGCTCGCTCCGTTTCTTATCTTTCTCCCTCCTTCCTCCTCTTTTTGTTTGTCTCGCTGTCTATCTCTCTCTCTGGTGAAATGAGACAGCCAGCAACAGCTGTGTGTGTGTGTGACGCTGCACGCACACATGCACCATACCATTGCCTGCTCGGCAACAGCCGGCCGAGCTGGCAGGCTACGCACGGCACACGTGTTCTGCAATTTAAACGCAGTGTTGAAGCATTTTGACATAAATACAGAAGTTTTATTTACGTGGAATTCTGCGCTGTTGCGACGTTTCAGCAGGCGGAGGCCAGGCAGCGCGGGTACAATAACATTGAACGGCAAATTTATTAGTTTAACGTTGCCATAATTTGCTGTTGCCGCACTAGCACGATGAGGCCCGGCAATATTTACGGGAAAACAAAAATTCAGTGCGGCCTATACTTGAAATATTAATTATCCCTAATCTTTCATCAAAAACTTCTGGTGCAGTCTATACACGCCAAAATACGGTACATGTACACTAACACGTTAGAACACTAAATTCTGAAAGTGGCATAACTAAAACCAACGGCATTTGTCGCACATTGCCATTAGTCACTGTAACTTGTGTCACGATGCAGCGTAGCTGTAGCTGTGCCACTTGGACCGGCTGTTTCTTCATCATGCAGCTTGTTTACCAGCTATTGGGCATGTACAGTCTGGTGTGTGTGAGCAACGAAAGACCTCTTGCAAGCACGGGAAAGTTATGGCACAACTTTGTGACGTTTGAATATTTTTGGAAACTTAGTTCCGGATAAGAGGAGTTCCGTTCCAGGGAATTCCGGTTAAGGGGTGCTCTACTGTAATATCTCCTGAACATGTGTTGTATGAAAATCTGTGGATAATTACTTCTCTAAACTCATATTTGCCTGCAAGTTATACAGAATTATTTGTTTGCAGAAACACTAAAAAGGAATCTACAATCAACTATACTTAATGAAAGTAAATACAAAAATTATTGATAACTGCTGGTAAAATATTCCAACAACACCAGAAAAAAACACATTTAGAAGAGACAGTATATGCTCTAGTCACTAGGGAGCAGTTTCTCTCTATATGCAAAGAATGAAAGCGAGGTAGAAGACGGTATTGATTGGACCAGGTGCACTCTCTTTGTCGCCAGAGGGAGGGCAAGCCTGCTGCCTTCCCCTCATTATTCACCTTGGCAAGGTCCCTTGTTGGTACATTGCTTGTTCAGAGTGACAGTGACAGGAACCACGCTAATTGCAACTGAATAAGCATATCAATCTTTTACCACCCTCTTGTCAAGTGTGTATAAAGCCAATAAAGGACTGGGTAATGGACCTGTGATAATAAGTTAACAAAATAATAAGTCAATGGTTTTTCCTGCAAGAAGAAGGTGAAATTTTAGATTGCGCTTGCTAAAAGCACTTCGGTGCATTGTGTATAGGCTTTTTTTTGGCAAAAAGGAGAAGGGCCTATATGTTCATCTTAAGGTATAATTTCCCTCTGAAGACATCAAAATAATCAAATAAATTAATATTTCATTAAAACAACAATTTATTTTTGTTCTATAAATTATTGGACACCCATGCAATATTTTCGTGGGTCAAAGTTAATGAAAATAAGTGGAATTTGATCTTACACATCAATTCACTGGAAACATCTGACTGTATTTAGCAAATAAATGTGGAATTTTTCCGCTAAAATCATGCAAAAATGGCATAAAGAAACTTTTGCACACGGAAGGGAAGAAGAGGTGAAGTTGGGCCAGAATCGTCCCTAATTCAAGCAACAACTAATTCAAAGTACCGACCATTTCCTGGGAACCATTAAAGGTCATAATTGTGAGTTTTAACTGTATTCTGCATTTTTTAAATATTTGTTTCAATATTCATAACAATATCTCTACCAAGAAAAGGGGTCCCATTTCTTAAAGTTTGCATTACTCCAAATGTGATTTTAACTCCATTTCAAATAAACGTTTTTTTTAAATCATGAGCTGATATCCATTACACTTACTTAGTCTATTTACAAGGTATATTATTTCTGTTTACACTAAATCAGGAGCTATCAACACAACTTACAGCAGCAACATATACATTGACGCGTCCCGCGTCCCGACAGATATTTTTCGTCAGAAGGCACACTCTGTCGAAACTCGCAGGCTGGCTACCGCAATAAATATTAAGGGTTTGGCGAACGTGCTAGAAGAATAGCGCCAGGATCCCAAGGCGGAATGAACACGTGGTGTAGGGGCCACATGCGGAGGAAGACAGACGCAGCTGCGTCTCGCAACTACAAGGGGACACTAAGCTCAAACCAACAGCTGCGTCTCTCCCGAGATGGCTACCGCAATAAATGATGAGAGCTTTTGGCGGGCGTGCGAGAATAATAGCGACACGATATCCGGAGGAAGGAGAAACACTTTGCAGACCAAGGGGCCCACAAAGTGTCCCAGCACGTGCAGGACGGAGCACTTAAACTTCTATGCCAGAATCAAGGGACCACCAAGTATGCCAGCACCGTGCGGGTAGCCGGAGCGCCGAACACGTTTTACAACCCAGGGGACGCGGCGGTCAGCCCGACCACGTGCAGAGATGATGCAAGTTTAATATGGCGAACGAGCTTACAAAAAGACGAGGAAGATGAAGGAACGAGGCAGTCGGCCGATGTGAAGCGCGGAGTGGCGCCGGGAGGAACGAGTACGAGAGAAGGCATTGAGACGTCGACACCGGTCGGCGAGGAACGGACGCAGCCCAGGCGTCTCAGCCCGCCCACCGAGTGACGGAGCGGTCCCGAGATCACCGACGAGGAGATGGACCATCGCTTTGAGACAGCTAAGTAGAGACATACAGGAAGTGTGACGAACCTTGCTCCCCACGACACAAATCGCCTAGTCAAGCCCTATATAGCCTATGTAGAGAGGGGGGGGGAGAGTTGCCGTGTGTTCATGTAGAAGTTAACCTGTTAAGCGAAAATAAAACTGACCTATGTTAACTCGCAAAGAAGGTGAATTTATTTGGTAAATTGGACCTAGGGATAGTAGCATCAACATATTCCTACGCCCTAACACTGAGGGATAGCATCAACATATTCCTACGCCCTAACACTGAGGGATAGCATCAATTGCTGGCGCCTTACGCAGAGAGCAGAATCAATACCTACTTATACGCCATAGCACTGGGGAGGTATCAACATAAAAGAAAAATGTTCCCTGTAATAGACATTTTCCTTAGCAAAACAAATAACAGAAANCATTTTTGGCGCCCAATGTGGGGCACGCTGAAGTCTGTATAGACGGAGGCAAGAACAGTCTAAGTGCCCGGGAGAAAAGAGATCTCGACCCGACCGAGCAGCTAGCGTATTCATGACTTAGGGTAGTCATAAAATTAAACCTGTGGCGCCCTTTAGCGACAGTAGAACCAAGAAGGGAACAAGGTAATAAACCAGACAAGAATGGCAGGCCGCAGGCGTGCGCGGAGTTTAGAAGAATGGCGGAGAGCGAAGACCCAAGAAGAAGGTGACGAGATAAAGGACAAAGACGCCCCCTTCAGGTGAACACCGATGGAGTATCAAACCCGGGAGCAGAGGAGGTACAAGAGGTAAACACACGCGAGGGAGCGAAGGATGGCAGAGAGCGGACGGCGGAGAGGCAGGGACTACGCGAATGGGAGGAAAAGGAGGCCGGGACAAACAAGGGAGAGCGGGAAGGAGAGGTACGGCGCGAGAACAAGGGAGGGCCGGAAGCGAACGTGGAGAGAGAGACGGACGGAGGAGAGAGTAAGGCGGGAGAACCAAGGGAGTTAAGCGAAGTATCGAAGAGACCGAAGGAGCGAGAGACGAAGCGAGGTGCAGAAATTAGCGAGGCAGAAATTAGTGAGCGGGAGCGAAAAAGAAGACGAGGAGCGGGCGAAGGAACGGGCGAAAGACGTAGCAGCGAAGGGAGAGCAGCGAAGACAGGAGGTCACTTTCACTGGATGGTGGAAGTAACGTGGGGTCAGGTGGTTCGGTAAACAAACCGCGCCGACAAATTACAGTAACCGGAGCGCCGGTGGAAGAAAAAGTAGGAAAAAGTAAAGTTACTAATTCCCTGGATGGTGAATAGTGACGTTTCCAAAAGAGTATGCCAGTATTTCCGCCCGCCGTAAGACCACTCGGATGAGTGGCAGGGAAAGGGCTGGAAAAATAGTTTCACTGTATGGTACAGAAACTGCGAGATAAGGGAAAAGCAAGAAGCAAAATAAACCAGTGTTATAGCGCAGGAAGTGCCCAAAGATAAATAAACTACAGCGCGAACGAGTAAGGGCGCACGCAGTTAAAAGAGCCAGGCCTGAGGGCCACGAAACTTAGAGCGCACGGGAAGCAGCGTGTGAAGAAGACTAAGCAAGATAAAATGGACGCCGAGAAGGGTGGAGTTACGCGAACAAGAGATGAAGGAGGCGGGAGAGCGCTAGCAGAAACTCTAGCGCATGCGGGGATACCCATGTGAAGCAGACAGGCGATAAGGCAAGCAAAGCGAGAAGCAAGCAAGAGAGAAACGCGAGAAAAACCGAACAAAGTATCATACGACCAAGAGCAAAGAAGGAAGAGGCGAAGGAAGATGGAAGGAGAAGTGGCAACTACGCGAGAGGAAGCAGGCGCGGAGAAAGTGAGAGGAAGAAGGGGGACCTCCCTCCCCCCCGCAAGCTGGCCAGGTCCACAGAGCTTGGTGAGGTGTCCTTCTTCCAGCCAGCCGGAAGTAAACAAGTACCACATTTCTCCAGGCCCCGCCTAATCCAGGGGCCCAGAAGACATTCAACACAAGGTAAAGTGTTTACCACCCCCCCCCCATACAGCAACAAAGGCGAGACAGTGGAACAAGAAAATATTTTGTTTATCGAGTGCAAAGTGAACGATTAATTTCAGTAATTCCAAAACCATAAGTGCGAAGTGTTGAGAGGCATTCAGCCACATTATCGAGAGGTCAATAACAGTGTAGTTATGTGTGCAAACAAAAGCAATAAGACCACTCACAAGTCCGCAACAAAAAATGCAGGACATCTGTCTCGTTGTACCACAGTTAAATTCATCAGTAGCGTTGTTTGCCAGTGTTTACTTTGTTACCCTTGTGTGTCACCAGTTAACATATGTTTACCAATGTTTGTATATCGTTAACAGTCAATTATTACCAAAGGTTGTTTGTTGTTAAATTAGGGATATTAGTTAAGTATGTGTTAGGATTAGAGATCAGTTGCACTGCTTACCGGTGTTTACTTGTGGTTTATCACTGTGTATCAACAGTTATTTTAATTTTTACCAAGGTAACGCATTGTTTACGAGTGGTGTTTACCAGTGGTTTCCCATAAGGTTAGCGGTGTAGTTATTTTAATGTTTACAGATGTTTACCAATTGTTTACCAGGTGTTTACCGCCAGGTTGGCTTGTTGTTAAGTGAGGGATATTAGTTAAATAAGTACGTGTTAGGATTAGAGATCTAGACTCCCGCCGAAATAAGAACAAACTTTACGAGTGGTTTTCCCAAAGGTTTGCTATTGTTTATCGCCGTTTATATGTTGTTTACCGCTAGGTTTGCTTGGTGTTAAGTGACCGATATTTGCTAGTGTAATATGAGTTAGAATTAGAGATTTAAGCCTTCAGCCGAGATGAAAATATGTGTGTTTTTGCCGCCCGAGTAAGAGTGTGTAAAAGGCCGCCAGGAAGTTGTTTTTTTGCGAGGCCTACCAGCCCTGTTAAATAAAGTATGTTCACGTCGCTGCCAGAGTCAGTTGTGTTGTTATCCCGAGAAATGCATGCGGCCGAACAGAGGAGAATGGTAATTAACCACAGTAAAAATTTTTTTAGTAACGTAAGAGTGATGGTCAGTGTACCTAGGGTTACTTGTGTAAATATCAATTGTTGGTCAATGGTAATATCAGAGGTACCAAAGGCGACGTGAGGTGTCTGGTAAGCACGAAGGCGGGTGCTCCCTAAGGATACGAGGGTAGGTGGCGAATCGACGCCCGCAGCCGAGGTGTAAAAGGGTTATCATGTAGTGTTAGTGTGTACGGAGATTGTGAATAATTTGTTTTGATTAAGTGTTAGTGTGTAAGGTGTAATTCATGACAATGTATGAAGTGCTGAGACAACCCCCCCACCCCTGAGAATCAGGAGCAGGTAGAGACTTTTTCCCCAGGGTTTGTCGGCCCACGATGTTATTGAAAAAAATTGTAAGAGGATGTTAAACCTCACAAACTGGTTTGTGACGCGGTAAGCCATAACTTTCCCCAGTAGCACTACAGAGTAGGACGGGGATGCAAGGTCAATAGCGCGAGGAGTGCGGAGTGCCGCGCGACAGAGTAGGGGAGGGGGGCCGCCCCTCTCCGCTCCTAACTAGGTCGGAGGCAGAAGAAGAGAGGGAGAGAGGGGAAACCGCCCCAGCCGTCCCGCTACCTACCGACAACACGGAAGCAGGCACGACGCGAAAGCCCAGAACCGCATCTACCCCAGAAGCCAAACCGCAAGACGAAGCACTACCAGAGCATTCCACTGACGCAACGGCCGGTGGGGATGTCCCGCGTCCCGACAGATATTTTTTGTCAGAAGGCACACTCTGTCGAAACTCGCAGGCTGGCTACCGCAATAAATATTAAGGTTTTGGCGAGCGTGCTAGAAGAATGGCACCAGGATCCCAAGGCGGTATGAACACGTGGTGTAGGGGCCACATGCGGAGGAAGACAGATGCAGCTGCGTCTCGCAACTACAAGGGGACGCTAAGCTCAAACCAACAGCTGCGTCTCCCCCGAGACGGCTACAGCAATAAATGATGAGAGCTTTTGGCGGGCGTGCGAGAATAATAGCGACACGATATCCGGAGGCAGGAGAAACACTGCGCCGACCAAGGGGCCCACCAAGTGTTCCAGCATGTGCAGGACAGAGCACTTAAACTTCTATGCCAGAATCAAGGGACCACCAAGTATGCCAGCATGTGCGGGTAGCTGGAGCGCCGAACACGTTTTACGACCCAGAGGACGCGGCGGTCAGCCCGACCACGTGTAGAGATGATGCAAGTTTAATATGGTGAACGAGCTTACAAAAAGACGAGGAAGATGAAGGAACGAGTACGAGAGAAGGCATTGAGACGTCGACACCAGTCGGCGAGGAACGGACGCAGCCCAGGCGTCTCAGCCCGCCCACCGAGTGATGGAGCGGTCCCGAGATCACCGACGAGGAGATGGACCATCGCTTTGAGACAGCTAAGTAGAGACATACAGGAAGTGTGACGAACCTTGCTCCCCACGACACAAATCGCCTAGTCAAGCCCTATATAGCCTATGTAGAGAGGGGGGGGGAGAGTTGCCGTGTGTTCATGTAGAAGTTAACCTGTTAAGCGAAAATAAAACTGACCTATGTTAACTCGCAAAGAAGGTGAATTTATTTGGTAAATTGGACCTAGGGATAGTAGCATCAACATATTCCTACGCCCTAACACTGAGGGATAGCATCAACATATTCCTACGCCCTAACACTGAGGGATAGCATCAATTGCTGGCGCCTTACGCAGAGAGCAGAATCAATACCTACTTATACGCCATAGCACTGGGGAGGTATCAACATAAAAGAAAAATGTTCCCTGTAATAGACATTTTCCTTAGCAAAACAAATAACAGAAACTAAAAACAACATAATAAATTATATGTTGATGACTTTTTTTGGAAATTACATTAAAACTTTATTCAAAATGTGTATGTATAATTAAGTCCAGTGTATTCAGAACGCTGACCTCCACCTTCAAAACACAAAAAATTAATTTTACTGTTTTATCATAAATTTACTTATACAGTAGAGCACCCCTCAACCGGAATCGTCGGGGGAAGGGCTATTCCGGTCGAGGGAAAATTCCGGTCGAGGGAAATGAGGGTGGGATGGTGTGAAAAATAACACATTTTTATTCTGAACTCGTGTATATGTGGCACATAATTTTAACTAAGAAATCTGTGAGTGTAAATTATTAGTTTTATCCTTAAGTTACAAAACCATTAAAAAAAACACTACGTTCTGTTTATGAAATGTGAGTCATAAAACTCCCGGCGCAATGTTAATGACCTTCATTCTCAACCTTCTAGGGGGGATTCTTATCTCTTCCCGGGGCGCGTGTCTGCCTGAGTAAGCGAGATCTGGACATCATGTTACTGTTTGTGTTGACGGGGTGCGGGTTATTTACGAGATATTGTCATAAAAAAATGTTCCCCCCCTAACCATGTTCAGAATTTTGTCAACGAACAATACGTTCTAATGTTTTAGCTTAGTTTCTAAGGAAGTCAAAAAAATAATAAATGAATAGCTCATCACGTGTTTTAAACGTGTATGGGTCGCAGCATACTTCAGCCTGCCTGTCTTCGACTGTTCTGTTTTGTATCACCTCTAGCCGCCTTTCGGCTTGCGCACTTCTTTTCTCTTTTTTCTTTCACCCTCTCGCTGGGCGTGCTTCCTTTCAACCACCACCACCCCTCCCCCCTGCACCCGAAACAACAGCCATCCAGCACCAAGCAAGCTTGCTCGGTCCCTTTCTTTTCTTTCTCCCTCCTCCGACCTCTTTTTTGTTTGTCTCGCTCTCTCTCTCTGGTTGAATGAGTCAGCCAGCAGTAGCTGTGTGTGTGTGACGCCACACGCACACGTGCACCATACCATTGCCTGCTAGGCAACAGCCGGCCGAGCTGGCAGGCTACGCACGGCGTATATGTTCCGCTTAAATTTGCGTTACAACTCCGTAAATGACATAAATACAAACGTTTTATTTACGCGGAATGCTGCGCTGTTGCTATATTTTAGCAGGCGGCGTGGCAACGATAACATTCAATGGCAAATTAATTAGTTTGACGTTGCCATAGTTTGCTGTTGCCGCACTAGCATGATGAGGCCCGGCAAAATTTACGAGAATACAAAAATTCAGTGCGGCCTATACTTGAAATATTAATTACCCTAATTTTTCATCAAAAACTTCGGGCGCGGTCTATACACGCCAAAATACGGCGCCTGTACACTAACACGTTAGAACACTAAATTCTGAAAGTCGCACCGCTAAAACCAACGGCATGTGTCGCACATTGCCATTAGTCACTGTCACTTGTATCATTATGCATCTCGTTTACCACCTAACGTGCATGTACAGTCTGGTGTGAGCAACGAAAGACCTCTTGCGAGCGCGGGAAAGTTATGGCACAACTTTGCGACGTTTGAATTTTTTTTTTTTGGAAAATTAGTTCCGGATAAGGGGAGTTCCGTTCGAGGGAATTCCGGTTAAGGGGTGCTCTACTGTATTAGTGTAGAAACTTTCAGTTCCCAATTCATCTATACCTGTTATATTCCATATTTGGAAGAGACAGTTTATTAAAAGAAATTTGTTTCTTAGTATGCCAGAGCCGTAACTGAGTTCATGAGGGATAGGGGTCTCAATAAAACTTAAATAACTAGATTTAATTTTTAAATTTGTTTATAATGCTATAAAAATACACACATATATTATTACAACTTTAAACTACCTGTCTCTACTATTAACAACTTTACTTTCAGTGAGCGGAATAATGTCTTAACTCTCGCTGGTCACTGTCATCGCCACTCGTTTTGCTGTCTTATCGCTTCGCTAGTGCATCGTTGCTTCACTTTCGCACACCTGATGCTGATGTCAACTCGGAGGCCCACTGCGGCTTAAATAGATAAGCTGCCCCAATCCAGAAGGTTCCCTACACCCTGAGTCTTGCTGAGAGAATCCCATAGCCTTATTGGACATGCGCTGTGGCACCACTTTGTAAATCTCCATGCACTCCTTCGATTACCAGAGATGCCCTTGACACACTGTCCTTTGCATGCTCGAATGGGATGGGGCAATAGAAGCAATGCAGAGAAGCAACATGTTAGAGTATGTTATATGTTACTCTTACCAAGGCCTTCACTAATCAGTTTTATAACTACAGTCAACTCTCAATTAAACAAGGTAGTGTTGGTGAGGAAGGGCACAGTACATGAAAATCACAGGTAACCCAAAAAATATATAATAGGCATTCAAAACCCAAAAATTGCATCAAATCTTATTTATCTAACTGTGCACTAAGCCATGTTCATATGTCACTGATGAATGAAAAAATTAGATGTTTTATTTATGAAATTTCTATTTTTCTTAATAGAGTGATGTATTCTGAGCAAAATGATACCCCAGTTATGCATAAACAATAACTGAGTAAGTTAAAATTAATGAAAAACTGGGCAGCAGCATTGGACATAGGCCGAACACAGCATACAATTGAGTCCCGCATACACCTTTCCCGCGGAGAAATTACACTATTACATTAATCAAATGCTAATATTTATACAGTTAGAGATATTATCTTCAAAATTATATCCAGGTCACTAGCAGTATGTCACAGATAATGCAAAAACTACACAACTGCAAATGAAATGCTAGTAGAGAAGACCCTTTTGAAACATATTGTTATTGGACAATAAGACATGTATTAATGAAATTTAAATTTATTTAAATTGGTAAATTTTTTGTGATTAAGTTGAAGTAAATGCCAGCTGATTCAGAACAGCATTTACATATAAAAATACGCAGTTTAATGGGTACTTCTTAACTGATACAATAACAGAACAAAAATTATACCATGTAACAAAGACTCCCTACAAATGGGGTGCCACTATACAATAAAATTGTTAACAACATACCATATTTGTCCGCAAAATGGTTGCCCTTGCATAAGGTCTGCACCTGTATTTCAAAGCCTGAAAATCCTAATTATTTCATCTGAAGGTTCACCTCCACTTAATAGTCATGCCATATAAATGTTTCAGCAAATATCCACTTTAAAATTTAGATAAAATAATAGGCCTACATAATTTTGAAAATATAAATGAGTCAGTGCTTATAGGTGGAGAGACAGTACATAAACCACATTTTCACAATGCTGCTTGTTCCTTGCGTCTAGTCCTCTACCACTTCATCTTCCATCTTCCTTGCTCCCTGGGAGTGCGGTGGTGTAGTGGTTAGACTACTCGCCTCCTACCTAGGCAAACTGGGTTCGATTCTGGTTGCTCCTAGATTTTTGCATGTGGGAACTGTGCCGGACGATGCAACTGCTCGGCGGGTTTTCTTGTGGATCTCTCGTTACCCATATATTTTATTACGGTGCTGCTCCATACTTATTTAGCTTCACCCTTGTTAGTTTTCAAGACCTGGATGTTAAGAGCCACCCAAATCTCTTCACTCATTCACTCCTTGCTACCTTTCTCTTCCCCACCCAGTTGGTGGAGAAATGGCAAAGGTGGAAACTATAAAAATTTAACAAAGATTTTCTTTTTTTGCATAAAAGTAAATATTGTAGAATAATGGCAACACTGGAAAATGGTTTTCCAGCATACAGTGGAATCCATGAGCTGAAAAAAGTCTACAAACATGTTGAGTAAACACATCATGACAGCAATGTTCTATTGTAATTTTTCTATGTCTAGAATTTCTGGCTACCTTCCCTCCCATTATGGTACCGCCTACTGCCTCTTCCCTCCCTTCCTTGTTCATGTTTTACTGTTGTCTTGTTCAGGTTGGAGTTTCATATATAAGAGATGTAGAAGAAAAATATTGACTGACGTCTGGCTAAATGGGGTGGGTGGGTGAGTGAGTGAAGAGATTTGGGTGGCTCTTAACATTGAGGTCTTGAGAGCCGATAAGGGTGATTGAGGTGAGTATGGAGTAGCACTGAAATTAAAAGGAGGGGAAAATGGGAGATACCCGAGAAAACTCGCCGACTAGAGGCATCATCTAGCACCATTCCCACTTGCGAAAATTCCGGAGTGACCCGGCCGAGAATTGAACCCAGTTTGCCTTGATGGGAGGCGAGCACGCTAACTGCTCAGCCACCGTGGCCCTCTGGCTAATTGGGAAAGGAAACAAAAGAGAGGAAAAAAGACACAACTAAGCCAAGCTATAATTGCTCCAATGTATTTAAAGAATTTCCACATTTAACCAAATACTTGGGATGGAGGCAGCCGGCCAGCAACAAGTGACTGTTACTCTGGCCAACTGGCACAATTTGCACTTTGTTTTAAATTTAAACATTGCATCGAGTATAATGATACAGATGAACCTAGCCTTATGTATTTCAAATAGGAGCTGTGAGGCTGAAGGTCTTCGGCTCGACTCGAACGTACTTGGAAGCCTTCAACTTAGGATTTCCGACCATACCAGAAGGTGCTCAGCAGTTATGACAACTAAACCTATGTGCAAACCCATCTATTTATGAACCAGTGTCCATATTGGTTTTATAGGCATAGGGTATGTCAAATTGTAAATTTTCTGTTTTCATCTGTGATTTTTTTTTATTCACAGTAAATCTAATTTATTAAACGCTGCAGCCGTCAAGCTCAATATTCATTTCTCAATTTCATTCATCAAATTCATTTGCCAAATTTCTTTCCTCAATTTCATTCCTCAGTTAATGGTAAACTAGCTATAGTTTCAATAATTTCATGCTAGAGTGCACTGATAACTTCTGTGTTTGGCATTGTCTGCTAGAGTGTGCTGATGGGGAAAATATTTAATGGTGACATCATAATGCTCGTTGTTGATTGGCTGTTGGTCACATGATATCTCAGACGGCAGATTTGTGCGACATCTCAGTTCTTTATCTGGTGCAACAAGCAATAGATCATCACCATTCCTATAGGCTGTTCATGGTGAAGTGAGCACTTTTGAGGCACTAGTTACTTTTCCTTTAAGCCATTTTTTATCCTTTAACAACCTTTTTAAATAAATATTGCCATGTAAGTAATAAATACAGTGTGTATATTCCACCACACCCGGAAGTTAACGTCTAAGGCTAAAATAAAATATATTTATTGATTATTATTCCAAATGAGAGGGTTTTCAAAAGTACTCACTTTACAGTGAATAGCCAATAGCTATCAGTTTGGTAAGCTATTTTTTTTTAATGTTCTGGCTATTCCATCAAATTTTGCAGGTAATTATCGGTTGTGCTCATAATTATGTATATTTTCCTAAACACATGGTGCAGGATACTTATAGCTTTAAATTAACATAATTATTAATTCTGTTTCTTAATTTGTTCTGTAGAGATAAAGATGAAGTGCCTTTAATGGTATTCCTGTGACACACATCCTGACTTTGTCTTTAGCTGTACTATCACTGACTCCAGCTGAGCTGCCTGTATTGTTGGCAATGCCAACCACAGTACCATCGCCAACAACTTTAACAATGTCAGTGCAATTTACCGGACTATTACATCGTCATCGGTGTCGCTTCTGAAGTAAAACATTCGTCATCTACCATGATGTTCAAAGACATGAAAACTATGCCTGTGCAACTAACAAAGATTGAGTGAAACATAAGTTCGGAAATTGTGAAGTGTTATTTGCTAAATGTAATAGCTTGCAGACACATGCAAAGTCCTGCGTAACAGTAAGACCTTTGCTTGCCAAATTCCATCGCGTACAGTCACCTTCGCTGAAGCATATGAGTGTACATCCCAAAAAAACCAAGAGTACAAGATGATCATCCACCATTGTGCCACCGACCATCATTCCCCAGAATCGTGGCAGGGTCTGGGTTAGTTAATGAAAACAGTTTCTGTGGAGGCCAAAACTGCTTTCTGATGCAATCAAAAGACAAGTATAGCTCAAAACGAGAGCAGTTTGCAAAAGATATTTGTACATTTTAGCTCCCATAAAGAAAAATATTGTCAAATAACTCAAAAAAGGAGTCTAAGAGCATGGAACCATAAAAGATAACATTTGGCTGTAGTGCAACTATACAAAACTGAATCCTTTTGACAAAGGTACAGAAAAAAGAGCATTCAAGACTGTGAATGTACCAATATATGAGACTAATGAAATCAAAATTTTTTAAAATCATGAATAGGAAAAATATGTGAAGAGAAAGAAGTGTATAAAGAGTGTGGTTCAATAAAGAGTGTGGTTCAGGGTGGGTACTTTCAAAAGTGCCCAATGTTTTTGAAAACTTCAGGGGTTTGTGTATTTTGACACACAGACTTGACCAAGCATACTACAAGGGATGGACAAAATAATATGAACACCTGACATATACACAATATTTATTTATTAATAAGGTGTTGGGCCACCATTTTCTTTTAGAACAGCTGCAATTCTTCACGGAATAGATTCGTAGAGTGTCTGAATAGTTTCCAACGGAATGTTATCCCATTCTTATACCAAAACATCCGCCAATTGCTTAAATGATGTTGGAGATGGAAATCTGCTCCTCACTCTATGCTCTAAAACTCTCCATAACCGTTCAATTAAGTTGAGGTCTGGCGATTGTTTGATGATATCTGATGCTCCTCAAACCAAGACTGAACCTTTTTGGCAGCGTGTATGGGCACATTATCATCTTGGAATATGGCAGTGTTTGGCAGTAATACGCTAGTCATAGTAAGAACTTCATCATTGAGGATGTTGAGATATTCATTCGCAGTAATCCGGCCAGTGATTTGAATGAGAGGACCAGCTGAATACCACGATATAGCCGCCCAAATCATAACGTAACCTCCCCCATGCTTGACTGTAGGAAGCAGGCAGTCCAGATAGTAGGCTTCTTTTGGGGTTCTCCATACATAAACCCGGCCGTTTGTAGGAAACAATGTAAACTATGATTCATCGGATCATACCACATTCTTCCAATCATCAAGTGTCCAGGTTTTATGATCGTGGCACCACTTCTTTCGCAGCTTAGCATTGGCTTCCATTATAAAGGGTTTTGCAAATGCAGCCCTTCCATGAATGTTAGCTTTGTGGAGCTCCCGCCGTACTGTTTTTGTCGAAACAGTATTACTCAAGCGAGGGTTGAGTTCTGCTGTCACTTTTGCCGCAGTAGTTTTATGTTGTCTGGCCACAATTCTTTTTAATGTTTGTCGGTCTCAGTCAGTTAACTTTGGGTTTTGCCCACTATTCCTCTTCGCCGAGGATGTTTTACCATGTTTTGTGTATACTGTCATTACCGTGGATACTGTTGCTCGTGAAACATTAAACAATTCAGCTGTTTTCGTCACAGACGCTCCCGCTAACCGAGCACCACAGATTTGCCCTCTTTCAAAGTCTGAGAGATCACACATTTCACCGATCGCTTGTTTTAACCGTCGCAGAACAAAGCGTATAATACACTGAAATATAACCTACAAGACTTGGCACGTAAACTGTGCAATACATACGCGTCACCATTATTTACACGGAAGCAGTGTTGCCAACATGCATCAAAATGTACTATATTGCATGGTGTTCATATTATTTTGTCCATCCCCTGTATGTCAGCATGCCGGGATTTCTGTTTGATGCAATGCTGAAAATGACGGGGGTCGAGGTGAAGTTTCTTATAGACTGACATAAACATGTATGTGATTAACCTACTGCTCTGAATTAGCAAGCGGGAACTACTACGCGCCTTGTCTCACATTGATTTGCCTGCAACGATCAAGAATAGGAAGGCCGTAATTAACCCAAAAAACACCTATGATCATGTGATTCGAGTGGGCCATTCTGGCTAGTTTTGTAGAAGAGAAGAACTGTCAACAAATAAAAAGGAGATACTGTGGGCTGGAATCTAAATTTTATTTTTCCAGACTAGAATTCCCAAACCCACTTCGCCAATGAGATTCCAATTGACATCACATGGTCACAAGATCTCTATATGCATGCGGTGCTTCACCTATTTTGACAACCAGTTAAGGAAACTGGGACTGACAATCCAGAAGTGTATAGAAGAAAACAAGAAATACTGCAAAGAAAATGCCCCAGCGAGAATCAAAATGCTGCATCTGGGTAAAGATGGCAGGCCACCAGCACTGAAATTCAAGAATTATCACTACATGAATGAATTTCTGATTGTCTTGTATGTGGACTTTGAGGCAATACTCAAGCTAATTATGATCTGAACACCAGATCCAAGTTGCTCATACATATATGCCTCATTCACTCACCTTGTCACTGTCAAAAGAGCCAGTACTATATAGGAAGATGGATGTGGAGAAGCATTTCATGGGAATGATTGTGGATATTAACAATGCAGTCAAAGATATTGATGCTACTGCAAAGCTGACGCCACTCACACCCAAAGAAAAGATGACTCACAGAAGGGCGACGAGATGGTGCTATTGTCTGCTTCATTCATGTGCAGGACTACGACCACTTCACCGGCCGCTACATTGGGCCTTCATACATTAGCTGCAATCTGCTGCATCAAAGACCAAAGAAACTCATGTTTCTTCTATAACTTCAGATACGGAGAGAATTTCATTATCAGACAGCTGGGCTACAATATGAAAACATCCTTATCGTTCTATATACAATCAAGAAAATGATCACATTTTCAAAGCAGCTGAGAATTTTTTTTCCATCCAGTTCACCAATAAGTTCCAGTTCATGACTCACAGACTGGCATCCTACGCTGAATACAAACCACCTTAAAAATTTAACAACACTGCCAAATTCTTTAGTGCCAGCAAATTGCCCCTCATCACACATAAAGCCATATTCCCATATGATTACGTTGATTCATTGTCCAGGTTGGAACGAGCAGCAGTTGCCCCACATGAAGCATTCTACAACACGCTGACAAACACAGGTATCAGCGATGAAGAATGTACCAACGCAAAGACCATCTGGCAAGAGTTTGGATGCACGACCCTGGAAAAGTATTTCAAGGTGTACCTGAAGACATGCAACTCATTTTGGTTGAAGCCTTTGAAAACTTCAGGGATTTGTGTATTTTGACATATGGACTGGACGGTGCACACTACATCAGCGTGCCAGGATTTGTATTTGATGCACTCCTGAAAATGACAGGGATCGAGCTGGAGCTTCTTACAGACTATAACGTGCACATGTTCATAGAGAAAGCGATCCATAGTGGCGTGGCCCATTACATGAAGCATCATGCAGTGGCAAACAACACCTATGTACTCAAAACGTATATTCCAAGCAAGCCTTCTCCTTTCCTAGAGTATCTGGATGCCAACAATTTGTATGGCTGGGCCATATCTTTCCCGTTGCCAGTATGCAACTTCAAGGGAGCGAAAGAGAACATTGATGTGATGTCTGTGCCGGATAATGGGACGACAGGCTACATCTTAGAGGTGGATGTTGAGTATCCCGTGGCCCTACAGGAGGAACACCGTGATTTGCCACTTCTTCACGTCAACCAGTGTTCCGCCGGGCTCAAAACACTCACAGCTGATAACGACCCTGGAACACAAGAGCCGCTACATTGTGCATTATTGCAAATTATAGCAACTTCAAGCAGGCTCTGGAACATGGCCTGAAGATCACCAAGATTCACCATGTGCTCCAGTTCAAACATACTGCATTGCTAAAGCCTTATATCAACCTCGACACTGAGAAACAACAGACAGCTTCCAACAATGTCAAAAACAAATTTTTTTAATTGTCCAACAATGCAACTTTCGGCATATTAATGGAGAACAAAAGAAAACATCAAAACATGCAATTGGTATGCAGAGAAAAGCAACTGAAGAAACTTGTGGCACAAGAGACATTCCTGGACCGAACCATTTACAAAGAAAAACCTTTCCCCAATCAATTAACATAATCGTATGGGAATATGCATTTACGTGTGACAAGGGGCAGTTGGCTGGCACTGAAAAATTTGATGGTGGTGTTAAATTTTGAAGGCGGCAAGTACTCAGGAAGGAATGTGACACTGCAAACCACGAACTGGAACGTATTGACGAACTGGATGGAAAAATAATTACCCAGCTGCTTCGAAAACACGATCATTTTTTTGTCCGTATGTGTGATGATAAAAATATTTTTTGCATCGTAGCCCAGCTGTCTGATGATGACATTATCATCATAGCTGAGGTGATGGAAGAGCACTACAAGTTTCTTCGGTCTTCAATGCAGCAAATTGCAGCCCAATGTAGCAGCTGGTAAATTGGCCGTAGTCTCGCACCTTAGAGTTTTTGTGAATGAATGGAGCAGCACAATAGCACCATCTTGTCGCCCTTGTGCAACTCATTTTTTTGTGGGTGTGAGCGATGTCAGCTTTGAAGTATCTTTGGCTGCATTGACAATATCTACAATTGCTTCCATTAAGTTCTTCTCCACATCCAGCCCCCTATACAGTACTGGTTATTTTGACAATGACGAGGTGAGCGAATGAGGATTCACATTATCATCAATATGCACATGTATACAATGGCTGTATGCCTTGTGCTTCTGGTAGGCATATATATGTCTATGAGCAACTGGGATCCAGTTCTCAGGACAGAATTAGCTTCTGTATTGCCTCAAAGTTCACATACAAGATAATCAGCAATTCATTCATGTAGTGATAACTCCTGAATTTCAGTGCTGATGGCCTGCCATCTTTACCCAACTGTGGCATATCGATTCTCGCTGGGGGTATTTTCTTTGCAAGATTTCTTGTGTTGTAAATATTTGTGGCCTGTCAGCTCCGATTTCCTCAACTGGTCGTCAAAATAGGTGAAGCACCGCTTCCATAGAGAGGTCTTGTGACTATGTGATGTCAATTGGGTTTCCAACTAATGTTCAAAATTCTAAATGTAGGTATAATGCACACTCCCTATTTGGTAGTCAGCAGCAGGTAAAATTCTTCTTCAGACTTCTCTTCTTCCACCACATGAACGGGCAAGACCTACTCCTTGGCGCTGGGAGAGTACACGTTGACTGATACAGCAGGGTTGTTCTTTTCGAAGACTTTTATTTGGACGAATGGGGTTGGGAATTCTAGTATGGATAAATCAAATTTAGATTCCAGCTCATGGTGTGCCTTGTCAATTTGCTGACAGCTTTTCCCTTCCACAAAACCTGCCAGAATGGCCCACTCGAAGCACATATGATAACGGGTGTTTTTTTGGGTTAATCATAACCTTCCTGTTCTTGATTGTTGCAGGCAGCTTGACGTAAGACGAGGCATTTTGCAGTTCCTGCTTTTTAAATCAGAGTTTTAGAGATTAAATTCTTTAAGTGCTCACCCCAAACCATGCTCTTTGTACACTTATAGTTACACTCCAGCCAACTGTTGACTTTTAGAGTTCTGTGATCTTTGACTTCTTTTTTGAGTAAATTGACAATATTTTTCTTCATGGGAGCCAAAATTTTACAAATATCCTTTGCCAAACTGCTTTCATTTTGAGCCTTATACTTTTTTAGATAGCACTGGAAAGTGGTTTCTGCTTCCACAAATCTGTTGTTATTAACCAACTCAGACCCTGCCATGAATTTGGGGCATGATTTTTGTTGGCATGATGGTGGATGATCACCTTGAACCCTTGGTTTTGTGAGAAGTACACTCATATGCTACGGCGAAGGAGACTGTACACGGCAGGCAAAGGTCCTACAGCTTCGCAGGTATTTGCATGTCTCTGCAAGCAATCGTGTCTCGCAGTTTTGTGTCTTCAAGCATCATGGTAGATCATTACGAATGTTTTACTGCAGAAGCGACATGGGTGACAATGTAACAGTCCAATAGATGGCACAGCCGTATTTTAAGATGGCAATGGTGACGCGAATGGCATCGCGGATGACAGACAGACAGCTCAGCTTGAGCCAGCGATGGTATAGCCAAAGACAAAGTCGGGATGTTGGTCATAGGCTTACCATTAAACACATGCATTATCTTTATCTCCGCAGAACAAATAAAAAAATGATTAATATATATGTTAATTTAAAGCTATGGCTACTGCACCATATGCTACGGAATATGTACGTAATTACGAGCACGATGAATAACACCCTGCAAAATTTTATAAAAGAGCCAGAATAATAAAAAAAAAAAACTGCTTACCGAACTGATAGCTAAGAAAGACAAGATGAACTGAGATGTTGCACGAATCTGCCCGCCTTATATACCAGCAGAGTCTGAGATGTTACGTGACCAAAAACCAATCACGGATGAGCATTGTGACATCATTAAATATTTTCTCTATCAGTGCACTCTAGCACGCTATACCAAAAACAGAAGTTATCAGTGCACTATAGCACAAAATAACTGAAACTACAGCTAGTGTACCATAAATTGAGGAATGAAATTGAAAAATTTCATTGGCAAATGAAATTCAGGAATGAATATCAAGCCTGATGCCTGCACTGTTAAAAATAAATTAGATTTACTATGAATTAAAGAGAAAAAAACATACAGGGTAGTGGTTGTAACTACTGAGCACCTTCTGGTATGGTCGGCAGTCCCAAAATTATGGCTTCTGAGCTTGTCTGGGTCGAGCCGAAGACTAGAGAGCACCCTCTCAAGTCAAGATGAAGACTGCCAAATACCGTCAGCACAAGCCACACCACTCTCATTTAAAATAGAATAGGCTAGATTCTGCTATATCATTTTACTGCATTAACATTTAAAACACAAAAATTTTTTTTTTAAAATCTTTTCATGATTTATTGCACTTTTCAACTCAGATTATTGTGTTTAGGTCTATAATTTATAAACTGTTTAAGAGAAGGAAATATTGCCTGGTTAAACCGGAAACCAGTTGATCCACTTCCAAAAAATTCAGATTTGATTGAGTAAGTGAAGAGATTTAGGCGACTCTTAACATAGAGGTCTTGAGAGCAGGTGAGGGTGAAGCGAGATGAGTATGGAGTAGAGCCAGAATGCAAGGGTGGGGGAAACGGAAGATCCCGAGAAAACCTGCCGACAAGTGGCATTGTCTGGCACGATTCCCATATGCGAAAAAATCCAGGGTCGACCCAATTGGGAGTTAAATCCAGTTTTTCTTGGTAGGAGGTGAGAAGTCTAACCACTACACCATGTGGGCCCTTACAGAGATGACTTTTTTTTTTCTAGGCTTAATATAACTCCCATTTAGTTACTGATTTATTTACTAAAAATATTTTTTTGTTACCTTTCTAGTGAGTACTAGAAAAGTAAATGATAGATTACACAAAATATTAAGTTACTGACCCCAACCGCCATGTTGGATGTGGATGACGTTAACCCCAGCAACCTTAAAGTTAAAAATCGAGAAAAATTGTAAAAAATCAAAAGAATCTCAAAAAAATTCCACGAAACAACTATATCACTGTTTACGACCGCCATGTCGGATTTGGAGGAAGTTGATCTTGATCTCACGCCCTTGACCTTGAATGATCTTGAAATTGCAAAAAATTCCAACAATTGAGGATTATATAACGTTACCCTGCCCTCCTCATCCAACCAATCATAAAAAAACTAAAAACATAGCAAAAATCGAAAAGAAAATTGTAATGATCGAGGAACATATATCATTACCCCACACTCCCACATCACCCTAGCCAAAAACCCCCCACCCATCACACTTGCACACTTCCCAACCCAATCATAAAAAAATCAAGAAAAATGCAACCTTTTAACGTTACACCACCCTACCCCCGCTCTACCACAACACCCTAACAAAAAACCCCAGTCCCTCACCAATCACTTCACAATAATAAAAAATAAGAAAAATAGCAAAAAATAAAAAATTATTCTAAAATTTGAAGAAAAAATTACATTAATGACCCCAACCACCATGATGGATATTGTTGACCTTGACATTGATCCCAATGACCTTGAACTAAAAAAAAATGAAAAATACCAAAAATTAAAAAAAATCTTTAAAAAACGTTAAGGAATAAATTACATACTAATGCAAAAAACACAGTTGAATGTGTGACCATGAGGATTTGTTCCTCATAAATATGGCAGAGCAGAGCCACTCCCTGGTATGACATTCAGCAGACGACTGACCCTCGCAAGTTTGTATTGACTGTTTAGCAGGCAAGCCTCCAATCAGCAAGAAAAACCGACTATACCACCAACTGATACAAACGGACAACATTGGCTATTCATGAAAAAAGTCATCAAATAAGTATCTTTGCACCAAAACTTTGCAAAATCTTTGCAAAATTTTATAAATCTTCATCAAACATTTCAACCAGAGCTGACCATGCAACTCAGCCATACGAATGGACCATACAAACCAACCGTACAGACCAACCATACGAGTCATCCATACCAGCCGACCACTTGAAGCAGCCATACCAAAGAACCATGTGAATCGTTCATACAAACCATACCAAGCATCCAGGTGAATCAACCATAAAAGCCAACCATACCAGCTTAAAATACGAACCGGTCATGCCAGTCAACAACACCTCCAAACCATACAAACCACCTATTCAACAAAGCCATTCCAGCTGACCATTAAATTAAGCCAACCATAACAACTGCTAATGCCAACCAGCTGACCATTCTTACAGACTGCCCATTCCTAGCAGACCATAACTAAGGTCAATGCAGAAAAACCATACCAGCAGACCAAGCCAACCAAGCAGATCAGCCAACCATACCTGCCATCCATACCAACTGACCAGGCCAACCAAGCAGACCAGCCAACCATACTGACTATCCATACTAACCAATGACTGACTCCTGCCAACTGGCTGACTCCTGCCAGCTGACAACTGCCAACAGACTTGTAGACTGACTCTTGCAGACTGACTCCTCCTCCTCAATCCTCAGCATTCCTACTCCAATATCCTACTATTCAATCCTCAGCAGTCCTCCTCCTAAATCTGCAGAGATCCTCCTCAATCCTCTGCAATCCTCCTGCTCATTCCTCCTCAATCCTCAATGAATCTCCAAAAACAGCAGAAAACCTCCTCTGCATTCCCCCTTCTCAATCCTTAGCAATCCTCCTCTGTGAATCCTCAACAATCCTCCGAATTCCTCAGCAATCCTCCTCCTCAATCCTCAGCAGTGGCATGTGGTGAAGTGTTGCAAGGTAAGCTGGTGCTTGCTCAGTGCAGTACATACTCAGTGCATGAAACAGGAACCAGTAACCTGAGTGTAGCCGGAAGAAACTGAATGTATTGCGGCCACTCATGAGAGAGCGGTGAGGCACCCATTACACATGTGCTGTGATGTCAAATGCACTATTATGTTTAAGTGGCCAATATGTAAACTAACAAACCATTAGGTATAGAACAGAGCAAAACACAGCTTACCTTGCAACAGTTCACCACATGCCACTGAACCTAGGCAATCCTCCTCAATCCTCAGCAATCCTCCTCATTCCTTCTAAATCCTAGCAATCCTCCTCATTCCTCCTAAATCCTCAGCAATCTTCCTCAGTAATCACCAATCCTCCTCTGCAATCCCCACTAATCCTCATTAATACTCCTCTGAAATCCTCACCAATACTCAGTAATCCTCCACCACAATCATCAGCAATCTGCAGTAATCCTAACTAATACTCAGCAATCCTCAGTTATCCTCCTCACCTATGCTTAACAATCATATGCAATCCTCAGCAATCTGTCTCCTGCAGACTGACTGACTGACTGCTGCCGACTGACTCTTGCAGACAGACTTTACAGACTAACTTTTACAGGCTGGCTTCTACAGACATACTCCTGCGGGCTAACTCCTGCGGACTAGCTCCTGCAGACTGACTCCTGCAGACTTACTCCTCCTCAGCAATCCTCCTCATTCCTCAGCTATCCTACTACGAAATACTATTCAATCCTCAGCAATCCTCCTCCGCATTCCTCCGCTTAAAAAATTACAATTATTTTTAGAAAATTTTTCAATTCCCAGAAAGAATTATAAGACCTTATATGACTGAAGACAGCGGGCTTTGCCCCCCCTTCAGCTTCCTCATAGTCAATCTGAGGAATCAGTCAGCAGGAGTCAGTCTGCGGAGTCAGATTGAGGAGGTTTACTGAGGATTGCTGAGGATAGTAGAGGAGGATTACTGAGGATTTGTGAGGATTGCAAAGAAGGATTATTGAGGATTTGTGAGGATTGCAAAGAAGGATTACTGAGGATTTGAGAGGATTGCTGAGGATTGCAAAGGAGGATTATTGGGGATTGGTGAGGATTGCACAGGGGATTGGTGAGGATTGCACAGAGGATTGAGGAGGATAGTTGAGGATTGCAGATAAGGATTAATGAGAATATACAAGGAGGATTGCTGACGATTGAGGGAAAGGATTTCGGTAGACAATTGCTGAGAATTTCGAATGAAGATTTTGGACTGCTGAGGATTGAGGAGAATGATTGCTGATGATTTGGGAGAAGGATTTCTAAGGATTGGTGAGAACTCCAGAGGCTTGTGGAGGAGGATTTCTGTGGATTGAGGCTTATTTCAGAGGAGGATTGCTGAGAATTAAAGAGAAGGATTTCTGAGGATTGCTGAATATTTCAGAGGAGGATTGCTGAATATTGAGTAGCATTGCTGAGGAGGAAAAGGAGTGAATCTACAGGAGTGAGGCTGCAAGAGCCAGACGGCAGGAGCCTGACTGCAGGAGTCAGTCGGCAGGAATCAGTCTGCAGATAATGATTCCTGAAGATTGCAGAGGATTGAGGAGGATTGCTGAGGAGTAGGAGTAAGTATGTAGGTGTCGGTCAGCAGGAGTCGGTCGGCAGGGGTCCGTCGGCAGGAGTCGGTCAGCAGGAGTCAGTCGTTAGTTAGTATGGATGGTCGGTATGGTTGGCTGGTCTGGTGGGTTGGTATGGATGGTCGGTATGGACTGCTAAAAATGGGCAGTCTTGTATGACTGGTCGGCTGGTTGGCATTAGAAGTTGTTGTAGTTGGCTTATCTTGATGGTCGTTATGACTGGTCAGCTGGAATAGCTGTGTTATATGGGTGGTTTGTATGGTTTGGGGTTGATGTTGACTGGCATGACTGGTTTGTATTTTAAGCTGGTATTGTTGTCTTGTTTTGTTGACTTGTTTGGTTGGCTTGTATGGTTGGTTTGTCTGGTTGCTTTGTATGGTTGGTTCATATGTCTGTTTTCTATGAACAATTCATATGGTTATTTGGTACTGCTTTTTCAAGTGATAGGCTGGTATGGGTGGCTCATATGGTCGGTTTGTAAAGCTGGGTGGCATGGTCAGCTCTGGTTGAAATGTTTGGTGAAGATTTGTGAAATTTTGCAAAGATGTTGCAAAGTTTTTGTGCGAAGACTTTAGCTACAAGAATCTTATTTGATGACTTTTTTTCGAAATTAGCCAACATTGTCTGTTTGTATCAGTGGGTGGTATGGTTGATTGGCCTTTCTGGTTGGAGGCTTGTCAATTAAAAAGCCAATAAAAACAGGCGAGAGTCGGCCACCTGCAGAATTGTCATACCAGGGAGTGCCTATGCTCTGCCATCTTTATGAGAATATAACCCTCATGGTCACACACATTCAATTTTGTTTTTTCACATTATGTATGTAATTTTTTCCTCAATGGTTTTATGATTTTTTTTTTGCAATTTTTTTGATTTTTGAAGTTAAGGTCATTGGGATTAATGTTAAGGTCAACAACAACCAACATGGTGGTCGGAGTCATCAATGCAATCATCTCCTCTATTTTAAAAATTATTATTTAATTATTTTTGCAATTTTTTTAAATTGTTTATGATAGTGAGTGGCTAGGTGAGGGTCAGGAGTGTTGGTTAGGTTGTTATTGTCGAGCGGGTAGAGCGTGTGGTAACAATATACGTACCTCAATTTGTAGAAATTTCTTGATTTTTTGCAATTCTTCTCAATTTTTTATGATAGGGTGGGAGAGTGTGAAGGGTAGGGGATTTTGTATATGGTTGTGTGGGAGAGGGTGGGGTAATGTTATGTGTTCCTCAATCGTTTGAATTATTTTAAATTTTTTTAGGTTTTTTAAGAATGGATGGCCAGGAGGGTGGATGTTGGTTAGTGGAGCAAGCGAGGTGGGGTGTAAAGTTATGTTTGATTGTTATATTGTTTTACAATATTCTAATTTTTGCAATTTATAAAAATATTTTTTGCATTTTTTTTTGGGTTCAAGATCATCCAAGGTAATGGTAATGGGGTCAAAGTTACAGATGTGAGGTCAAGGTCAAGTTAACCTTGATACGAAATGGTAGTCGGTCTACATCTGCTCCAATCACCCATCCTCTTATGCCAGACTTCTCCATATCATACTAATAATTTACATTAAGACGTTATTCACAAACAATGTATCTTTGTTTTCACTCGCAGCAGTTACGATACTGCTTACGTCAGCAGATAAATCCTCACATATTTTTGAGGGTCACATTTTTTCATGCACAAATGGGAAGCCAATCCTTATTTTCACATGAACAGGGTTAATATCAGCAACCCATATTATTTCATACTGCATATCTGTTTGAAAACACATTATACAGAGACTCTGAGATAATATTCAGATCTTGCATGCTTTATTTGCAATAAACTTGGCTTTTACCTCCTTTTTTTCAGGGTATGTATACTCTAAAGGAAAGGCCTTAGACAATAGGTTATATATATATATATATATACACAGCAGAACTCCAATTATCCGAACTCCGACTATCTGAATCGCTGATTATCCAAATTTGCAAAATAATGATTCTGTCTAGGGGCGCTATTATCCTTCCCTCCGTGAAGCTAGTGTAGGCGCAGAACATTATTGGGATGATGAGTCACCGTCTCATAGCGCAGTTCTATTATTGGCTGACGTCTGTCGCCAGGTGGCTGGCCCGGCCCACCTGTCACTGTTCGTTTTGATTAGTCAGTCAGCGTGACCGTGTTTTGTTCGTGACGGCGTCAGTGCGTTGTTTTGTTTGTGAGTGCGTTTCGTTGTTCACCATGGCTTCTAAAAGAAAACGTGTTGCGTTAGCGGATAAACTAAATTTTTTAGAGCAATCAGATAAAGGAGTTACGGGTAAACAGTTGGCTGAGACGTACGGTTTTGGACAATCAACGATTTCAGGCATTAAAAGGAGCAAACCTACAATTTAAACTTTGTGTCAGTGCTTGAAAATGAAGATGGAAGTTCTTCAAGAAAATCAATGAAGGCAGCAACAAACAAAGATTTAGAAGATGCCATTTTCAAGTGGTTTTTGCAGCAACGTTCTATGGGACACCCAATTTCGGGTCTGATTCTTTGTGAAAAAGCTAAGATCTTAGCTCAGAAGCTTGGTTGTTCATCCTTTAAAGCAAGTAATGGCTGGCTAAGAAATTTTAAGTCCAGGCATGGTGTCCATGAATTAGATTTAAGTGGCAAGAAGATATCAGCAAACTCTAAAGCTGCAGAAGATTTTATTGAAAAATTTAAAGTTGTAGCAGACTCCTACAATTCTGAGTTTTTGTACAACGTCAATGAAACCGGTTTTGTTTGGAAAGCTCTGCCTAAACCCACTTTAGCATCTAAAAGGGAATGTAGTGCTCCAGGACATAAAGTTAGTAAAGACCGTGTTACGGCGCTTAACTGTGCGAACGATACGAGAAGTCATAAAATACCCCTTCTGTTGATAGGGAAGTCAAACAGCCGAAGAGCATTTAAAAATGTGAAAAGGCTTCCCCTCTTTTATAAAAACCAATCCAAGGCTTGGATGACTGCAGCATTGTTTACCAAGTGGTACGACGAAATTTTCATCCCTGAAGTGAAAAAGCACTAAAAATGTCTTGGAAAAGAAGTCAGTAAAGTGCTTTTAATTGTTGATAATGCACCAACTCATCCCACCAAAGAATTGTTGGAATGAGGGAATGGCCAGTTTAAAACAATCTTTTTACCGCCAAACGTCACAAGCTTATCGCAACCAATGGACCAGTCTGTTATCAAAACCATGAAATGCCATTACAGAAGGCAACTTTTAAGGAAACTTTTGGTAGAGGGCGAAGACAAAGAAGGTGTGTTGGCTAACCACAAAAAAATAAATTTGATAGATTGCGCTTACATGGTGGCGGAAAGCTTGGAGCTTGGTTAAGGCAGTCACATTACGACGTGCATGGAACAAGTTGAAAGGCATATCAACTGAAGAAGAGAAGGAAAAGGAGAAAAAGGAAAAAGAAGCTCAAGAAAAGGAAAGGGAAGAGACAGGAGAAGATGAGGATGACGTGTCACTTAAGGAATTCAGAAACATTCTTTTGAAAATTCCTGGATGTTCAGAAGTTAGTGCTGAAGATATAGGAGAGTGGATGGTGTGTGATTCGTCAGACCCTGGGTTTCAAATTCTAAATGATGATGAACTTATTGAAAGTGTGAGAGAAGAAAGTGTCGAGGAAGAAAATAACCTTAATGTTGAAGTTGAAGCAGACACGGACCATCAGCTAGTGAAGCATTTGCCGACCTTGAAACTGCGTTGAAGTGGATGGAGTGTCAGCCCGAGTGTGACCACATGCAACTTCTCACTGTCAAGCGGATGCGAGACTTGGCTGCCCGAAAACGGATGAAGACAGTCAAACAGTGTACTTTGACCGAGATGTTCAGCAAGCAATGACTTTCATTTACAGTACGGTACATATATACTATATACTGTACTAATGTACAGCACTTATAAGTACGCTTAACATGTAAAAGTGTTGCCTTTCATTTAATTAATTAAAAGCTTTTTTTTTTCTCTCATTTTGAACATACATACAGTAATTAATTAAAATATACTCTTTTTTTCGGGAAAAATCTAATTATCCTTATTTTTGGTTATCCGAATGGGGTCCGGTCCCAATTGATTGGGATAATTGGAGTTCTACTGTATATTTATTTCCTCCTAATTTTTGTAAGGAATCACCTCCCAGAGTTTGACGGTGATTTTGAGTAACACGTTCTGTTGTACACCATAACAAAAGAAGTATTATTCTGAAGAGTGTGTGTGGTTCTTAAAGCTGTCCTCCATAAGTAAAATATTGTAGTGTTTCATTATTTTATTAATACATGACATATCCTGAGAAAATGGATACAGTAACAGAGTTTATCTGCTCCAAATGGGTGGTTGAGATTGATGAAATGCTAATACTTATATGCCACTATTGGAATTTTATTCAGCTTCCTTGTCAACTCCAATATAAAATTTCTTACTATAATTAATTATGCTAATTAGAGTACTTCTGATGGCTCATTCTGATTACCAAACAGAATTGAACAAAGTCGGCTGTTCCTGTCTTTGCAACTGTGCTGTCTATCTGACCTCGTATTACAACATACTAAGTACTGATCAAGATGCCCTACGCCAAACAGAACAATCCATCATCTCTTACTAGTCAGCTCCGCAGTCTGTAACAAAATGGTCACGATCAGAAGCATGTAACTCTCTATATTCCCTGTGACCACACCCAGTTCAATATATAGTTTCATTCAGCGCCCTGGTTACGTGCTTTCACACTCGTGGTACAAGTTCAATTTAGACTAACCTCTCACAGAATTACTGTTTGACTTATTTGTATCTTTACTTTTGCTTTTCTAAAACAACATTGAGTGAGCTGAGCATACTGCCTGACTCAATATACAGTTATTATGGTAATAGTATCCATTCCTCAGAGTTTAAAATATTCATATAGCTTAATTAAATGTATTATTCATAAAGAAGTAAATATTTACTACACTAGCGAACCGGCCCAGCTTCACCCGGGTACAATTGAGTTTTACAGTGATACACTAAATAAATTGGGAAAATAAAAATTAATTTATGTGAAAACAGAATTATAAAATTATACTAAGTAGGCCTAGGTTTTTAACTGATTACAGCTACCCAAAAAGAAAGGAAATATTTTTTACCCAATAGCCAAGAAGTAGGGTATTGTTTTTGGAGTGTATCTGTGCAACTATCACGCAGTTACCACATTTCCGCTTTCCAGCGTCAATGTATGAAAATAAAAACGTGAGTTTCATCAAATTGTAGCTTTAGAAGTAAGTGTACCTAGGTACTACTTTTTGCGCTTGGCTGAGGGATCTTAATTGATCACCAAAGTTAAGCAATGTTTCCAGCGGCACACATTTGGATGGGTGACCGTTTAGTGGCATAACATCTGAGCGCTTCCGAGCTTCGGAGGGCACGTTAAATATTCGGTCCCGGTTGTTATCGATTGATAGCAGTCGTTAAGCAATTTCAGAGGTCCTTGGGCAGCCTGATAAACTCTGACACCAGAGGAAAATATATTTTGGTCATGTTCCCAGCCATTGCAGAATTACGTTTTGTTGTTATTCCACAGGAACCGTACAATTTTCTAGGATAAAAAGTATTGTATGTCCTATTCCAGGACCTAAAGTACCTACATACCAAATTTCATCAAAATCCGTTCAGCATTTATGGAGTATTTATGCCAGCCCAGGTCACTAAATTTTATATAAAACAAAATTATATAAGCACTAATCAGAAAATATGAGCACTAACAAGCATTAACTTAGAGCTCACTGACGTAATTATTTAATTGTTTGGTCAAAGTTATTTTCTTTTTTTCGGAGCCGTATTGACATCAAGTCATCCCTAAGTAAATTGCTTATGAAAATTGTAATTTTAGCGTATTAACCATAACATTTGGGCATTAAACAGCACTAATGTAGCACTAATCATTGCAGTGATAAAACTCTTTGAACAATTCCAGTTTCTTTATTTCTAGGCCATCTTACCATCAAGCCAGCCTGGCTCAATAAATTGCATATGAAAACAGTAATTTACAGTACTAACGATAAAATTTGGGCATTTATGAGCACTAACATAGCACTTACCAATGCAATAATTGAACTTCAGACAATTTCACTTTCTTTTTATTCTGGACCACCATCCCATCAATCAAAACTGACTCAATAAATTGCCTCTGAAAACAGTAATATCAAAACACTAGTAATAAAACACATGCATTAACCATACACTAATATGGCACCAACAAATGCAATGATGAAACCGTTCTGGAGATGTTATTTTTTTTTTGTTTCTGGGCGAGCCTGATGTCAAGCAAGCCGGGACTAGTAAATTGCACGTAAAAGGTGCAATCTTAGAGACATGTAGATTAACTTTTGCCATTGACCAGCACTAACGGATAGTATGATGGCATTTTTGGCCAATGTTATTTAGTTTGATTCAGGACCAGTCAGATGTCAAGCCGGCCCGACTCAGTAAATCACTTGTAAAATTTGTAAATTTAGAGCACTAACGATGAACTTTCAGCAGCAACCAGCACTAACATAGCACCAACGGATACAATGATGGAATTTTTTGGCACATGTTACTGCATGTTTCCGGGCCAGCCGGACATCAAACCAACCCGGCACAGTAAATCAGCTGTAAAATCTGTAATTTTAGAGCACTAACGATGAACTTTCGGCAGCAACCAGCACTAATGTAAAATTAATGAATACAGTGACGGAATTATTTCCCAATTTTATTTCCTTTGTTTTTGGGCCAGCTCAACATCAAACTAGCCCGAATCAGTATATGGTAGAATTCATGGCGACGAAAAATGGCCAGGACAACTTGATGGACATGTACTATCCTACATTGAGAACTAGACTGAAGTAGGCTAATGTCAGTCCCTCATTGCCCGTCATGAAATAAAACAAAAGGGAAACGTGAAAAAAATATGTGCATTGGACTTGTAGCATTTTTTACAAAACATTTGTTTTCTCATTCGTGAAACAGCTGTGGCGTAAAGATACGTGGCTGAGCTACTTGTGTTTTGACTGTAATCTGTGTTCATATCAGCAGTGCCGAGGAATAATTTTTTTGGAACACACTTATCTTTACAATTATTGTTTCATGAATGAATAATGTCTTATTTTCTAACAAAATATAAACAAAATGATTACACTGAGCAACTTTTAAAAGCTAATACCAGTATCCTTACATGCAATAGACATAGTTAGTAATGTGGTCTAATCGTAAACAAAATATCTGGTCCTGTAGTTACGTAATATGAAAATATATTTATTTAAGATTACTCATAGCAGGTTTTGGTTGTGCTTTTTGTCTACATAGCGGGTTACTACAGTATAGATTATGGGAAACTAATGTGACAAGATAACAGTAAATAAACACAATAAACAAAATTGTTTATACATGCAATGGTACTGCAGAATGTAAAAATAAAGTAAACTTTATGCATGGTAATACAACTACCTCCTGCGAAGTATGTTTGGACTCAATATCACTATCATGCTATCATAAAACAGTTGGTAGTTTTTGTGTATTAACTCTTTTAAAGACTGTAGGCTTCTGTACTTGCTGGCATACATTTTCAATTGATCTTCGTACAGATGATTTTGTTCTCTGTCAGTCAATGCGTTCCTTCTACATTGAGGTAGGTCTGCCAGTCACTTAAGTGACGAACGTTATAGTAGACTTTGCCTTCCTGATATTGTAGGGCCTCTTATATCTGCCACGGTTGGATCACCAACTGTTTTCCCCGGCCTGATGGATGCAAAATTTGACTCCAATTCTTAAAAGTTCTTAAAGAACGTGTGGTTAACATAATTAATGATGTAGGGATGATTTTTTTTTTGCTCTTTCTGGTGCTTTCCATTATTGTCACATATCACCTGGTGTGTATGTTGGAGGGGTGAATAGGTACTAGGGTGTTGAATGCACGCAGTCCACTTCCATCAATGTGTACCCTCTTTTGAGAATAAGTTGTTCAATCTCAATGTTCTGTTTTTTAGACAAGTCTGCCCAAGAACTTGTTAGGACACTGTTTTTGTTCTGATAAGTACGCCCATTAGATATCATAACTATTTTCTTATACTTGAGGTTCTTCTTTATGAAGTGCACTATGCAGGTTGTGAATTCGATTGAGGTCACTTTCTCACCTTCATGCCACACGTACAAATGGACTTCTTTATTGTTTGTCACCAAGATTGAGAAATTGTGAATCTGTAGCTTTTGACTGTAGTACTGCTTTGACACTAATAGCTTTGGGCATGTCAGTACACTCTGAACATCCATTTTGTTTAGTTACTTTCGCTTCCTTCTTCTTCACAATATGAAGTTTATATTCCTCCTCAGATAAATTACCTTCCTTGTAGGAAACACATGTGTCACATTGGTCTTCCCTGGGCTGAAATATTGAAATCTGTTCATGTTCTAAAATTTTGGTAAACTTCTTCCTTCCCACATAAGTGTTACCAGTCTCTTTCCACCAGTCTTCGTATATTTGATGCATATGTGACAAAGACCTGAAAGTAGACTCAACATAAATCCTGGAAGTCGAAGCCCTGCAATAATGGCTAGGAACTTTGGGTATCAGTTCTTGCCACTGTCTAACAGAATCAGATTTCAGCCCTTTTGTTTTTGTGTTCTTTCTCTCATTCCCTTTTAGTTTCTTTGTTGGCATTTCATCCTCATCAGTCATCTCATTTAATGCAAGTCCATCTGATCCCCTGCCTCTAAATTGTTCCTTTATCCAGAAGCTAACTGCATTTTTATTTGATACCAACAGTTGCGAGAAATAATTCTCTATAAACCTGGATTTTAGTCCTTTCTTAAGTAGTAATCACATAAATTTTTTTTCTAGCACTTTATACATTTCTTTGTGACCTTTTCCTGACTGGCTTTCTAAAATCCACTATCCCATTAATAAACACCTTCTTTTTGTCCAAAAATGGTTAAACATGTCTTTCCTTGCACGTTTAGTAATTTCATCACATCCGAAGCTTCTTGTTGATGGCTGTTTGCTATTTTGTGTGTACACATTTTGGGAGCCAATTCTCTTTCACACTTTTTTGACTGTGGTGTAAACACCATCTACTCTTTTCAAGCCTTAGTAATTTTGACCATGCACTCGCAATCTTTTATTTTCTTCCCTTGAATTCCTTGGTTTACGAGTACAAACTGGTGTACTTTCTTGCTCTGGGTGGGTATCATTATGTATCGCGTGATCAGACTCTGGAAGTTCTTTTGCACTGTCGAGGTTACCATCAGGCTTCTTCCTGGTAACGGGTTCTTCTTCTATATTGCACACACTTAATAAATATTAACCCTTTTTGGGCTGCAGATGACTGCAGTGATTGAATAAAGATGTTGTCACTTGAAATAAGTATGGAATACCAACTACTGCCTCAAACCAATGTAACTCAGAGATATGCTAAAAATATTCAATAAAAGAAACTATGGGAATTACGTAAAACTGTGGCTGTGGATTCTGCGTAACTTTGTGAAAACAACGGAAGTGTCCAGATTATTACAGAGTATAGCCCAAATACCAACGACGTAATTTATATTACAGTGATTGTATCAGCTTCATGCGTCAAATTGGAGTGCATACCTGCCTCCATCTCCATATCGTAGTTTCCAGAAATTTTCATGTCCACAACAGCTCCAGCAGGTGGGGCACGTAGGTCTACACAACGTTTGGGTTATCTTGCAGCATTCAGTAGGTTCATATTGTCATCATCATCGTCGTCTGTAAACATACAGATGTAAAATGTGTCAAGCAGATCTCACAAACTTTTTGGATGAACTGATACCAAGAATAATAACACTGTTGCCCCTTGCCTGACATAATATCATCACTGACAACGTTGCCTGCCACCATTTCTATCACCATTCTAACAAGCTTTCTTCCTCTTCCCTTCATGTCGGTACACTAATGCAACACACACATACAAACACTTGCATTGCAGTACTAATATTTTGGTACCATACAGAATATCGTGAGATATACAAGGTAGTGCAGATATTTCTAAGGTATACGAAAAAGCACTGAAACAGCTTACCTCAATCCTCAATACACTGTATCTGCATGCTCATTCTAACACCGAGCTGCAAGTAATGTTTGACAATACAAGCGGAGTACAGAATATTGATGAACTAATATGGCAGGAAGGTACACATTGCGGTTTTGGTGAACAGCTGCGCTTACTTTGCTGCTCGTCAAAAGCCACTATGTATTAATGTTACACATAGCGGAATTTATAGGCACAGTTTATCTACCATATTACATAGCGAAGTTTAATTTTCATAATTTGATGGCGTAGATTTTCATGTCTGGATAGCGGGATTTGTAAGACAGTACCCAGCGAGTTTCTGATATTTTATGTGCAAAATTCACATTTGGGCATTATTTGCACACAGCGGGTTTTGCAGGCGGAATGACAATATAGAATTAAATTTACACACCTATTACCAACAGAGATTTTCTATCACAGTTACAGATATCATTTTTCTGCACATTGTATTTCTGATATTAATTACTTTTGAGTCATCCTCACTTTTGAGTCATCCTCACTTTTGAGAAGGATAAATTTGAGCACCTTAGTTAAATGAGCATCACTATTTTAAAGTGGCTAATGTCAAAGAAGTTAGAAATGGTACAAAATAATTATTTTTTTTGGCACAATACTGAGCAAGCAGTTCCAGTGTCTGTCATAAGGGCCACTCATATTTGGATGAAAAAAAAAAAGCAATTACTAATAGTGTTGTATTAAAATTGACAACTGGAGAAATTAAACTATCAACAATACACACATTGGCTACAATTTTTGCCGAATTTCTTATTATTACATACTTTTCCAAAAGGATAGTATTTCCTGTCCTAACAGTTTAGGCCTATGCCTAGTGAGCATACACCCCTTCACAACTTAGGTATTTTGAACTGCATACCAATTAGGTGAATTAAGTTGCCATCTGGTATAAAAGGAACCAGCAACTTTAAACAATAATTTTTTTGTACAGTGAAAGTTAGATTTAGCAGACTATATTGGGGAAGGTCAGTCCATTATTGCCAATTATCCAGTACTGCAGAGGGAAATACACATGTCTTTTATTAATTGAAAACCAAGCTTGAAAAAACCAGCATGATTACACAACAGTAACAACATTACAAAGAATTATAGGTATAGCATTAAATTACATACTGAATAAATAAAAACCATCTGGAAGACACTACAATAATTTGTTTTTCTTTATGAATGTTTAATGTCCAAGTGTACTGTGTTCATTTTCCTTTTGCCAGCAAAGACACTGTTTTTCATTTTCCTTCAGCCAGGAAGAATGGTGAAAAAAGGGGGGGGGGCAGTTGGGGGAAAAAGGTTACCCACCCTCCTGTTTTTCAAGCACTGTGCTTGTAGAGAACCGGGGGTTGGTGGGTACTGTGTCGGTATACAGCCACATTGTATTTACATATATATTTATAAGTGGCGCAATGCAAAACTAGGCGGGAAGCCTTTTTATATCCAGGAGTAAACATTATCCTGGGCACATTCAGTGGAACAGAGTGTCTGGCCTAGGTGTACAAACATGTAAAAGAAATTATTAGGGCTATAACAAAACCAGTTTTTCTCTATTATGATTCACTATAGAATAGATTCCAATTAAATTCAAGAAACAATTTTACAAAAAAAAAATTGAAAAGAATACATTTCAAAAATGTATTTGAATACACAAATTAACTTTGTGAAAATAACGATACATAGTCTTTATTATTTTTTGTTGACATAATACAGAATAAACATTATTTACTTTCTCTTAAAGCATTCAAAACATCCACTAGATTACATACTGTACTTTCACTCAGTTTCTGTGACAAAATGTGCCAATCTCATCCAAAGCTAATGGTAAAAGAATCACTAAATAAATTTCTGCAAAGTTGAATGAAAACATAAATTTTGTTTACGGAATAGTATTTTTTTTAATAAATTGATTTAAAATACACATTAAAGTAGAGTAACATATTTTTTCACTTACGTTGCATATTAGTAAGTTGCAATTGTTAACAACATGGTGCCTGACATGCTATGTTTACTGTTGTCGTGTTGATGACGACCGCAAAATTTTAAGTTATTTTGGACTTATTAAAACTTTCCTACCATCGTATAGCACAAGTAAGAATTTTTAAAGACACAATTAATTACAGTGGAGTCTCAGTTAACCGTCACCCTTTTAACCTTGAGTTTCTGTTAACCGTCAGTAAACTGACATGACAAGTAAAATAATAAAATTGGATACAAAAAACAAACTTAATAAACTAAAAATGAAACAACTTTTTTCTCGCTTCATATTAGATGAAATTAAGCACATTATTGAGTTGAACAATACGTATACTGTACGGTATTACATACTGTTGTCAATGAATACCCAGTAAAAATACATTCTGTGCGGTGTGAAATGCGAATGACTCACGTTTGTTGTTTATGTACAACCTACATATGTCTTCATAGAATTGTTCAGTCTTCCTCACCACCCTACCGGAATTCCTAGACACTCATCCGCCCTCCCATTCCTACAGTCAGTTCAGTAGCGGTAGTCACTTAGTCAGCAAGTCATTGTCCTCAGTTTGTTGTCAAAGTGTAGTGTGTTTAAAAATGTCTGAGAAACGGAAATGTGTTGTATTGGGACTTTCTCAAAAACTTGAAATTAAAAAATGACTGCGTAAAGGAGAAAAGCGCGACGAGTATCACTCCTCTATATGGAATCGGGCGGACGACAATCAATGATATTAAGAAAGGTGCAGATAAAATCGAAATTCATGTTTCAAAAATGCAAACGATAGACGGAGATGTCAAACTAAGAAAAACGATGAAGCCAGCAAAACTGGACCAACTGGATATAGTAATGTATCAGTGGTTCATTCAAGCCTGCAGTCAAGGGATACCAGTTTCTGGGCCCATAATAATGGCTAAAGCTATTGAGATGAACAAAAAGTTTGATGGGGATCCTTCATTTAAGGCTAGTATATGTGCATAAATTTAAGGGTCGACATGGCATAAGGCAGTTGGACATATCAGGTGAAAAACTAAGCGCTGATAGTACAGTCATTGTAGAATATTGAGAAAAAAAATGAAAGAAATAAAAGATAGAAATTTGGTCAGCGGGCAGGTTTACAACTGTGACAAAACTGGCCTAAATTGGAACGCACTTCTCGTAAAAACCTTAGCCTCCTTATCGAAAAAATCTGCACCTGGTTTTAAAATGCAAAAAGACTGCATAACTGTTATGGTGTGTGCGAATGCAAATGGTAGACATAGGTTTCCTTTAGTAATCATTGGGAAATCTAAACAGCCTCGAGCTTTCAAAAATATGAATTTAAATGCCTTACCTGCCAAATATTATGCACAAAAAAGTGCCCCGATGAGCCAGGATATATTTAATGAGTGGTTCCACAGTGTGTTTGTGCCAAATGTAAAATCACATTTAAAATTGATCGGATTGCCTTAAGAAGCCATGTTATTAATGGACAATGCACCAACTCATCCTTCTCATGACTTACAAAGTGATGATGGAAAAATTACACGCCACTTTTTGCCTGCTAAAACTACCCCACTAATACAGCCCATGGATCAGGGTATTATTATTGATAGCATAAAGTGACGTTATAGAAAATTCTTTATTCAAAAAGTTGTTTGCGTTGGGGATCAATTAATAAGTGTAAAGCAGTTTTGGAGGTCATACACTATTAAAGACGTAATTTTTAATGTCGCTGAAGCCTGGCAAGATATACCAGAAGAAACATTTAAAAAGGGCTGGAACAAACTGTGGCCTGAGACTGTAAACGAGAATGAGGCCATAAACGAATCTGGAAATTATGAGGAAATTTTACTTGTGTGTCAAGGGATTCCAGGTGGAGAAAACACATCAATAGGTGAAGTAAGAGAATGACTGGGAATTCACAGATTTGACGGAGGCTTTGAAATATTAAATGATGAGGAACTTGTATTAAGTGCAACACAGGATGTAGAATGTTTAAATGAAGAAGAAGAGGATGATATACTCAAGGATTGTCCCAAAATAATTAGCCACAGTGATGCTGAAAAAATGTTTTGCAAGTACATCGAATGGTACGAGCAACAAGAAGAGGCAGAAGCAACACAGATATTACTCCTATGTAAGATACGCAACACGGCAGCAACAAAAGCCCATGGAGTATTACAAAAAAGGAAAATGACAGACTTTTTAAGGTAGGATTATACTATTGAACAGATACATAATAGTACTGTATTCAATTTTGTTATTTTATCAACATAATAAACAGAAGTCTACAATATTTTATATAAAATACATACTGTGCTGTACATAATTCTATTGATTGTTACCTGTTTAAAATATAGTGCTAAATATTGTATACATTATTATCGCTAGTATCTGTCATGTCTTTGTGAAGAGGAGGGGNGGGGAGATTTCTATTATCTGTCTATTCTCTCAACCGTCACGGTGACGGTTCCGAGACTGACGGATAATGGAATTTGTGGTGGAGAAGAACGACTACTATTATATATACAGCTTTTTGCTCGGAATCCTCGTACTCCAAAACTTAATACAAGAAACTATCATGTAGAATAAAAGTTATCAGCTAATCTGTAAACATTTCTGTTGTACATAAAACTGGTTTCACAATAAAGCAAAACAATGCAGTGTGACATGTACAACGCCAACAGCCGACAAAATTAACTGCGGTTTCACTATTAAGCGGCATTTGTCAGTGAAGGTCAACTTGGACCATGCTGCCATATATTTTAGAGAGAATACATTATTACTGGCGATAAGAGTGCACTTGTAGACCATACCTATGGAAAAAGACATTTAAAACTTAACAAAAAGCACTAACGATACAACAAACATTTTAAATGTAAACATTTATAATTGTAAATATTTTGCAAATAGATTATTTAAAACAAACGTTAAAACTAATTCAAGTTTACTTTAGTTGTAGAGGCAAATAACTGTGACAAGTGTTTTTTTCAAGTCACATATTATATTTCCCGGTTTTTTTCTTTTTTACAAAATAAGTATTTTATGCTTTTTCTTCTCTGTTGTCACCTGACACCGACAAAACAAACACCTGCCTCATCATGGCCTCACTCTGTTTAGCTCATCATGTCACACTGCATGGCACTATTGTGAAACTAACTAGTAATTCCCATAAACCTGCAGTTTCAAGTAACATACACACAGAGCCGGGCTCGTAAATACCAATCATTTTAACCAGAAAAAAAAAGTCTAAATTACTAACACTATCTCTTCTTGAAATAATAGTATTTGAAAAAGATTTTCACTCAAAGTTACGCTCCCATAGTAAATGAAAAATCAATATTAAAAATAACACAAATACAATGTAAACCAAATAAGAGCAAAGCTGCCCAGCACTGCGGTTCATATAAACCATCAAATTATTAATTTCCAACCATCCAGGCAAAAATTGTAGTACACGGGAAACATCATTTTCTACACTACACCCACATGTAGTTGAATGGTTTGCAGTAAAGTGTCAATTTTCAAGATCACGTGAAAAAGAAATACCCTTCTGCAGTATGAAACTATCACAACCATGACAAAGAAATATATCTTTATCGCCATGACAAAAAAAATGGCCATCATTAAAATAAAAATGGTATTTTACTTGAATAAAACACAGTCTATGGTTATTTTATACTAAGACGACAATGCTGCAACTCTATTGCAGTTTTATGCGGTTCGGAACCTATGTTTATACATGTCCAACGATTATATTGAGTCTTGCACCACACGTACATTACTCTTCGTGTAAATTTGTTTTCAATTATATTTCATAACTTAACTGTTTGCAAATAATTTATTGTGAACCTACTTTGCAAAGTACAGGTGTGCCAGTCACAATGTCACAGCCAGCTGTAAACGATTCATGATTGGCTACTTTATGCCATGGGCCAATCGTCTGTGGCCAAGGCAGTGTCACAGTTAGGGAACATTGTAGAGGGGCGAGAGAGAGATGAAGTGATTGAGTAAAGACATTTGGGAGGCTCTAAGTGAGTGAAGATATTTAGGTGGTTTTTAACAGCGGGGTATTGAGGGTCAATTGAAGGTGAAGCAAAGTGAGCATGCAGCAGCGCCGGAATGCAAGGGAGGAGGAAAATGGGAAACCTCCGAAAAAAACCTGCAGACCAGCAGCATTGTCCGGCATAATTCCCACGTGCAAAAATCCAGGGTCAACCCTGCAGGGAATTGAACCTGGTTCACCATGGTGGGAGGTGAGCGCTCTAGATGCTACACAAACTACAGCCTCTAAGAGAGATGAAACGAAGGGTAGGAAAGGGGAGCGGACAAATCTGCAACAAAACTGGATGATACTCATCTGAAATGAAATCTACTCATAGGAAATATACACATTCAAATACTTATTTACACAAATGAATAACAACCCCCAGATGCCATAAATAAGACTATGTCCAAAGCTACATTTTTCGTTACAAGAAACTCATTCAACATGACATAATAGGTTGTTAACAGACAATGGAATACTGCTCCCCAGTTCAATTTAATAGTGTTTCATATCCCTGTGAAATACTTCTTGTTCGTGTTGCCATTTTACATATGATTAATATGAAAACATGTAGACGATCATGGTGCAAAGGGAAGAGAAGCAGGTATTTATAACTGAAGTTGGGCAAACATTTTAAATCACGTTTAAAAATGTACCTACATATCACACGAAATTAATACACTTCATTGCATTGTATATTTGCAAAGGAATCATTTGCTTAAAATCATCAGCATGTCAGTCGTCTGCCGAGGACAAAGTAAACTTGCATAAGCAACCGAAATACATTATTATACTACCACGGCAATGTGAATGTACAAACAAATTCTTTACAAAAATGTCTGCAGTATACAACTAGGCCAGCAGAAGCAGTCAGGCTCACGCTGTGGTGCAAAAAAAGACAGGTATTCCTACACCACCTCCTCCCTGCCATAATAAACCAACCCATGCCACCCTCGCACTTCACAGCAGGGAGCTCAGCGGACATCCTTTTATTATTTCCCCCTTTCTCTCTGGATGAACTTGAAGCCGTTATTAGTAACCCACTATGGTATTATGACTTTTATAAAGGTGGTGCAGATTCTTTACCAATAACTGCCCTTGGCACCATTTCTGAAGTTCTAATGCAGATTTCTTAAAATTGTAAAAAATTATCTCCATTGAGAAAAATTCCCAGATATTTCCGGCAGTATTTCAAATCCAGTGCTTTTCCAGCATTTCCTGATCACTGGACATCATGTTAAGTTTTCTGTGCTGTGAAAGAAGTATATAGTAAGTTTGAGTACCAAATTTAGAACAAATATAATAAACAAATGCTTACCTATGAACTTTGTTTATAAACAATCCACATATGTAATAAACAACAATTGAAACAGTAGGCTCACTGCTATACAACATAATCTCAATGAGTACATATTTTTCTAGTTAGCAAGCAGTCTGCTAAATCCGATGTCCGTTAATTGGAAGTCCGCTAAATAGAGGGTTTATTCTTCTTCCAAAAAATGTAATGTGAAAATGAAAGTTTTTACTTCTTAATAACTAAATAACTTTTTAACCAATCTAATATTGCCATTTTTTTACTAAACATTATGTGATCTGGTGTTGTACACTTTTACACAACTGGCAGCAATGAACTAGAAAATAAAACGTTATGTTGTTTTATAAAGGTTGCACAGGCACAGCTATTTCAAATACATCAATGAAGTAATTAATGTGTATACTGTAACACAATTAAGCAAAATTTTACATACGGAATGTATGAATGTACAATATACAAATGTACAAATAGACAAAATGTTTATATGGACTTTTTTCATTGTGTTGGTATCTCCTGTTCACTGGTGAAATGGGTCTCACACGTTATGAAACATCATATAAACATATACGTCTTTTTATATATAAGAATTCCATCTATGTGCAAGAAAATAACTTTTATTTCCCCATTCCTCCCAAAAAATTAATCATACTAATGCATAAAAAAATTAGTGTATTTTTGATTAATAAACTGTTGTGTAAAACCACCACCATACAGTATGTATATATAATGATATACTCAAACTACCTGCATAAATCCAAATGTACAATTTTCAGTTTGAATACATACCTCCAATACATGATCTGATTTTTCTGTAGTTGAAACATGAACACATATTTTGGTACCATTCATTAAATTCACATTTAAAGGAACGTCTTCATTCTCTTCACAACTGGTTTCTTGCTGGGCAGACAACAGAAACCCATTAAAAAGATCTGAACTCACAAGCTGTGAATCCTGGCCAACTGAAACAAAATTGAATACATATATAAATAAGTTATTTTCCCTTCACCAATAGTGCTATATTCACTAAAGGCATAAATAAATACACAGCTATTATCTTTCACTTCACAATAATATAAACACATATGTTCTCACCAAATGTAAAGAACACAGTAAAAAAAAAATGTATAAATATTGTTCTCAGTAAGAGAAGTACAATTATTTAATGTATGACAAAAAAATAGTTTAAATATTTTATACTCAAAAGAAACACTATAGTTTTGCATTATGAAAGTCAATATTTCTGAAGTAAGCTTAGGAGCAAACAAACTGGATTTTTGGTGGCAAGATCTCCAAAGTAGGAAGCTAATCATTTTCAGCTTTCCTGCAAATAGCCATGTTACATAAAAACAAAACTTTATCATTAGCATATGAACCAAATTGTAATTGAACAATAATCTACCAAAACATTAAAATTCACATATCAGAAATTTACTAACAATACACCCACTATGACACAAAATACAATGCACTGGATTATATCAGGAAATATTTGGTTTTGCATCTCTGACAATGCTGTCAACCTCTAGGTGCACACCCATAAGTAATAACAGATACAAAGTAAAACATGAGCTACACATGTGACCAAATTCCATGACATTCTCCAGACCTACTAATTGGTAATTAATATATATGTACAATAAAGCATGCATTTTATACAGTAATAAATAGCCTACTTTCCAATTATTTCTCAAAAAGCTGTGCAGTTGTATGCTTAGTATCATTAACTTTGCAACACCTTATTCCATCCAATTAAGCAGACTTAAGTTACACTTGTCACCATGACATCAACCAACCTAGTTTCAGACTCTGGCGAGCCTTCTGGCTTGATCAACGTGCAAGCTTCTTCCTCTAACCCTTGAGGCTCCTTTGGCTACTGATGCTTTGCTGGAACAGCTGTGGCTTTTATGAAGGCTGCAGTCTCACTCCTCATCATCGTCACTAACTTGACTGGTAATGTATCTCTCGTTCACCCCTCAGGCATGTCAGTTGAGCCACACAACTTTTCACCTTGCTTCCCGGTTGCAGAATGTGCTTTTTCTTGAGATGGTCAGCATGATAGAAGCACAGCCGCTTTTGAATGAAGAACTGATAGTTAACTGGACTCACTCTGTCTCCCCTTCACAGCTCATACCCAATGCACCATCTACAAACTGCCATGGTTACACTTGCATTGACAGACACTCCAGCTGCTTATCTATCTGCTTTGTTTGAATTTTAAAGTTCAAAGTGGATTCAAAACACTTCACTTTGTGCAGGACTTCAGCATTAGGACCATCTCCAATGGTGTGGAGCCTATTGTGGATGAAGGAATGTTCCTATATGGGAATAAATAATTATCTAATTTATTCTTAAAGATTGTGATGGTTTTCCCTCCATTTTTTTCACAAACATGTTTTTCCACACCTTTTATTACTCTTGCTATTTAATCAGACTGGGGGTGATAAGAAGGAATTAAGGTGTGTTGTTAACCATTCTTAACAAAAAAAATTTCAATTATGATGAAAAGATGAAATCTGTGGCCCATTATCTGTATCTACAATATCTGACAGTTGTAAGAACTAAAGAGAATGCAAAGTTTTGCTCTTGTAGCCCCTGCTATAATGGAATGTATTATGAACACCTCTACCCACTTGGAATATACATTCACTACAATTAATAGATCCCAAACTCTTGTCACTGCAAAGTCCACATGTACCATATACACTACCACCTCCAGGCTGGCAATAGCTATGTTTTATGGGAATATTTTGGGTTGAAGGATGAACACTCTGAAAAACATGACACGACTGCCTCACTCCTTCAATCTGACCATCAAGTCTAGGCCACTACACAAATCCTTACTATTAACTTCATCTGACTTAAGGCACACTGTTCTTCGCATGTAAGTGCCAGAACAACCTTTCTTACTGTCTCCAGAATAACCACTCAATTTCCCAAGGATACATTCCTGTATTATGAGCTCAAGTATGAAGATCACGATTTTTCCTCATTACGCTTTGGCCACCCACATTTGGAGAAGTTTTTCAATCTAGCCAGATCTGAGACCGTATTTGTTGCTCTACCAATATCTGCTGGGAGCAAGGGTTTGTCCAACAATACCAGTGAAAAATATTTGATTAACTCCTATACTAAAAAAAACTTCAAATCTTCTGGCTTGAACATTGCCAGTGATAACCATGATACAGCATTTACATATGGAATGGGCCTTTAGTTTGTATCAGATTTAATAATCATATGACAATATCATTACTGCCCATCTTTATAATCCTGCTGTTGCCATGGCTGGTACTTCCTGTTTTTTCTCTAAAAATGGCTGTGAATGGCTCATGGTCTATTTTATGACCAAACATGTAACTATAAATATAATTATGAAATGTTTTGATGCTATGTATAATGGCTAAGGTTATCAATTAAGTTATGAATAGTTTTGCTCTTCTGCTAACAGTGTTTTACACATAAAATAAATGGGCACATCATTTGATTCTCTAATATGCGATGGGACTGCTCCCACATCTGTCTGAGACACATCACATGTAAACACAAAAGGTTTTGCTGGGGCAAAATGACCAGAAATTCAAATGCAGTCTTTGCTATCATGAAAAGGTTTCTGTAAATCATAATTCCCTTACATGGAATATTTTTCTTTAGTGAATCATAAAATACACTGAGTCAAACCAACTGCAACAAAAACTGGCAAGAGTAATTTAAAAACCTGCAATGAACATGGAAGTTCTTTTTGTTGGTTGATTCTGGAGCATCTTTGATAACTAATAATAATTTGTCTGATGGTCTATGGCCACTGCCATTATTAACATGTCTATATGTAATCTGTGTTTGTAATAGCCTGTATTTTGAGATACTGACCTTAATGCAATATCTCTTGAACCAGGTAAAGTCATTATTCAGCCTTTTCCAAGCCAGCTCAAATGTCGGACCTGTTACCAAAACATTGTCTAAATATGTCACCATCCCAGAGAGCCCACACAAGATTGGTTATACCATCAACTGAGAAATAAGAGGTGCAGAAGATAATCCAAACTGCAATCTTTGGTATCTGAACAGACTTGTGTATATTGATTACTAAAAGTAGTTGCGAATTTTCTGACACACCTAACTATTTGTATGCCCATGAAAGATCAAGAAATGAGAAAAATACACCTCCAGCTAGAGAGGCAAATATATTTTCTGGCTTGGGTGATAGTAATGGATTCAATGTTACCTTGAAATCTCCACATAATCTCAACCCACTATTAGCCTTCATAAGACACATTAATGTTGAGGCTCACTCATTTTCATCACAGGATAAATTATCTCTTGTGCCGCCAACAAATCGAACTCAGATGAACTCACTCCACTGTCTTAGGCTTTAAGTGCAAAGTTGCAGTGCGACATTTCATAGTACCTATTCCATTACTAAAAACTTCTGAATGCCTTTCCTTCGGACACTTCACTGCCTCAGATGCCCTCTTTGGCAGGCTAACCTCTAGCTTAAATATGGAACGTCAATCCAATTTTAGCTCCAGTAACCAATTATACCCAATAAATGCTGGCATATACTGGTTCAATTGTGTACTAATAACAGCAGACTTAAAGCATGGTTATTAGGATTTATGCTGACCTAATTGATTTATAACCGGTACACACTGTCTCCCGTGTGTATTCAGTTAACTGGGACTGGCTTGCATTCTTTTCAGTGATGTTCTTGTTATCAATAACTGTGCTCTGGTAACAGAGTGACCGGCTGCCCCCATTTCCATTTCCATATTCACGGGCTTACCTTCAGTATTCAATTATACTTCATATCTGGTTGTTTTCATGTAATATATTTAGTAGAATGGTAACTCACTGCCTGTCATATTTACTACATCTGTTACCTCATTAGGTTTCCCTTCCTCCCCGGGAATATTATCGCCAGGGGAAGCCTAACATACCAGCAATTCATTGTTGAGCACACCTGTGTACTTTCGCTTTTGTCTATCTGGCAGGCCGCAGGCCAGAACACGTGTAAAGTTTTCACCTAGACTGATGTAAAGTTTTGTGAAAGAGTGTAAGTTTTCAGACTTCGTGTTTTTAATTTCCAGCACTGCCTTCAGGCGTTTCTGGGTCTGGGTCCCCTACAACCCGCTTTCACAGTATTTCACATAATTTACCCTAATAAGCAACATGCTCAACACCGAGTTTTTATTAGTAAAAGGCGTGTGGATCAGCCTGAATAGACCCACTTCATTCCAATGTATCAGGTGTAGGGAATGCATGGTTTTCCTGTCCAGAAGAGGAATTGACACCACCTGTCGCCGGTGTCTGGAGCCTAGTCAGGTATCCAACTCCAAACCCACCTAACAATGTTTTTCACCGCCTCTCAAAACTTCCATTAACCCAACATCACCCAGCTAACAGACATTAAATTGGCGCCCAACATGGGGCCACTTCCTGCTGAACACCCTCATTGTTCAACTTTTTTGTACACAATTTAACAGGCGTTCAATTCTCGCCCTTCTGTGTGGCGTACATTTCCTTCATCATTCCTTCCACGTTTTTTGATCCAGAAAACTCAAACTCTCCCGAGACCACAACCCCTCTTTGAGCACTTTCCCCACCTATTCCCTCCCCGCCCCCAAAATCATCAAGAACACATCAGGAGCAGTATGATCAACCTGGGACAATGCTCTGACGCCAGCCAGATGCCAGACAGACGCTCAGAGAAGCCACAACACGCTGTGTACAAGCGAGCCAAAACCAGCTTCACAGCAGCCATTATATCAATGGCGCAAGGCATGTGCAGCGAGTTTGCCATAACGGGACACCACCTCTCCCCTCCAGCACCATGTACTGCGCAGCAGAGCATGCAAGTGCACCTGCACTCATCCCCTCCCCGCTTCAGTACCAAAACACCAATTGGGAGTATTGATCAGCACAGCGGGCTGTGTGCGCAAGCGTACACNCAAGCGAACTCAGGGAGGTCAGACGTGAGGAGTGGGCTGTGGCGTTGACCCCCACCGCCGGGTTTGGCTGCCACACCGCGACCGTGAACAATGGCTGGCCTGACACAAGTAGGCATTTAGACGCCTCTCTGTTGGCAATACTTGCATCGTATCCCACAGGATGTAGTGGCCAAGTACGAATTAGGCAAAACATATTGCAAGTGCGCTCGTAAGACCAGCCCAACGGGCAAACGTGCCATGAACAACCGTGAACACATGGACAGCTTCGATGTGATAAACCAAATTCAAAGCCAGTGAAAATTTAAAGTTTTGGACAATACCAGTCAACAAAATTCAAACACTCAGCTCCCAATCAACCAAATTTTGTGTGCCAGTTTACTGTGAATGGGCCAAGGTATCCCTACTATTCAGTGTACTTTGTGCATACAGCATTACCATTCATCGTGTCTAAAAGCGATTGAACTAGCAACCATACAAAACCCGAACTTTCAGTGCTCACAGAGCCACAGCGATAACAATCAATTGAACACTTCTACAGTGTACAAAGATTTATTAACTGGTCCAGACTTTCAACCAACATAATGTCACTTCCCAGTGTATCCAGGGGGAGAAAGTAATTACTTGTTGAAATGCAGGATGTGTGCAGTGCATGTACACGGGCAATGTTTGCAGCCTGGCAAGAGACTGACAGTTCATGACGGCAAATTCAAGTGTCTGCAATGTACAGCAGCGGCAGACACCACACCACAGCAGTCACTCACACACTCTCAGCACGCACGTGGCATATGTAAACAAAGAGGAGCCGTTCGCTCATTGCACACCCTGCCAGCCAGCCTTAACTTATGAATATCTCCCTCTCCTACCATCTGCCCCTTACATACTGATAGTCGTCACCTACTTACCCACGCCTGCCTTCCCCCAACAGATGATTCCAATGCAACCACAATTTCCGCAACCAAACCCTGTAACACAATTTTCTACGCCCAACTTTGTTTCACCAGCTACGAGCACATGGACACAAAGTAACGAAAAGCAACACCAAACCACTGCAGCCTTCCCAACCCTTGCGCCTGGACCAACCAGTGTTACCACGCACTCGCGATTCCAGTCGCTGCCCACCTTTGCGGGATCACCTACAGAGGACTCATCTGCATTCATGAGTGACTGTACAGCATACCTGCAACGATATGGGGTGGGCGTGGAGGAGTGGTCTAGCTGCATTGGAGTGCCATACTCCGGAGAAGCGGGTTCCTGGGGGCAATCTATCAATCACTACGGACTACAGTGGGAGGAAATATTCAATGCTTTGCAAAGCCGCTTTGGAGGAGCACTCACATCACTTTGAGCGCAAAGAAAACTGACATTAGAAGAGCAACAGCCAACGAAGAAACTAACCACATTTATCTCCAGAAAAATACATCTTGTCAGACGTTTCCACCCACACCTGGCCAAGCGCGAAGTGCTTGAAGTGGTGACAGAAACAGTGCACCCAGAGTACCATGCCACATTAGTACCACTGCTTAATGGCAGCCTCTATGAACTCATGCATGCCGCGATAATCTTGGAGCAAAATCCGTGCCAGCCGCATCACGAACGGGAAACGAATGCCACACGATGGAGACACGAGCAATGTCAGGACAATGTAAAGGGACAGGATGTAGTGCAAAACAGTGCTAAAAATCATTGTTTCGGTCAACAATGAGACAAAAATTCCAGCACAGGAAACAGTGTAGCAAAAATTACAGCTATAAGTGATAACAAAATGAATAGTGCAACAGACAGTGCGCGGAACAAAAACGTGAAGTGGGATAGAAGCCAAACAACGCCATGTCGTTATTGTGACTGTCAGGAATACCATTGGCACAGTGCATGCCCTAACAATCCCCACCTCAAACAAACAAACAAACAACCATGCAAGCTGCAATTCAGCAAAACGGGAAGCAGGGGTAAAGGAGCTGGACGTTCCCGACACCCCAGTCTCTGACAATATTACCAACTTGACACAGCAACAAGCACTAATTAACCAGGTTAGTAGCAGTCATTCACAGTTCCTCCGCTTTTTAGTATTTATTAAAGGTCATCATTGCCACGCATTAATAGACGCTGCTGCCTCAAATAACTTAATATAGCCTAGTTTTGTGCATCCTACAGATATCACTCCAGCCACTCATGTAATTTGTTTAACCACAAATCAGCACACCAACATCGCACTAGGTCAAGCCACAGTGACAGTTCACATACGTGACCTAGAAACAATAACCACAGCAGCGTTTACCCGGGACATTAGGAAACGTGGCTTATTGAACAAAATACCATTGTTGAACCAGCAGCATGTCACATGCATTTCGGCCTGAAGGAGCGATGCACAGTATATAAGCTTGACCGGTGACCAGCCGATACAGTACCAGCTGTTTCACTAGCAGACTTAACAACATACCGCCTGAACACCAGGCAACTTTTCAGCAGCTCCTTGACGAGCGTTGAGACGTATTTACAGAACATGACACCGTTCATCAAACCACAGTAGCTGAGCATGCCATACCACTAATGCAAGATAGGCCTATATAAACTCCGCCACCCAGTTATTTATCGCACCAAGTGAAAATTATTAAACAGCAAATTCAAGAAATGTTGAATGACTGTGTTATTGAACCAACAAGAAACAACTTCAATTCCGCCATAACACTGGCACCTAAAAAAGACGGCACGTGGTGGTTTTGTGTAGATTTTCGGCCAGTGAACCAAGTGACACACAGTGCGTTACCACTTTACATCTGTGTCAAAGATGACCTCAGTTCCTTAGGGTAAGCCAAGGTCATGTAATTCCTTGATCTCAAGAGTGGCTATTGGGAAGTGCCCGTTAAGCTCAAAAACCAGGGCAAGACAGCTTTCACGGGCCCCTACGGAAGGCGTTTTCAGTTCTGTGCCATGCTGTTCGGACTGAAGTGTACATCGGCCACCTTCCAGGCGATGATGGTCAGAGTATCAAATGGCATCATCGGCGAATTCACACTCGACTACCTGGACGATGTGGTGATATGTCAGCAAGTTAGGAGGAGCACTTACACCACCTGTCACTTGTACTCGAGAGGTTGGCCATCAACAGCCTCACGTGCGCAACTGCAAAATGCCACCTCGGAAAAACCAGTATCCACCTCCTGGGGCATGTCGTCGAAGAGAAAGGCAACAAAACCCAACCCCGAAAAACTGCGGCTGATTGAAGAGTACCCACCATGACGTACGTGCAAGCAGCTCTGGAAGTTCTTTGGGCTAATAAAATGGCTCCGGGAGCACATCCAGGACTTTGTCGTCATGACAGCACCACTCACCGACCTGCTGTCAACCCAGCAGCGGATTCAATGTGACGGCCCTGCCAACGACACCTTACAGTAAATCAAGTCACATTTTCGAGTGTGCCCAAACTTGGCGAGGTACGACGCCACAAACACCTCTATCTGCAGACCGAAGTTAGCCAAGAAGGACTCTGTGCAGTGACAATGGCAAACGTCACATCATCGACTTTGCTAGTGCCAAGTTCGGACCAACTGAGCGGAGGTACGACATAAATGAACATGAATGCTTAGCCGTGGTATGGTCCATCAAGAAGTGCCACGCGTACTTGGAGTACCAGAGCTTCACGCTTCGCACAGACAACTGCTGCTTAGTCTGGCTGCACAACATGCGCGAAGCACGCAGCAAGCTGACCCGGTGGGCAATGCTTCTTCGAACTTACGACTTCGTCGTGGAGCATATCATGGGCAGCGAAAACCAGTTAGCAGACGCACTGTCCAGGTCACCATGCGCCGACGTCATGGTGCAGGACAACGCAGAGTGGGAGGAGATTTTACCACCAACAATGCTGGAACCACTGAGTGAGATAAGACTTCACCAGATAAACGCAACTAACGATAACCTCACTGTACGTGACTGGTTCGGTGATGTAGTGCAAGCGCAGCCAGAGTGTGCACTCACTCGCGAGCAGAAAGACAGTTGCTCCGAGAAAGCTGTAGAGTGTTGGCGCATAATAGATGGCCATTTATAAACATGTACACCTAGTAACCATGACGTGTGGAGACTGTTTGTTCCCCCCAGTGTTAGAGAGCAGGTACTGAGACGTGCGCACAATAGCAATGTATCAGGACACCTGGGGACGGAGCAAACAACTTGCAATGTGAGTGAACATGTCTTTTGGCCCAGGCTAACCAAGCACACACGCAGGTACGTGCAACTGTGTGTTAAGTGCAACCAATTCAAAGCATGGCCAACTGACAAGGTACAACAACAGCCCTGACTGCCCACTAAGCCCTTCGAGACAATGTCCCTCGGCCTCATGGGGCCTTACCCCAGGAACTCAGGGGGAAAGTGATTCATTGTGGTGGTCACTGATAACTTCTCCAGGTGGGTCAAGGTGTACCCCATCAGTAGCGCACGAGCCACACATGTTGCCAAGATCCTAAAGACAGACTTCTTCTCCAGGTGGGGATATCAGCAGAACCTGCCTACTGATAATGGCACGGAATTCACCAGCAGGAAGTGGCGCAAATTGTGTATCTCTTGTTGAGTGCGACACCAATGTGACAACCCCACAGAGCACTACAATTAGGAGCTCAAGACACACTTGCAGCTCTGTGTGGCCAACCATCTGCCTGCCGCCCTTTGCAACCCCCCCTCGGCACGTCAATGCCGCCACCAGCAAGCCACCTGCCGACGTCCTGTTGGGCTAAAACCTCACCCTGCCTGGTGAGTTCGACTGCCCGCAAGCAGAAGACAGTGGTGACCCAGTCAGCAGCGACACCTGATGTGAATGGCGTGAGAGGGAGCACCAAGAGGTACGCACTCACCAGTGAGGTTACATCGCACTGTGGCTGCCGACCACCATGCGACCACCACCTTGACTACGACCCAGTCAGCACGTCTACGTCCGTGCACACCTGCAGCCCACAGACACTTCTGCGTGGGCTTTGCGGCGAAGTGGAGCGGGATGCATGCAATTGTACGAGCCATCAGACCCACCACCTGCCTGGTCCGGCTTGGCAGAAAAACTGTCAAGGTGCACCGGAATGACCTGCGCCCAACACCAGGTGACATAAACGACAATGCTGTACCAGGTGCCTCATGACGGCGACCTCGATGTCGAGGTCAGCCGACCACCCATGCTGGAGGAAGGAGCATCAGCAACTCCCTCGGAGGAGCATCCACAAGGGCCCGCAAGTCAGATGATGTCCGGCGTCCAGGCACCCCTCAGGGATAGTCCATCATCGTGGACGGTGCTGCACCAACCAGCGTCGCCGTACCCGCACCAATGCCGACCCAGGCGTACCACCAGCATGAGCAAGAGGAAGCAGCACCACGGCCTGCCCGTGTCACGATGCCTGGCGTTAAGACGCCCACCTCAATGGGGGTCTCCACTCCCCTCACCCCGCCCGCTACAGGTGACACCCCGGGACCTCCTGACGCACTGTCGGTGGCATCAGGACGGCTTCTGGAAGTGTCCACTGCCGGAGATGGAGTCGTGCACAAGGGCTGCATCACAGCAGGAATGCTGACACCAGCCAAGAGGTCACCACCCGGTGATCAACCCCCCTCGGTCACTGCCAGCTCGGGTCGCTACCGGCAGCAGTGAGGTAAACGGAGCAGCAGCAGCAGCAACAGCAGGAGCAGTGACTGCAGCAGTGAGAGCACCGAGGCATTCAGCTCGCCTCCCCCTCACTGCTCACGTTGGAGACATCAACCAGCGCGGGCGTGCCTGACCTGCGGTGACGCCACTGCATCCCACACCGCAGCAGGCCACCCACGTAAACACCAGCAGCAGCCGCACCAGCACTGTTCAGGCCACCCAAGTGTACCATACGCCCTGAGGCCCCGACGACGTGGGACAACAGCCTGTCCCTGCGCCGCCTGAAGATGCATGGCCAGCAAACGGTTGCAGCAGGTGGGTGACATTTGATGCAGGACAGTGTCCTGCCTTCCAGACAGTTTGCCACGCAGCACGTCCACCGCATCAACCGACACCAGTGTTTCCTCAGTGCACAGCGCTGTGCCCCATGCAGTAAAAGTTTCAAGATAGATGGAGAAACTGAACGGAAGTGTTTAAAATGGCTACAGGTGGCAGTCAATTATGAGGTAACGCAAAAGACGAATTTAATAAAAATTTTGATGGAAGTCAGTTCAAATTAGGTGAGACGAGAAACGTGAAGGAAATAGCACAAAACACGGAATTGGCTAGGGTAGTAATGCGACCCCAGATGCTTGAATGGTTACAGTTAANGTGAAGGAAATAGCACAAAACACGGAATTGGCTAGGGTAGTAATGCGACCCCAGATGCTTGAATGGTTACAGTTAAAAAAATGTTTTGAAAATTGCCCTAACCAAGACGTGGAAGTATTTATACAAAGTATCGTAAACATTGCTGACATAATCAGATGGGGAGACAGTGAGAAGCTAATGTGTAGTAAATTTAGCTTAAGGGACAAGCATTGATGGCACTCTGCAAGCACCCGCACATGGACTGCTGAAATTGGCAGGAATTCAAAAATGTTCTGAATGANTGAAGGAAATAGCACAAAACACGGAATTGGCTAGGGTAGTAATGCGACCCCAGATGCTTGAATGGTTACAGTTAATAAAATGTTTTGAAAATTGCCCTAACCAAGACGTGGAAGTATTTATACAAAGTATCGTAAACATTGCTGACATAATCAGATGGGGAGACAGTGAGAAGCTAATGTGTAGTAAATTTAGCTTAAGGGAAAAGCATTGATGGCACTCTGCAAGCACCCGCACATGGACTGCTGAAATTGGCAGGAATTCAAAAATGTTCTGAATGANAAGCATTGATGGCACTCTGCAAGCACCCGCACATGGACTGCTGAAATTGGCAGGAATTCAAAAATGTTCTGAATGAGAATTTCCAGGTGCACACAAATTGAGTAAGTAGTTAACAAATTATTTAATTGTGCACAGAAAAACAATGAGTGTGTCAAAGAAAACGCGACTAGGGTACATCTTGCTTGTAATGATACAGTAGCGAATGACCCCCAAGGAAGCTATAGTCGGAGTCAAGGAACTAGAAGAAAATACACTTGCTGTATTTTTTAAAGGAATTCATGTAGAAATACAGCGTTTTGTTTTGTCGCATTCTCCTAGCAGGCGGTATTGTTTGTACAAGAGAAAGGAAATGAGTTATTGGCAGGCAGAGGGTGACGCTTAACGCTCAGGTACAAATTAAATTTACAACAGGGAGGAGAACCGTGCACAGGGTAACGTACATACGCTTTGCAGATATAAAGCAGGTCCTAAGAGCCATGAAGGCAAGAGGAGTTATGCGTGTAACAGTATAGGGCATTTTGTGCACAATTGCAGGTCACGAAAATACACTGAAGAGCCAAAAAAACTGGTATAGATGTGCGTATGCAAATAACAGAGGTATGGAACCAATCAGAGTAACNCACTGAAGAGCCAAAAAAACTGGTATAGATGTGCGTATGCAAATAACAGAGGTATGGAACCAATCAGAGTAACGCTATGCAGTTGGCAGATAGATTGGTTACTGCTGCTACAATGGTAGGTTATCAAGATTTAAGTGAGTTTGAACGTGGTGTTATAGTCGGCACACAAGAGATAGGACATAGCATCTCCGAGGTAGCGATGACATTTGGATGTTCAAGTACGACCATTTCATGAGTGTATCGTGAATATCTGGAATCCGGTAAAACATCACATCTTTGACATCGCTGCGGCCGGAAAAAGATTGTGAATGAACGGGACAAACGACGACTGACGAGAATCATTAAACATGACAGACGTGCAACCCTTTCTCAAATTGGCGCAGATTGGATTTGTGGACTGCCCTGCAGGATTCATGGTGTGAATTGCCTCCTACATACCTTCAGACATTAGTCGAGTCCATTCCACGTTGTCTTGCAGCACTTCTGCGTGCTCGGGGGCGCTACACGATATTAGTCAGGTGTACCAGTTTTTTTGGCTCTTCAGTGTACAACAAGTGCGGAAAATCCGGCCACAGCAAACAGTTCTGCTTAAGTAAAATGGGTTGCGAGAAACGCGGGAGGTATGGCCATCACACTGAAGCTTGTAAGGTCCCATTGTGTAACTTTTTGTAAAAGGTAGGGAATGTAGAAGAATGAATAGTTAAAAGAATAGTTAAAATGCAGAAGACCTGCAGGATTCACCATCCACTGACAGGCCGTTAATGTAGACAGGTAAGACAGACGGGTTTAGGTAAGAAAGTATCTTGGGTGCATGCATTAAGAATGCACCCATATTTATTATTAGAAGTATTAATTTGTGGGGTAAAATATAATTTATTAGTAGACACGGGCATATCAGTCACAATTTTGAAGAGGAGTTGTTTTCAAAGTGGAAATTGTTTTCAGGTGTTAAATGAGGGCGTCAAGCTTCACACTTCAATGGGAAGCAGATTGGAATTGGTTGGAAAATCGTTAGTTAATTTTGAAATTGGGGATGAGATTTATCGCCATGAGTGTACAATTTGTTCAGATAGAATGTGTCTGAATGCCGACTGACTTTTGAGGCATGATTTTTTGAATAACTGTATGTGTGAAATTTCAATGGCAGATAAAACTTTAGAGGTGGTGAAGTCCATTATATGTTTGAGAAAACATTGTGTTAAGGGAACCACAGGCAGACTTGCCAACTTTTCAGAAGCCCTATCAGTAAATCTCCTGAAATTAATTTTTTATGCTCTAAATTTAATTAAATGTTTTTGGAACATTACAATTTACTTACCACAATAAATAAAATAGTTCTAAGTTAAAACATAACTTAACTTAAATCTCAAATAGGTAAAACTATATTGGAACTCTTCTCTAAATAAAAAAATATAAATTAGGACTTGATCAATTTTGAAAGGTACAGCAACTGGCCTTCTTTGCTGCTAGGTTAAGTAAATGACAGTTACAGCCAATCACTACAAGAGCGCCCCGTGCCTGCTTCAGAAAAGCTGCTGCACCATTCTTTTTGCCTACCATAACTGGAGCATTACCTGCAGATAGTGCTAATAAACGTTCAACAGGAAAACTCAAATTTTTTAGTTCACTAAGTACCAAATTATCAATGTTTTGCACTGTACAATTTCTTTCCAGCAATGGCAATGAAAGCAGTCTAGAAACTATCCTCTGAAGAGACTGGTCAAAAAATGTTGCCAGAATCGGATATAGCTTGAAATCAGAGTCATTGCTGCCATCTGTAGCAACAGAAAATAGCATATTCTGCAGGTTACTCACCACATTTACTGAAGTGTCAACCATCATCTCATTCATTGTTGCAGTAGTTTTGGCTCTTCCACAACTGTACTTCTTGGCCACTTCAGGAATGGGGAAAATTTTCTTAAATAATGGACCGGCATGATCCACAACACTGAACGGGATATTGTTTTCTGCCCAAAAAAAAATGTAAACAAGCATTCTGCGCGTGTTACTTCATCTCCACGTTGACCCACAAAAAAATTACTGATTTTTTTATTTTCATTTTCGGTGTTTACATTTTCCACGTGCTTGCTGCTCTTTACATGGTTTGTGATGTTTCCTTCAGTGTACAATATTTATATCACACCTACAGACTGCACAAAAACCAAATTTTTACCTTTATCTGATTTAAAAACACAAGGATATTCTTTTGTATACGCATCACAAAACAATTGAAAATACTGATTTTTTAAAAATTATTTTTCCTGGACATTTCAACACAATAGGTTACATCACTCAAAAAACTCGCCAGAAGTTTACAGTTCTATACTTTTCACGTCTACACACGTAAACACTGTTATGTGGCCTTTAATAGAATATCTACTGCAAATTCCACAACAGAAAAAAACCGTGTAAAATACGAAACAAACACTGAAATCTTCAACTACCTGCTTCACAACAAATTACCGTCCACCATTTTCCTACCAGTACCATAGCGAACGAGAAGACTGGCTTTCAAGTGGTGCACAACGAACCAATGAAAAACCAGTACCAGGACAAACAACAAATATTTTTATTGATTCCTCAGAACTTTTCTTTATAGCCAGCCACTGTATTATATGTTTTGCCTTATTACACACACTTTTCACGTATGAGATACTGCCAGAAATGCTGTTTATGTTGGTGAAATTGCGCAACATCACTGAAGCTATCAATATATGGGAAAGCGTTTATCGCCGAGAAATCCGTAAGTAAAATGGAACTACCCGTAAAATCATAAAACTATAATTTCTGCATATTTCCCAAGTAAACCGTAAAAGTTACAAGTCTACAACTGTGTTGTTTTGAAATAGGAAGACTGTTCAAGCGAGAGCAGGAAACTGCACTGGGGACACTAAAAGTGTAGTAACGCAAACAGGAATGGCAGCTGTGCAAGAAATTTGGCCTCAGGTAGTGGGACAAGTGTGGCCAAGATTAATGCCATGACGGTGTCGGCTGCGTGTTTTAGCCAAGATGACCTAGGGATTAAGATGGTGGCAGATGGCTGCTGAACTGCACAATTGTTCAAGGGAGATTACAGTTCAGCGGGATTAGATGCCGGGATGTAGGGCGACAGCAAGGCAGGGGCCATGCCAGATGATGTGAGGCAGTGTTCTCACAGTATTAGAAAACTTTGTTCAGAATGCGGAGACACAATTGCAACTTCCAATGGTAAGGAGCTGGGGTGGACGGCAAAACAAACAGAATGGTCTGATAAACCTAGTAATTTACCAACACAGTCCCAACCAGCCATTACCAGAAAAGCATGGAAGCGAGTTGTAAAAATGATGCAGTCCAACGCTGCTGAATATTGTAATGGTACTCCCGAGGAGAATATTAGTCTGCTGACCATCAGGATTAAAAATTTTCCTTGTTCCAAGACTCAGTCGAGTGACATTTCCCATCAGTCCAAGGATGAGGGGACTTCAAATAGATTAGGTCCAGGCTCATGTCCTGACCAATGCGTTGTAGCTTCAGTGGTTATAAAGATTAGGCAGGCGGCAAAGATTCCCTCCAATAGCAACATTTTATATAATAGGGTTGTTGCAGTGGCAGATTCAGGTAGCGTGATGGGCGAGTCACATTTTAAGGGAGAACGGGTTATAGATCCTGGAATATTTTACGTTCGTGAGGAGGCAAAACAAGACCCATGATTTTAGTCGTGCAGAAAAAAGTAAACTAAACAAAAATTATACCTGTTATTTATTTCCGTGGCCTTAATAAGGTATCAGAGCATTATATTTACCCTTTGCCATTGATTAATGAGACTTTAGATATGTTGGGTAGTGCAAAATATTTTTCAACTATGGACTGTGTCAGTGTGTTTTGGCAAATTGCTATAGCACTGGAGGACCAGGAAAAGAAACCGGATTTTCAACTCCGGACGGACACTATCACTGTTTTAGAATGCCGTTTGGTTTAGTATATGCACCTTCTATTTTTGTCATTCTTATGGCCAATACGTTAGCTGGATTGATAAGACAGATTTGCTCAGTATCTATAAACTATTTAATTGCGTTTTCTAAAACTAAGGAAGAGCATTTATGGAATTTACGGAGGGTATTTGAGATGCTAAGAAAAGCCATAATGTGTGGTTAAAACCAGAAAAATGTAACTTCATGTTAACTATGGTTAAATACCTAAGACACATTATTTCAGAAACTGGTATATAGTGGGATGAAGAGAAAATTGAAGCTATTAAGACGTATCCAGTGCCTAAAAGGTTTGGCAGATATTGGTTTGATGGTGTTATTGCTGTAGGTTTATTAACAATTTTTCAATAGTTGCTCAACCTTTAACTGAGCTCACGAAGAAAGATGCGTTCATCTGGGATGATAACAGGCAGTCAACTTTTGAAACTTTGTGCAAGACATTGTATGAAAAACCAGTGTTATGCTACCCAGATTTTGAACCAACTTTTATTGGAATGTGTAATAGTTCCGGTACAGCAATAGGCGCTATTATTTCACAGAAACTAAATGGCCAGGAGCACCTCATTTATAACATGCACTAAAGAGCCAAAAAAACTGGTACACCTGCCTAGTGGCAAAACGAGTTCTTTCTCGGTTAAATATGGTAACGACCACGATTAACATAACGTAAGGCCATTCATTTAGGTGAAACCCACGTTTTTATTGTGGCCTTTTTTTAATTGCGGCAATGGTAAACCACCGTAGGTAGAATACACTTTGTTGTCACCCTGGGCGCACTTCCATCACCACAGGGCTCAAAACAACCTTCGGGTTGTCAGCTCATCATCAATGTTTTAATTATTAATATTACAGTGTGTGTTTTATGAATGTGTTCAAATGTTACTTTGCCTTTGAAGATGAACATCCTGCTACTAAAGTTTACAATTTCTTTGTTGAATAAATCAAATTTTATTAGGACACTCGTGTTTAAACCATCATGCTATTTTGCTACTCTTGCCTCATTAATATCAGTAATTATACTGGCTGAACAGGAAAGAAAGAATTGTTCCCGTAAAATAGGCATGTCTGGTTCTCTCACAGAGGATTATTGACATGGCCAGTGGAAAAATGCATGCATATTTGTATTATGAGTGTATTATGTAACATTATGTAAACCTTATTAAAAGGCCTTGTGAGAAAGTAGAATGAATGAAAGATTTGTATTTAAATGCCATTTTCTATAAGTATGCGATAAATGATAAATATGTAAGATGCTGCGGCTACGATTTGAACACAAGGCATCTTCTTGTCATGAGCGCTTGGCACTCGCTCCTACGCGGTAGCGATATTGCAGGTAGAAGGAAAGGCATAAATCAAGAGTATGCTTGGGAAGCACCTTACTGCAGGATGATGGCACTCCGGGAAGGAGGGGTGAAAGCAGCTAGAGCAGGTAGGGGAGAGAAGGTACAGTAGTTCCAACTGCGGCCACTGTCATCCGCCCAGCTAGCTTGACCGTGAGACTGGATCGATGAACTTCCTCTCAGGTAGACAGGCATCTTAAGTCAGGGCATTAAATTTTAAGTCCAAAGGTACTAGCCAAACTAAAATCTTTGGTCGCTAATATTTTATATTCATGATTCTAAAAAATGCCTTATCCATCGCAGAGCAAGCTAGTGGGCTGATATAAGAAGGCATTTTTTCTGGTTATGAATGTTAAAGTGTGTGAGTGGTATTGTGGGGTGCTCGACAGCAGGGTCATAAACGCCCACAGGAATGTCAAGTCAAAAACATAGGAAAAACCTCCACAGGAGGTAGTTAATGTTAGAAATAGATTAAAATTATATAACAACAACTATACACATAATTCTAGATGATCTGCAACAATGGACAGACAGACCATTCCCCTTGTAGTCAGTTAAATCAAGGGTTCACTATAATTTCTAGATACCAGCCTCAAATATTTGGTCACCAATGGCAACCTGATGACTGGAAATTTTGCGCCATGCCTTATGTTTTAATCACTGTAATATGTGATCTTCTGCTAACATGTTATCAATAGCATTCTGAGGATACTGTAACTTTTTGTAACGATCCAATACTTTGCTGGAGTAAATATATCCAAATTAAGGCTTTTGCAATAAACAGGTATTTTATTCATAGAAATGCTGGAAACTTTATATCTAGTTCAACTATCAGTAACTGTGATAGAATCAATGGAGTCAAAAATTAGAACACAATGCTGGTAATGCAGCAAGTAAACTGGTCATTGTATGGTAGGTCATGTTCTATAATTTACACATTTAAAAATAAGCACACATTTTAAAATAAGAACAGACATCCACCAACATTTGCAGACCACCTAGCCTTGGCCCCCCCACGCATTGTGGGGTCTGCGGGGTTGTAATGACTCCTACCACTTTTTGTTTGGAGTACCAGCCATCTGTTGCAACTCATTTAACACAGTGCATTATTAAAACTACATTTATATAGTTATAAGTACAATTTTGTTTATTTTATGAGATAGGGAGTTGAAATTAAATATAGCTATAAAGAAACATGTTTCCACAATAAATTTCTATATCTGGAGAACATTTTCAAGTTACTGCCATTTACAGTATTTGCACGCATGCTTCCATTCATATTAAACTATATCAGTGCTTCTTATACTGCAGTATTACATTAAAGGAATGGTACATGCAATAAAAGAAAACCTGGTAATCCAACCAACAGTGAACGTACAGCTGACTCAGTGGCTAATCACTTGTCTGCCATTGCTGAAGCCTCAGTGTGATCTCAGGCCCGGGTGTGCGGGAAATTTTTCAAAAAGTATTCTCATGTTGGCAGCATGATGAACATAACCGTGATGTAAGGGTTAGTGTATTACTACAGTTCATACAGTTCCTTCTCCTTGTTACTCCCACTACTGCTCCACCATCAAACCTTACCTCATCAGTTTTTTAGGCAGGACATGACAATATATCTTATTCAGGCAGGGAATGACAATATAACTTATATTTTGCATAAGGCAGCTAGCTATTTTTAGCAACAGCCTAATCTCATCCATACTGACCCTGTCTCAGGCAGGAACAACTACAAATAGTGGATACATTTTTATGATGGAGAGTAAACAATATTTACTAAAAATTCATTAAGATAAATATATCCATCAAATATTTTCTTCTTGTCAAAATAAACCAATTTTCTGAGCACAAAATTGTAACTGGTTTATTAAAAGCAAATGCCTTATATAATATTTCTGCTGTTATGACCATGTGTACCTTTTAACCATCATATTAACTGAAAAAATTGGATTAACTGTGCTAAAATGGAAACCTTTATGAGTCACAGCATTACAAAATCAAATAAAAACATTTCACCATTCCAAATGTTATTTCGTAAGATATTTATAATGCCAAATAAATTAGAGCAACAAAAATATATAAAAATAAATAATGTATATATGTCATACCAGACTGAATATATTTCTCCAAAAATACACGTCTTTCTTCCAGCTGACTAGCTGAGAGCGGAAATAGTTTCTTAGGTGGAAAGAAAGGCAAACTATCAGCTCCATATTCCTTCTTTAGTTGCTCATGAAGATTATGCAACTGTCGGTAGCGAACCGTACAGTGAAATACACCATTGATATGAATATTGTAGCCCTGAAATAAAAAAAAAAACAAAAGTAACACAAAGAATTAATGATTTTGATGAGTGCTTAACTTCATCAACTCAAAGTGCTACAGAATTATGGTACACTTTTTTTAGGTAAACATTGAATCTATAACACATTATCACACATGGGGTGTAAGTGAACAACACCAATGTATTTATGGTGGCCACGCAAATCTGATTTATATACTCAAGGATATCTCCAGGACTTCAAAAATATAAAACGTGTTTCCAATGATAGCGTATACTCATTTGTATTTCAATACATAATTCACATGAAAGGTTATTTTTATAATTAAAAATATAAAATATGAAAGCTTTTTTGTAAAAGTTTATGCTTTTTGCAACACATCTGTAAAAAGGACTACTGAAACCACTGAAGCTGATACAGTGAATATAGTCGAACCTGGATAAGCGAAAGTTCAAGGGACCAGTATTTTTTTCTCGCTTAGAGAAGTTTCTTACTTAGCCGGTTTCTCACTCACAGAAAATCAGGAGCAGCTTATCTCACTTATAGAAGTTTTCACTACTCCAGGTCTACCACCTAAGTCTCTCATTTACAGAGGTAGAAGAAAAGATGAGAAACAGGATGAGAAATGTGCAGAGAATCAAAAAATAATAAATTATCTAAAACCTTTATTGTGTAACAATGTTACACTTGCTTAAAGAAATCCATCATCATCTTTTGCTTTTGTTGTAATGTTTTAGTATTTTGAATGAGTTTTTCAAGCTCATACCTTATCAAAAATTTATGGACAGCCTCAAGTGCTTTGCTGCTGTATCCAAACTCCCATTTGCTTTATTTTATAGTCTTCATCATCGCTGCATTTTTGTCTGTGGATGTGGTGACACAATCTGCAACATGTCCTGATCTGTGTGTTCTCTGGCAACTGACAAATTATCATCAATCCCTACAAAGTCTTTGAAGGTTGACATTGACATGCTTATTTCGTGAGATAAGTTTGGCCCATTCCTCGTTGCTAGGCCCAACATCATTTTCCTCTGGTTCAAATCTTGGTTTCCCGCACTGGTCCAAAACCTAGTTTTCTTGAAGCAATTCTTGATAGTAAAGCCATATCATGCTCTCCTAGTGAATTTCATCGCAAGGAGCACATTTATCTCAGTGTCAATGTTCTTGTCCAGGCATGTCAGAATATGTTTGATGACTTCTTTGTGATAAGAATGTTTAAAAGTGTGTATGATACTCTGACCCAACGATTGTAACGTACTGGTGGTATTAACAGGCAAAAAAATTACTTTCATGTTCATGAGAGTTGGTAAATATATGTGGGCAGAGCAGATGTCAATAGAAAGAATGATTTTTTATCATTTGTTCTTCATTTTATCAACTTTCTTCTTGTTCTTCATTTTATCAACTTTCTTCAGCCATTCCTTAAATATTTTCCTTGTCATTCAAGTCTTTGTGAGATTTGGGCAGCTCTTAACATCAAGGTCTTGAGAACCAATGAGGGTGAAACGAGGCGCGTATGGAACAATGCCTGAATGCAAGGGCAAGGAAAACGGGAAATCTCTGAGAAAACCTGCAGACCAACAGCATTGTCTGGCACGATTCCCACATGTGAAAATGCGGGGGCAACCCTGCCGGGAATCGAACTCGGTTCATTTTGGTGGGAGGCAAGTAATCTAACCACTACACCACCATGGCCCTCTAAGCCTTTGTGTTATTATAGTAGTCAATGGGTAAAGTCTTTACACCTGTAAGCATAAATTACTGTACTGTAAATTTAATTCACTGAAAATTTAATTAGTTAGGCTGAAGTACGTTAAATTCAATTTGGATGTGAAATGCAGTATGCATACATAGTAAACTTAACTTTGAAACATCTAGGTCATCTTGATTAACCGATGACAAAAAGAGGTAATTTGTCCATTCCAGTTATGTTTGCGCAACGAAGAATAGAGAGTCTCTCCTTACTTTGTTTTCCTCGATAGCACTCTTCTCCTCTAAATGTAGAGGTTTTATCTTGAAGGCACTTGAAAAACAAACCAGTCTCATTGGCATAGTAAGTGTCATCTGGATCATAACTTTCTAAAAGAGTTGGCAGATCTTCAGTACACTGATTACACACACATTGATCCACAGATGTTTTTAAAACCCTCTAACCAGTTATTGCTAGCTACAGAGTTCTATATTCCCAGTTTTATAGCGAAGTCTTGAAATTTTTCTTTCAATAATTGTCCATCTATAGGAATATTTTATTGATGGATTGTTTGATCCATTCCACAAGGCACTTCTCAACTAAAGGAAATTCGACAGCTTGGTTCCTCTTAATATTTCTGTGTCCCTCAGAGCACTGCGACTTTATGGAATCTTTGTCTTTTATAATCTTATAAAAGGTGGACATCGGCATGCCAAACTAACTTAGTATCTCTTTTCATGGCTCCTCGCCCTTGAACACATTCACAATTTTAAGTTTATCACTCAATGAAAATGCTTGGATATTTTCACTTAGATGCGATGCACCTCCCTTAGCGATCAACATTTATCAACTAATTTGTTTTTGTTTACTAATGGAATACCTGACCCCTTGCAGGAAAAAGGAAAACAAAAACCTGTCATATTACGCATAATGGCGTTGCATTTCCTGGAAGACACACTCACCTATAGAGGTGTAGGGTGAGGCTGTCTCACTTATAGAGGTACAGACGTGAAAAACAACTCTCACTTATAAAGGTCTTCTATTTCTCACTTAAAGAGGTTTTTGGAGGAGAAAATGACAGGACCTAGTGATTAGTTTCAATTATAGAGTTTTCTCACTTATCCAGGTTCGACTATATACATATAAATTATTTGCAGCTGAATGAAAGTCAGCTGTGTAATACAAGGGTAAGTTAAAAAGTAAGTTTTCCTACTTTTTGTAGGTGAACGGGTAAAAACTGGTCAAGCTACAAAATATCTTTTTATTCCTGCACTATTCCTCTATTTAACATTATTACATAATTTATTTTAAGAATTTTCACTGCATAAAATTAGATTTTCCTTTCCTTAACAATAGAAAGTAGCATCCTGCTAATTAAGCCATTTTACCACTTCATCCTTCACTTCATAGTCGCTGGAAAATCATCTGCCCATAGAAGGTCTTCTTAATCAATGAGTGGAGGCCTAATGTCACCCGTACCGCAAAAGCCTTACTCTACACCTGGCATTGGCAATATCTTACGCATCCTCCATACAGCCCAAACATGGCACCTTCATACTTTCATTTGTCAGGGAAGACGAAGAAACATCTATACAGGGCAGATGATTTTCCAGCGACAACAAAGTGAAAGATGAAGTGGTGAAATGACTTAGTGAGCAAGATGCCACTTTTTATCATCAGGAGATGGAAGATTTAATTTTATGATATGACAAATGCTTAGATAAATTTGGTGATTTACGTTGAAAAATAAAGGAATGGTGCAGAAATAAAAAGGTATTTTGTATCTTGGCATATCTTTACCTATTCATTTACAAAATAAAATAGAGAAACTTACTTTTTGACTTACCCTCATGTAAGTCTAATATATCCAGATTTGAAATTTGATGTTCAGCAAAGTATAATGTTTAAAATTAATGAATTTTTGGGCCATATCAGAAATAATTAATGTATTTTATCCTTTAACATGACAATAGCTCATTTCGCACTTGGCAAAATACTACATTATAATAGTTATAGATTCAAAGAATGAAAAGTTTACTTACTTTAATAGTAATAAGAAAGTTTTTTAAAGCATATCAATAAATTAAATAATGTACTTATTTAATTAAATAACTTTTTTGAAACAATAAAGGATGATTATTTATCTGGTATATGGTGATAACAATGTTTCTTTCTTATTAAGCACCAAAAAATGTTATGATATTTACTTTCATAGGTCTATCTGTGATATATAAAGAAAGTTCCTGATAACCTGCACAACACCCTATGATAAAATTGTGAAATGAAAATGTGAGGGAGTTCAAGTAAGTTAACCTAGAACCACTAAGCCAAAAATATTGATAGATTAGTATTGCTGGTGCTTCAAATGTATCATGAAGTCAAACAATAAGAATTTGTTGTAAATGTGGCCAAATACATTTTATCAGCATAGGGAAGTGCAGTAAGTGCTTATATAATATACCAGATAGGGTTACACTTGAATTCCATGAAGAAGCTGAAGCCTATAAGCCTTAGATTATCAAAGAGAATGTTGCTAGGGGTTTATAGTCATGCAAAGCACATTCCCACTGGATTTACGAACACTGGAAGAGTATTCTGTGCAGTGACAAATCATACTATTAGCCATGGCAGTCTGGATGTGTGTAGGTGTGGAAAATGACTGGCAAGCATTGCTTATAGGAGTGTGTTGCTTCTATCATGAAATTAGAAGGAGGTGGAGACACGGAATAGTATTGGTCAACTTATTTATGTGACTGAAACCATGAATACTAAGAACTACTTAACAGTACCACAAGTGCTAATAGCTCGCCTCCATAGATGCCTGCGCTTGGGCCACCGGTATGGCCTGGCTGGCAGTAGCTGATATTAGTGATGGCCCAGCTGTTTACAAATTGTTACAAAAATATTTGGTGCTCATTGGCCAACACATAACTTGTTACCTATACCTTTCTCACCACTTTGTGATATAACAGAGATCATACACTAGTACTTAAAACTTCAAGATGACAGGTTATGTGTCTTAATGTTACTGCAAGTGTACAATTACATTAAAATAATTTTAACAAATTAACTACTCCAGACATTGCTGTGTGCTTGTACATAGTGACAGGGAACGTTGTGCAAGGCCCAATAACATAATTTACAGTCTATGGCAATTTTCACAGGAGTAATTTATCAAGAATTACCTACCAAGAGAATAACTACAGTGCAGCTACTCACTCTTACACTGCAGTAGAGTGTAAATAACATGCACTGCTGCAAGTTTGTTATAGTGTGTCAAGATTCCATTAAGTTATGCTTCATTGTACTGAGGGGATAAATACAAAAATGCTTAACAATAAACATTGTTTTATCATATACTAGTGCATAATATAAATTTGCTGATCATTTATTGTGCATCAAATATTTAGCTCCTTTTATGCACTTTATGTGCTTGGAAAAAATTTAAACACCATATTTGTATCTATATATGAATACATGAAGATTGAAATGTGTTGGAAGGAAACTGGCTGAGTAAAGGGGCTGATAAATTTGTTCTAATTTCTAGGATTGTCTGATTCTTCCTCAATAGAATTGTATCAAACATCAACAACCCACAGACTGTTTACATGGTGCACTATCAATATTCAAGTCATATTTTTAAAAACTAAAAAAAACTAAGTCACTGCGGTGATAGGTCTTTAAGCCTATAAATTAAATCCTTCTTTGATAACATTTTCCTGCTTTCATTCTGCATCTGCTGAAATACTGTGATATTAAAACACACTTAAATGGTAGCACCAAAGAGTACGACATTTATTTGATCTGTAATTATTCAGAATAGGGAAAATAAAAAATAATTCCCGGAAAATGGTATAAATAGGCATTACTTATCACACAGAACATAAATTTACTAGGAGCATCAAGATATTCACACTACATACTACCAAATGCAATAGTGGGGAGGGCTATGAAGATCAGGGAAATTGTGGGGTAAAACAAGTAAAATGTATGTAAAGTACATGTAAGCTAGGTTCCTTAACCATGTTAAATGCAAGAAGACCTAACCTAACCTAAAGTAACCTAGCTTCACGATATGTGATTACAGGGGGAGAGTGTGCCGACACGAGATAGTGTGTTAGAAAAAAGTATAATAAGTAAGCTTGCGTCAGTTCATCCACCTCCTGTGATTCACCTATCATGAAGGTAGGTTTCATTTGGTTAGGTCTTATGCATTTTACATGGCTGGCAGCAGCAGTAACACACTATTAATGTAGTACTACACTTACGTTCCACGCAAAAACTACACTATAAATTACGTTACTCACCCATGTAAGCGGCAAATATATCTGCTTGGAGATGTATTGCTGATATCCATATATAGGACACGTTTACCTCTATTCTAATGTGTCTAAACTCCACACCAACACTCGTATTTCAGCACAGTAATTAGATGCAACACTTCACATGGACATAATTGCAAATAACACTCATATTTTCGCACAATAATTAGATTTATTATGTAAAATGGAAATAATTGCAACAAAACATGCTAAATAGCACTTGTAAATCACAAGCGTTCGCATGGTCAAATTCACACGGTGTACTGTACTTCCACATGCTACCAGCATACAACCGTCACGTGAAATTGGTAAAAATTTAACTGGAAGACCACAATCGATGCACATTTATTTCCTGTCTCTGTGCATTGTTGTTCAACATGGCGGTGAAGCCCCAATAAAATTTTTATTAGTATGGTTAGTAATGACCATATACACCATTTGCCGGGATTATTTTCCTGATTTTCGGAAAAGTCCCTATTCTGGATGATAACCTAAAAAAAATACCAAGATCAATATTCTAGTTTCTCAAATGTTTTACTCATTTAATGTAATCTTGGGGTGTTAAATAAACCTCACATTCTGCTTTTGATGGTGTTCTATAAGCATTAATTATAAGCTCAAAATTTGCATTTTTGATATGTTGTGACAGGATCCACCACTAGAAGCAGAAAGTTTGCGAAAATTCAAAACAGAAAATGCTGGGGCACAGAATTAAATAGTTCAACGACTCACAGACAATTTGTTGACAATGATCAATTAAATATGAAGTGTGAAACAAATAGGTAACGGAAACATTTTAAATGACATTTGAGAAAAAAGGAATGCAGTCTTTGGTGACTGCACAAAAGAAGTGGCATGTATTAAGTTAGAGTACAGGAGCAACAAGACATTGAGTGACTTTATTCAAGAATTTGAGGCTACTGGTTCAGAAGTCAGAACTGCAGGAGCTAAAATTTCTGAAGATGATGTGGTAAGTCAATTACTTGTAGCTATGCCACATAAATATGACAGTGTTGTTTCAGCTATGGATGTAATGTTCAGTAACGATAAGTCAGCTATAACATTAGAGTATGTTAAAGTGTTAAAGAGACTCTTCTAGTTGAGGAAGAACAAATCAATAGGAAAACAGATGTCCCGCAAACACAGTATGCTTTTACAGCCAGAAATTATGGTAAAGGGAGAAAAAATTGCAAACATGGTAGTTTTAATTTTAATCAGAGAAGTAGGCCTACAGACATATCAGGCAGTTTCAATGGAAGAAGTTTTGAATATAATTTGAGGGGACACAAGCGGTCACAATTTCCTAAACTGGTTTGTGGTAATGTAACAAACAAAAGTGATGATGTTGTTTTTGTTACCTGATGTAGGCCTTATCAAGCACTTACTGTGTAAATCAACAAATATGCCTGAGGGAGGAGATTGTATTTGTTATTGACAGTGGGGCCACAGGCCATTTGGTGGAAAGAGAATATAGCCCTTACCTTGTTGACATGAATGATCTCTTGGTGAGTATTAAGGTAGCTAAAGGAGGTGAAACCATTATGGCTGTTGGAAAAGGAAAGTTACCTGCGGTGACAGCGGATGTTCTTCTTGTCACAATACATGAGGTTTTGGCATGTGATAACCTTGCTTATAATTTGTTGTCAGTAAGAAAATCATAAAAAAAGGGATTTCAAGTAACTTTTTAAAAATGTGGAAGTCAGGGTGGTAAAAAATGAAAGTGTGTTTCTGAATGAACAACTTTGTGGAAAGTTGTATATTGTGAAAATGTATATCAGAACCAAAAATGTTTGCAGTACTAAAGGTAATATCAAAGGTAGTGTCAGTAATCTGTGACATAGACAAATAGAGATTACTTCAACAATAAAACCAGTCAGTATATGCCAGGTTTGTTTGAATGAAAAGCAAACAGATCTACCATATTCAAAGACTGTTAGTCAATATATGAAATCTAAAAGAGTGCTACAAACCATTTCAACAAATATTTATGGGAAAATAACTCCACCAACTAATGATAAAAAATTATCTTGTTTCATTCATAGACAACTATAACCATTTTGCAGCTGCTTATCCTCAACACTCCAAAGATGAAGTTGAAAACAAGTTTATGCAGTTTGTGGCAATGACTGAAGCAGATAGAAAACTTGACCAGGGTGGCGAGTATAGTTCAGCTAATTTAAAATCCTTTTTTGTTGCTAAGGGCATCAATGTTTAGTATTCTATGGCAAAAAATACATCCCAGACTGTTGTAGCTGAACAATTTAACAGAACAGTAATGGATAAGGCTAGGTGTGTGCTTTTAGAATCTGGAATGGCTAAGGAAATGTGGGGTAAAGCTGTTCTCACCTCTGTGTATTTGTTGAACAGGACAGAGACAACTGAGGTTGTAGTGTATCACCAAGAGGTGATACACTACAAAATTGTTTCAGCTAATGAAATATTTACCGAATCCATACGAACTATCGGCTTGAATATGCTATGGCCTAATAAAAATTAAGACAACCATATTGATAAGTTGATCACGTGCATGACTCAAGGGAATGTATGTGGATTTACGAAGCAAGAGCAATGATCAAGTAAATTTATTTGGCACCATCAAATAACTCTGTGTAGAGTAGCGTTTTTAATTCAAGGGATATCGGAAATATTTAACACTGGTAATCAGAAGTTAAAAACTATGTACAAAATCATAAACGAAGACCCAGCTGTTTCTGTTTCGCATTGCCCACCATTAAAAATCATATCAAGGAATCTGACATTACACTTATTCAGTCAAAATATTATGGATACATAAGTTTTGTTATTATTGACAGATTAATATATTTGATTACTTTTCAATGGATTTAAAGCAGAAAGGACAAATAACTGCATGCAATTGTATTGTTTTGTTATTCTATCCCTGCTTTTCTGAACTCTACTTACTTCACTGATGTCAGGAAGTAAGATAAATTTTAGTTCAGTTCCAACAAAATTAATGAATTTTATTTAGGAATAATGTTTACTAGTTACATAATTATAAATGCTCACCACAGTAACAAACTTATCACTAAATTATAATTCCATAATTACAAGTTTACAAAAAAATTATGACAAAACTACGACACCGGAATAATATGAATCATGTGTATGTGTGTGTGTGTGTATATATATATATATATATATATATATATATATATATGTTTAGTTGTTTGGTGTAAGAAAAATGTTCCGTTGAACAGATAAATAAAATATGATTATATACCTAAATACATATACAGGGAAATCCCGATATTTCGTATCCCGATTATTCGTATATCCCGCTAATTCGTACAAATTTGCCGGTCCCTTGAGAAAATCCCTTTAATTCGTAAAAAAATTGACGTGTCCAAACGTTATAACGTTCCTCCTTCCACAATAACATCAATTCTGAAGAACAAGGACAAGATCGCCTCCCAGACATCGGACAGCAAAGTAAAGCGCTTTAAGACTGGTGAGTATCCACAACTAGAAGAGAATTTTAAAAAGTGATTTGCGCAAGCACGGAATTCGAATGTACCAGTTAGAGGAAACATTTTAAGAGAAAAAGTAAAAGTTTTCGCAGAAAAAAATGGGAATTAAAGACTTTCGTGCAAGTGATGGCTGGCTTGATAGGTTTAAAAAAAGGCACAGCATAAAATTGAAGAAGCTTAGTGGGGAAAGTGCGAGTGTATCGGCCGACGTTTGTTCTGAGTGGAAAGACGAATTGGGAGAAATAATTGATTCTTACGAGCCCAACAACATTTTTTATGCCGATGAGACGGGGTTATTTTATAAGTGTCTCCCCGACCGATCAATGTGTTTTAAGGAAGAAAAGTGTCATGGCGGAAAAAAATAGTAAAGAACGTGTTACCATATTGTTGGCCGCCAACATGGATGGATCTGAGAAATTAAGACCGCTCATGATAAGTAAATCAGCCAAACCAAGATGTATTAAAAACATAAAAACTTTTCCGCTGACCTATCGTGCAAACAAAAAAGCGTGGATGACGGGCAAATTATTCAAGGAATGGATACGATCAGTGAATGCTGATATGGAGAAAAGGCAGCGAAAAATTCTGCTTTTCATTGACAATTGTATGGCCCACAACAATAACCCATCGCTCAGTCATGTTAATGTTGTGTTTTTGCCTGCCAACACTACTACTAATCTGCAGCTTCTAGATCAGGGCATAATTAAAATGTTCAAAACCTGTTACCGCAAGAAAGTAGTGATGCAACTCCTTGACAGCATCGAGGGTGGGAAGGATCATAAAATCACCTTATTTTCAGCCATGAACATTGCTCACTAGGCGTGGCAAAGTGTTAGCGAAAGCACAATAAAAAACGTTTTTCGTGCTGTGGATTCACGAAGGTGGAACTTTCATCAGCAGTTACTGAACAAGACGTAGAATGCCCTGTGAATTGGAATCGTCTTCCTCAAAATGAAGAAAAGTCTATAACGTTTGAAGATTTCATCCATTTTGACGATGGCCTTGCGGTAGCGGGGATTCTAACTAATGACGAAATTTTGGCTCCATCTCAGGACATTGATGGTGAAGGTGATGACGAAGATGATGTGCTGACATTTATACCTAAAGTGGCTAAACAATACATCAACAACGTGCGCCATTTCTTAGGGTAATCAGACGTTGGCGATGAAGTATTTTCTGCTTTGAACATACTTGACAAAGACATTGACAATACCCGTCTGCAGGGCTTGTACCAAAAGAAAATTACAGATTATTTAAACCTAAATTTTTAATGTCTTTTTATTGATGTAATTATTGATTTATATATACTGTACATATGTATACATAATATGTAGCCATGCGTTTATCATTACATATTAATGCAAATTTGCATTAATCTCGTTAATATGTATATTTTCTTTTTTTACTCCCGATTATTGGGAATCCCGCTTATTCCAATATCTCGATAATTCATATTTAACATTCAGTCCCTTGAGAATATGAATTATCGGGATTCTACTGTATTTGAAAAAGACTTTGTAGAACAACAAATTTTACACCAATGTTTACAATAATTTCTTTCTGGCTTTTGGAACATCACTGTCATATTCAGAATGTTTTCTTTACTTCGAAGCCTGTTGGGTTTCCAGAATATACGATGGATATAGAATTAGCAGCGAAAGTTGATGTTATGGGTCCACTATCTTGGAGGAAGAAGAAAATCTAAATAGAAATTATGCAAGTTTTGATTGTGTTTTGTCACATCAAAACTTGTCATCCTTTTATAGTACCTCTACTTCCATACCTAGTGGTGTCCAGAATCCATTGTAGCATTTTTTCCAGTTTGGTTATGTGGAGATATTCCTGAACTGTAAAGAAGTGTGAGTGTTTTTTATTGATGGTAGTAATTTTGATTTTGTTTTGGTTTAAATTCCAAAAACCACTTTCCTGGGAAAAAAAATGGCTGCTTCTGTGGCAAAACTCTTGGCTGAAATAGAACAATTTACTAAAACTATAGCATCAATTTCTACAAGTTTTACTAAACCATTAGGTGTAGCAACCAAAACTATAATTTCTTCATATATGAAAATAACAAAATATGTTATTTCCTTGCATAATATTCATTCAAGCTCTATTCTCGCATATTTTTCATGATTCCTTCCACATTGCAAGGCACCAGAATGTATCTTTCTATACAGTAGCTGCTCTACAGGATTCTGACAACTAGTTTCTGGTCGTCTGCAACAAATTGTCCCAAAATTTGAAGCAGTCAACAGTTTCTTCCATCCAAAATCAGTTTTCGCTTTGAAGTATTTTTGCATGTTCAACATGAACCAACCACACAGAGATGAGCGGTTGCAAGACTGTCATATACAATATTGCGTGCATTTTATCATTTTTCAGTTACAGTACGGGTTCTACTTACCTAAAACATACGCACCAGAAAATCACACAACTAAGATGTTATGATGACAGTTGTATATGCATCTGTGGAATGGACATGGGCAGTGTGCAGGTGAAGCCGCCCCGAGACAGAAGAGGGTCAAAAGGGATGTAGGCCAGCACTTTCCAGCTAACGAGAGCCAATACAGCCATACCAGCCTTCAGTGGCATGCTGGGTGTGCTTTACAATATTTATAAATATAATTCCTGCACGGTGAAAGATTGTAAACCCGTAGGGATACTTCTCTAAGCTAAGTATATATGTTGGAATAGTTATTAATAAGAAAAGTTGATTTCTTATATACAGGATTCCCACCAAATGGGAGGAAAAATCCCTGACTTTTCCAGGTTTTCAAGGTATAGATTTTTTTCAGGTGTTCAATAAATGACTAATGTGAGGTAAAAACATTAAAACAATAGTACTTAATTAACATGGAAGATATATTTTGCTAACTATGGTCTCATAAGAATTAATCAGAAAATGATACACATTACATTTTCAAACTATTTAGAGATTTTAAATTGAAAAACATTTCAAATGAAACAAGACCATGTATGAAAATTTTTAAAAACTATTTGCTTTATTTCTGTTTGACCTCCTCCATTTTCCCTCATAGCCAAACTTTGCCACACACTTTTTATTAAGTGCCAAACCTGTTTTACAAAATACAATTATAACATTACATAGAAATCAAAGATAGGATATTTTAAACACAATATAGATATCAAAGATAAGGAATTAAACATAATATAATTCACAAATGTACATTCTAGTAGTCATCTTAAAGCTCTTTTATTTTTTGTATTAACTGCTTGTATTCTTCTTCCACCTTTCATTGTTTTTTCTGAAGCTAATGAATCTCACTATCACTAGCTTTCCTATTCCTTTTCTGTCTCTCTTTGTCCTTATTGGACATTTCTTTTTCTCTTTCAACCTTATCTGCCATTAAACTATCTTTGTATCTCCTGCTTGCACTTTTCACATACTGTAGCAAGCAAAAATACCCTGCAACTGTTGAGAAAAAACAGCTTGAACTTCTTTGTTGTTTCAACTCTTTGTAGAGCATTCTTTGCTCCTATTCCAATGTTGACCTTGGAAGAAACAATAACACTCTTGCCATATTGAATAACAATATGTGTAAGTTTGTATATACCCTTGGCTTGACTTAACACATCTTGTTTAACAAATCTCTCCATAAATTCTCATACTAGTTTTTCTAGTTGTCTGTGTACAAATGAACACATGGGTTTTGCGGTTTGAAACATTGTCAAAAAGTCTCAAGAGGAAGCCAGAGTCCTGAAGAAATGCAATTTTGGCAGCATGAACGGATCTTTAAGGCCCTCCATGATGGTTTTCACACACTGAGTCTGAATTTTTCAAATGGAAGAAGTACTTCTTCAGAGCAGTGAAGATCTTTATCACTCTTTCAGCAACTACTGCATTTTCCAGCCACTGAGTTGTTGTGAAATTCATGGGGAGATTAGTTTCTCCAGAACAGTGCTTAAAATCAGCTCAACGAGCAGGACGATCTTTAAAGTAACAATACAAATAGCAGAGAAATTTATTCAATTGCCAATCTGTCTTTTATGACCATACTGGAAAGCCCCATCACTGCATGAAGCCCACAACTACCCAAATCCACATCATCTAGATCACTCTCATCTGAAACAAGCTGTTTGTTCAGATTCCTAAGAAAAGCCCAATTCACAGCAGTCCATTAAGACTTGGACCATTTTGTGTAATGGGATAGATGACATTGCCTGAAGAAATTAAGTGAGCAAATTCTGAGCAGTAGAATGACTCAGAAAAACAGAAGTGAAATACCTTGCGTTCATCCTTTCCTCAGTTTTGTTCCAATGCCTCATAACCAAATCCATTTGTTCCTTTTGAAAAATCTTATTAAGTGCCTCATCAAAGCACACAACAAAAAATGAACTCAATAGGATGGCATCAGTTAATATACTACAGAAGTACGGTACAAGTCCATTAACGACTACATAAAAAGTTTTAGTTGGAGCCATGGTGAATTGTTGAGCAATAGCACTGTCTTTGAAAATATGTTTAAATATGTTGCCCAAGCCACATTGAAAATTGAACTTTGCATGTCTTGCTACCAGCTTCAAAGCTCATAGAATTTCAGATACAAGGATGTTTTCCTTCACAACAAACTTGTTTGGAGTTCTATCACTTGATGTTGTATGAAATGTTACAACGTCAACTTCCTTGGGTTTCTCACCTGTTTCTGAAATAGTTGAATTATCAGGAACTGCATAACTGGTACCTGCTTCNATGATGTTGTATGAAATGTTACGTCAACTTCCTTGGGTTTCTCACCTGTTTCTGAAATAGTTGAATTATCAGGAACTGCATAACTGGTACCTGCTTCAGAACTTTCAAATGAACTTGTCTTGCAGTCCTGTTTTTTGCTTAATGGCTTTCCACCACCACCTGAAACAAAACAGGTCTTCAAACTCATACTTGTGGCTGCATCAACATTCCTTCAATGAGCTGCACTTTATGAATGGCTTAAAATTGCTTGTCAACCCATATTATTAGTTCAAATATTTTTTGTAAATTTTACGCTATGCCTATGTTTTGTTCTCTACTTCTTCTAACAACTTTGCCCAATCACTATTCACTTTGCGATTGCACCAATCTGGATTAAATCTGGTAGGTTTGTTGGCCATATTCAACCCCCTGATGGTGAATGGTGGTCACCAAATTTATTTGCCAAGGTGAAAGTATAGTTTTGGTTAACATAGGTTTAGGTTTCTGAAAGTTGCGTTTGATGTGGTGTAAACAGAACGGAAGTGCAGTTTCACTCCAATATGAATGCTGTATAAACCTCACTACACTCAACTTTCACAAACCCATGTTAATGAAACCGTACTTTCGCCCTTGGCATATAAACTTGGTGTATGTTGGATCATATTCATGGGTTCAGCTGCTAAACAAAATTGTGAACATAGAATTATTAGTAACTTGAAAAATGATTTTGTCTTTACAATAATTCAGCTCAAATATTAGAGCAACTGAGGTATCAAAACTGTGTGATCTTTTACAGAAATATGTGGTGCTTTAGAGGTTTTAGTTTAATGCAATACAGTAGCCACTTGTATCATTTCTCACATTTCACATTTTCCCAACTTAAAATTTTTTTTTTCTTCCCCTGAAAAGTGTAAAAATAGGGTTTTACTATATTTATGTTTACAAAAACAATGACTTTTGCACTAAAATATTTACAAAGAGACTAAGGAAACAATTTTCCCTGACTTTGTCAAAAAATTCAATTCCCTGATTTTTCCAGGTTTTCCAGGCTAGTGGGAAACCTGTATATATGCTATCATAAAAAGTGAATTATGAAGAACTGTTTGCAAGCAACAAATACAATTCCATGACTTTGANCCTGTATATATGCTATCATAAAAAGTGAATTATGAAGAACTGTTTGCAAGCAACAAATACAATTCCATGACTTTGACTAATCGTGGTTTGATATCGTCTTCCAAAGATGTGAAAGTACGCAACTTAACTGAGATCCATTTTTAGAGTGTTTTCAGTGTGCACAAACATTAGCAAACTTGTTAAAAACAATAAATCAATTAGAAATAAAANTCCATTTTTAGAGTGTTTTCAGTGTGCACAAACATTAGCAAACTTGTTAAAAACAATAAATCAATTAGAAATAAAAACTTTATTTTAAGCAACCTAACAATCACACTTGCTGTTTCGATGTTTTCTTGAGGCACTCTCACAAACTAATAAATAAAATTGTAAAATATTCCTTTGATTTGAGACTGCACAAGACAACCATAGAAGGCAATTGTATTTTCTTGAGGAAAGGTGTTCATTGTCTTTCAAATATGCTTGTAATTTCTAAGTATAATGTATTCACTGTAACTTCAAGATTTTCTGAAGCCCTGCTAAAGATCTACTTTCAGGGAGTAGATTATGTATCCTTCCGCAGTATGTAAACAAAACATTGCCATGTGACACCTGTCAAATGTTTTGTAAACAAACAGTGCCATGTGGGAAGTGTCAAATATTTTGTTAACAGTGTCCATGTGGGAACTACCAAAATTTATTTTTGAAGAGAAACAATGCCATGTAATCTTAACTGTCATATACTTTAATAAAATTCTCCTAATGTCTAAAAAATGCTAATCAATTTAGCGAAATGTTGTAATACATACAAAAAGGTAGATTGAAGTATATATCGGAACTGTTAATTATATAATTTAATTAAAGTTTACTTATTGTATTAAGATTTATTTACATATTTGGTGTAAGGAAAAAGTTAAATTTTACATAATAAACTTTTGGAAGTAGCACTCAGGTTAAAACTGTGATAAATGGGTACCATTTATTCTATTTTATCGCATATAAGTCGCACATTTTATTTCAATTTTTTTATTGAAAACTTGGGGTGCGACTTATAAGTGAGAAAAATTCCTCCAGCCCCGCACTAACATCGAATTTACTACGAATTCACGGCCCGCGGCTCGATTTCCAAACTCTTCAGCGAACAAAATCACTTTCATTTTGAAACCTGCGGTGTAGGTACATCGCTTTTCCATCAAGAAACTGTCGCACTTCTTCACTGCCACAACATCAAAACAACACTACGTGCGGAGCAAAGACGATATAAGAGAAAGACGTGTAAGCCAACGCTAATGTGCTGCTATCTCTTACGCTCCACAAACAGCTTTTGAAAATAATCGATTGTCAGTTATTGACCAAAAATCGATTCCTTTTCATTCTTTTAAAATATTTTTTTCTGTTAAGGATTGCGAAGGGAATTACATAACGGAAATATTCAATTGCCTTTCTATATTTTGCACGTTTTTTAAAACTTACAAAGATAAACTGCAGAAATAACAAGCTAATACTAAAATTACATCTTAACCTAGAATTATCTTATAAGTAGAAAGAATGTGTTACGTTAGTTTTATAACCACAATTCAGCGTCTCCAATATCCAATATGGCGTGGTTATACTTCTGAAAAAAACGTGCCCAAACGGACAAGATGGAGTGTACGAGTCCGCTGGACAGACACTGAAATTTATTTAATTTCAATTAATAACAGTGAAATCTTTACCCATGAGTAAGAATCCCAAGAAAATTAGGGGGTGTAATTGCATTAATATTATCAATTTTAATTTTAATAATTATACCAATTTATAAAAGAAATTTTCAAGGAACAACATTTTATCCTATTAATCAAATAACATTTTGATTAATAGTAACAACAACTACATTATTAACATTAATAGGATTAATTAAATTTTTCAACAAAGATCTATATTAACAGGTAGGAAAGGCAGGTAGGTAGGTCATTAAGTAGGCAGGGTAGGTAGATAAGTAGGTGGGCATGAAGGATCGTCAGTAGTGGGGGCAGTAAAAATGCAAATATATAGTTTAGCAATATTAACTTTACAATTACAGCATTAAATTTATACATATTAATATTTAACCTACAAACTATTTCTTTTCAGCTATAACCAACATGTCCCTTCAAAATCCGCTGTTTATTCGTATGGACTTTTAACAAATTATTATAATTTATTGAAAAAATATACTTAAAACTTAAAACAACCAATTTATATAGTGCTTCAGTGCTAAAAGCAAGACAAAACCTTTTTCCATATACAATTTTTTTATAACCAATCGAACATGTAACTCCTAGGGTGATTTTTCAAAGGTTCTTTTCAAAAGTATCGAAGATACCGTGAATGAATTATAGTAGTAAATGATCCAATGTCATTTGGACGAGCTTACTCTAACATATGTGATCAACTGCAATTAATCTATACCAGAATCAAACATATGACAAATTTTAATGCCTAAGAATTTACTTAAATAAAAACTGTATATAAAACATTTCGTAAATCTCCTGATGTGAAAGTGATGTAATAAAAATTTATAAAAATGTTTCCATCCTTAAATATTGGCTGTCAAAGTGGAACATTAAGATGCTTTAACATTTACGTTTATAGCGAAATAAAAGTATGTTCATCTTAAAGCTGTGTAATTAATTATTTTCTTTACATGTATAATTTAAGTTAATATCCCTAATTTGTTTAATTTCAAGAATAAGTAATTTTTATTTCTTTAATTAGAAGATATTACCCTGTCTCAACTTTGTAAAAGCTTTTAGATACGTTAGTTACATACATGACTCATTAGTTTTTTTCCAACCTTAGCACCAGTGCACAATTAATTATTTTGTTAGTCATCATTATGTCATTCTACGAAGCTGTGAAATATATTGTTGCAGTAGTTTATTTAAAATCTTTAATCATTTATTAGAATCATAAAACACTACAATATGTAGAATGTTTCAGTGATTTTTCAGTAAAATTTTGAAATCATTTGGTTGGATAGCTTTCCACTCCACTGGTGATTTTAGTTTTGAGAATTTTTATGTTGTGCGAGGCAGACGTTACCACTTTCTTCCAACCTATATCTCGGTGGACCTCTGACAACGGTCTCGCCTTGCACTTCTCTCTAGTTGTGTGACTATACCCGTGTTGGGTAAGTTACAATTTAAAAACAACTTCAGTTAAGTTACTTTAGTGGATAAAGTAACTTCAAATACTTTTTGTTACTTTCAAAGAAATGTAACTGGGCATTAATTTTAAAGTAACTCAACTGAACTTTATTACTCAGTAGGTGAATTTTATATATGTAGGTTTTCATCTTAGAACACTGTTTATTATAAAAAATAGTAAAATTTAAAATATTTGTTAAAGTGGGCTGTAAATAACATTATCATAAGAATAAAACTAACTGGTAAACCATTACGAAACATTGAAATTTTACAACTAGAAAACCACTGAATTGGCATAAACAAGATTATTTTCTTAAATAACATTCCTCCTTAACAATTTGTACAGTCAGTGACATAGTAAGGCACATGTTTTTTTCCAGTAGGGAAATTATTTTTAAGTACTTTGATATTTTAGTTGTAACATTTTATCATAACTTTTTTCCTATTATCATAAATCTAACATCTGAATACACAAAATTATTCCACAACTGTATATACACTGAAGAGCCAAAAACNTTCCTATTATCATAAATCTAACATCTGAATACACAAAATTATTCCACAACTGTATATACACTGAAGAGCCAAAAACACTGGTACACCTGCCTAATATCGTGTAGGGCCCCCCAAGCATGCAAAAGTGCCGTAAGACAATGTGACATGGACTCGACTAATGCCTGAAGGTATGCAGGAGGCAATTCACACCATGAATCCTGCAGGGCAGTCCACGAATCCAATCTGCACCAATTTTAGAAAGGGTTGCACGTCTGTCACGTTTAATGATTCTCGTCAGTCGTAGTTTGTCCCGTTCTTTCACAATCTTTTTCCAGCCGCAGCAATGTCGAAGATATGATGTTTTACCGGATTCCAGATANGTTCTTTCACAATCTTTTTCCAGCCGCAGCAATGTCGAAGATATGATGTTTTACCGGATTCCAGATATTCACAGTACAGTCGTGAAATGGTCGTACGCAAACATCCAAATTTTATAGCTACCTCGGAGATGCTATGTCCCATCATCTCTCGTGCGCCGACTATAACACCATGTTCAAACTAACATAAATCTTGATAACCTACCATTGTAGCAGCAGTAACCGATCTAGCTGCCGACCGCATCGCGTTACTCTGATTGNGATAACCTACCATTGTAGCAGCAGTAACCGATCTAGCTGCCGACCGCATCGCGTTACTCTGATTGGTTCCATACCACTCTGATTGGTTCCATACCTCTGTTATTTGCATACGCACATCTATTCCAGTTTTTTTGGCTCTTCAGTGTACTAAATGTTAAAATATTTTATTGAACAAAATGTGTGTTTAACAGTAAAGCCATTAAGTAGTAATAATGCCAGTAACATAANATGTTAAAATATTTTATTGAACAAAATGTGTGTTTAACAGTAAAGCCATTAAGTAGTAATAATGCCAGTAACATAAGAAGAGTAATGCATTAATGATAATAATACAGCAAATTTAATTCTCAGTTTTAGCAATAAACTTAACAGAGTAGAAATATTTCAAATCATACAAAATTTAAATGGAGTCATTTACACAGGCTTTTTATATACATTCGTATTTAACAGTTCATACAGTCACAAGAAAAAATATATTCAAAAACTGAAACTACTTTTCAATAATTTATTATAATATTCTTATTTTTTGCATCTCTTCCATAACAACAAAAACTTAACACTATATATAAAAAGAGTTTCATACTGTCATTAACATTAAAGTACCACGTTTTTGATTCAATGGAATTTACATACACATATATATGATAACATAACAATAATAATAATACTAATTTCGTAAACATTTAAGACAAACTCAACTGCACATATTACATAAATTTTCTTACATTTAGGTGTTTCCTTAGGTTTGATGAAGACATCCTCAATAAAAAATAAAAATTTGATAAAGCATAAAAAACATATAACTTTAATATATGCATTGTAGTTATTCTCTACACTAAGAAAGAAATACCTACCTAATGTTTAAGTATAAGAAATGATAAACAATTTCCTCTGTTTGTGTGCATTTCATAGTTTCAAGAGCATTGGTCATTAGGCTTGTTAACAGGCAAGAAAAAATAAACAGNCCTCTGTTTGTGTGCATTTCATAGTTTCAAGAGCATTGGTCATTAGGCTTGTTAACAGGCAAGAAAAAATAAACATCCTGCTACACCTGCGCAGCTGTGAGGTGCCCTCTACTGGGAGGAGTGGGCCCGAACATGGCGGTTACACCTCCACAACTCCTGTCACGGCCCAAGTGTACTAGGAGTGCACTCTATCTGCACGACGTCCGAGGCACTGTCGGAGTCAGGTGACCGTTCCACGTTAATGTCCTCAGAAGGAACTTTTGAGAGCACATTAATTTGGGTCGACCACTATCACCAAACAGCCTCCCTAGTAAAGTTACCACGAGGGAAATGAATGCAGCGGAGGGGAAACAACGGCTCAAGAGTTCCAGCAACCCCCTTCGTGTGCCCCCTCTGCACANCCTCTGTTTGTGTGCATTTCATAGTTTCAAGAGCATTGGTCATTAGGCTTGTTAACAGGCAAGAAAAAATAAACAGGAAGCGGAAAGGATAAATGGCAGTTTAGGTAACGTTGACATGTGCCGTATCTCTCCTCCCCTTAGCACATCGTTCATCCTGCTACACCTGCGCAGCTGTGAGGTGCCCTCTACTGGGAGGAGTGGGCCCGAACATGGCGGTTACACCTCCACAACTCCTGTCACGGCCCAAGTGTACTAGGAGTGCACTCTATCTGCATGACGTCCGAGGCACTGTCGGAGTCAGGTGACCGTTCCCCGTTAATGTCCTCAGAAGGAACTTTTGAGAGCACATTAATTTGGGTCGACCACTATCACCAAACAGCCTCCCTAGTAAAGTTACCACCAGGGAAATGAATGCAGCGGAGGGGAAACAACGGCTCAAGAGTTCCAGCAACCCCCTTCGTGTGCCCCCTCTGCACATGTTACATCCCCGTGTGTGAATGTGCGGTTGTGTGAGTACAGCCTGACATTAAGGCAATTTTTCTTAACATATCACCATTTCCAAATTCAGCCTAAATAGTTTTGGCAAACAGTTCTTATTGTTTTATAGCCATTCAGGCATGGCTAACCACAACCCTCCTAGAGTGAAAGTGGACTCGCCAGCTCGAGCCACCCGAAGCAACTATATAATAGTAAAATTTGAGAGTATAATTATTTTATAAATTTCTTTATTGCAGTATAATTTTGTTTGCAATTTGATGAACAAGGCAACGGAGTGGGAGAGACAGCGCCGGAGCTTTCCAACAATACGTTGCTTAACTTGTTTACTGCCAACACATTTTTATATTCTTATGTAATTTATTGTCAAAGCTAATGAATAAGTCATTCGTTTTGTAATGCATGGTCATGATGTTTCAGTGTACTTGTTCTTTTTCTAACATATGTTTTGTATTTTTTTGTTCTATCCCGCGTTTTTGGGCTAAGTCATGGTGGACTTCCGCAATTTTCTTCAGTTGGTTCTTGAACGCTGCCGGGGGTTGTCACGCATTGCGTGCCTCTCGGCCTTCACCGTTTTTGCATCAGTCACCACGTAGCTTCAATAGTCATTCTTTATTATAAAACAGTAATTTACCTTTCGTCGCCTCAAGGCAGCACCACCTCCACTGTCCCGCCAGCTTAAAAGCACCAGGATCATTTAAACCTGTAATTGTTCATCAGATTCACACCTTTTTCTCTCAGTTTAGGTTGCCAATGCACCAGAGCTGTTGGAACACTGTAAGTACCTCCCAGGATGAATATTGCAGTGAGTAAAAGGGCTGTCAGCCGCCTCACGGCCACGTAATTTTGTGCCTTCTACCCACTGAACCACTGCATCCCATTAAGTGAAGTGATTGTTGGGCATGTAAGTTCTATCGGCACATGAGATGACCCTAACAATCTAACACGGAAATTAGCAGTGTGTGAGGAGGTCTACATCCTCACTAGGCAAGCAGATAGGTATAATTTTTCAATAACACGATGTCATCGTCGGTACGGGAGTGTCCAGGAGCAGCCACGCGGGCAAATGGCCTGCCCCTAGAGAAGAGTCTCTGCTTGACCAAGCTGGCACTCTTACTATCATAGTTAACCTTAACAAGCCTTCTAAATCTGTCACTGCAAACTTCTAACAAATTTTACCCACTCCTGTGCCCACGACATCTCGTCAAGTGGCGCCCCTCCGTGTGGCCATTTGCTGCCTCANGCCCACGACATCTCGTCAAGTGACGCCCCTCCGTGTGGCCATTTGCTGCCTCAAAACCTTAAACACAAAAAATTTTACTATGCATTTTCCCATCATAAAAACCAGCTACGTACATGTATGCCTAACTTGAAGATGTACCCATCCTTGTTGTTGCAAGTGCAATTTTACATGTGTCAAAATTCTGTAACCTTTTGTGACATATTATTTCCTTTAAAACCATCCCTTTCCACACCATAAGGGTCTTGCCAAAATTAACTCCATGGAACTTCGCATCAGCAAGGGAATTTCACCAGCATCATGGCGATCCTCAGCCACCCACACCATTGTTGAGCTACGCAGCAAAGAAGCCGGCCGCGGAATATTCCACAGCCATCTTGTGAAGCAACATCTACCCACCCTTCTCTCTCCCCTCTGAGCGAGACAGGGAGGCGGCAGCTAACAGCGTGTGTGGTGTGCATGCATGGCGACACCACCTCTCCATCCACTCAGGCTGTTTACCCCTGCCGCACGCGGAGGGAGGCTGCCACGGGCCGCGTGGTCCGTTGACCCAGACAAAGATCAGCTGAGCAACATGAAACTTCCCCGCCAACCGCAACGTCACAGAGGGTTGATGGACTGGCACCCCACTAATAGTATTGTGGAACATTTGTACTTGAAGTGTGTGTGCCCACGCCCGGACCCAAATCCATTCACTCAAGTGCAACTGAGATGTAGCACCTGTCAATGTGCTAATCCCGCGGTGCGTGAGGACATTGACAACATAAACAAGAAACTATGATCTAAGTCAGTGGCGTGTAACACCGTAGGCCGATCTGTGTGAACGCTGTGTAAGAGCTCGCCAGGTCCGGGTACCATCAACCCTGTCCGCAACACAGAGTACTGCAATTGCGCCGTGCTGAACAAATCACCACCAACACCGACTAATTTCCATAGGACAGTACAAAAATGTAGCAACGCGCGTTGGTGTGATAGACTTTCTCAAGCAACCCTTGTATGCACTCGGTGTCATCGAGTGTACCATGACAAGTGTGTGTCACATAAGGAACTTGCCACAGTAACTTCTGAGAACTTTATTCAGTGTGTCAGGAACCACCAAAATCACCTGTTTTCTTTCCTGCAAAACAACCGACCTTCTTCGGGNAGAACTTTATTCAGTGTGTCAGGAACCACCAAAATCACCTGTTTTCTTTCCTGCAAAACAACCGACCTTCTTCGGGTATCGCCAACCAAAGCCCGCCAGAGTGATGTCAACAAACTGCCTGCCAAGGAACGAACTCCGAGCTCATATGCTNGGTATCGCCAACCAAAGCCCGCCAGAGTGATGTCAACAAACTGCCTGCCAAGGAACGAACTCCGAGCTCATATGCTGTGGTCTCAGAAAGGAGCATTTTGTGTGCAACAGTGCACGTCGCAACTCCGCTTGCCATCTCTGCAATGCGCATTCCTGAGCCTGCACAGCCGCGCCTCCGGCACATTCTACACCGCTCCTCCACGTGGCCACAAGACCGCTTGGCGCCATGCCTACAGCGGTGGCATCAACAAGACAACATTGTGCGCTCTCCACAGCAACACCAGCATCTACATCCGTCCGTTTCCAATCACTACCTGGGTTTGCAGGCCTATCTACCGAAGATCCATCGAGCTTCTTTCACGACTGTACCAGCAGATTGCAGCACTATGGCGTCGAGGAGGAAGACTGGCCCAACTGTGTGGGTGACCGCCTCAGTGGTGATGCGAGACGGTGGTAGTGTGGCATTTCACATTATGGCATCACGTGGGAAGAATTCCACCGTGCCTTTGAGTGCTNGATGCGAGACGGTGGTAGTGTGGCATTTCACATTATGGCATCACGTGGGAAGAATTCCACCGTGCCTTTGAGTGCCATTTTGCTGGTACTTTCAGCTCCCTGCAAGCACACAGACATGTAATTCTCGAAGTGCAGAAACCTGACTAGCTCCTCTCATAATTTGCTTTGCAGAAAATCAACCTTGTGCAAACATACATTCACAAATATCAACCAAGGAAGTGCTCGAGGTGGTAGTACGTACAGACAGTGCAACCAGAATTTTCAGNACATACATTCACAAATATCAACCAAGGAAGTGCTCGAGGTGGTAGTACGTACAGACAGTGCAACCAGAATTTTCAGGCGCTCTCGCACCGCTTATTCACTACATAGTGGATGATTTTGAGGTCATTAGTGATCTTAAAACAGACATCGGCGATAACACCTGCCCAGCCACATCACAATTCCAGGCGACCACGCCGGGATACTGCAAGAGTGACATGAAAGTGGGGGTGAAGGAGACTGAGAACAAACATTCGGATCAACCTAACAAAAACTGCAAAACCTCAAGCTCCAGTGATGTGCGTATTCAGGGTAAAAACGATCAAAGTGACTCTGTGCAAACACGTTCAGGATGTGGTCCACCACCGTTTGTCTGTCGATACTGTGACGGTCAGCGCATACACTGGCATGACGAGTGTCCAAACCGTGCCATCAAGATGCGTGATAGAAAGCAGCTGCCGGGAAACGAACAAGCGGGGTAGAGTGACCGGACGTCACCTACCCCCAGGTAAGCAACAGTGAACCTGGACAGACTCCTCAAGAAATACTCATCTAACAAATCTGCAGCAGTAAAAACCGAGTGATCCGTATTCCTGCTTCTTTAAACAATAAACAGTGCCGTGCTCTATAGACACAGCCACTTCACATAATTTCTCCACGTGAACCTAGTGAACGTGAGCCAAATAAACCCAACCAATCAAACAGTGCAACTTGCAACCACGCCCCCAACACTGGTGAAACAATAGGTGAAATAACAATAATCGTGCATATTCGGGACATTGAGACAACAGCAGCTTTAGTTTCAAATGACTTGAGAGAGGATGCAATTTTCGGCGTACCATGGCTAACAGAGCAGAACACAATGGTAGAACTAGCTACCAGGCGAATCCACTTCGGATAGAAGGAACGCCGAACTGTGTATAATTTAGATCTGTGGAACACGAGTGCAATACCGGACGTGCAGCTGGACGAGCTTGACCACGCTGCACCAGCTGAGTCCCGTGACATAATTCAGTGCCTGCTAAATGAGATGGTTTATGGCAAGGCGTTCAAGTACGTACTTTAACACCTTACCATAAACTGTCTCACTTGCGCAAATAATAAATGTCACCTTGGGAAGGCATGTATACAGTTTTTGGGGCACTCTGTTGACGAGAACGGTAACCGCCCCACCCCAGAGTAATTGATGATTACCTGCAGCAGACCAAATGTAAGCAGTTACGTAAATTTTTTGGCCTTATTAACTGGCTCAGTACATTAAAAATTTTGCAGTAATAACAGTTTCATTAACCAATTTGTTATCACCTGCTCAAAAATTCAAGTGGACTGAGAAAAATTCAGAGAGCTTCACTCAAATAAAAACTAGTTTTTGCAACTGCCCTTCACTGTCACAACACGACCCAAGCTGTCACTTGTATTTACAAACAGAAGCAAGTGAACGTAGGCTAGGCGCCATCCTGTACCAGCTCAGTGACGATGGCAGTAAACGTATCATAAATTACAGTAGTGCCAAGTTTAGTACCGTGGAATNATCCTGTACCAGCTCAGTGACGATGGCAGTAAACGTATCATAAATTACAGTAGTGCCAAGTTTAGTACCGTGGAACGTCACTATGATGTAAACGAAAGAGCATGCCTAACTGTGGTTTGGTCAGTAAAACGATAAAGGCAGTTTGTGGAGTATCAACGCTTCACATTTTTAGCAGATAACAAATGCCTTGTCTGGTTACATAATACAAAGGAAGTCTGCAGTAAAATATTGCGCTGGGCTTTATTTCTGCAATTGTTTCACTTTTAAGTGCAACATGTGCCGGAAGAGAATCAGCTGGATAATGCGCTCTCAAGGTCACTGGGTGACAGTAGCGTNATCCTGTACCAGCTCAGTGACGATGGCAGTAAACGTATCATAAATTACAGTAGTGCCAAGTTTAGTACCGTGGAATGTCGCTATGATGTAAACGAAAGAGAATGCCTAACTGTGGTTTGGTCAGTAAAACGATAAAGGCAGTTTGTGGAGTATCAACGCTTCACATTTTTAGCAGATAACAAATGCCTTGTCTGGTTACATAATACAAAGGAAGTCTGCAGTAAAATATTGCGCTGGGCTTTATTTCTGCAATTGTTTGACTTTTAAGTGCAACATGTGCCGGAAGAGAATCAGCTGGATAATGCGCTCTCAAGGTCACTGGGTGACAGTAGCGTGAGACGAGGAAGAGAGGGAAGAATCTCTCTCCCCCTCTCCCGCGGAGTTTATCGACCGCTAGCAACGACGCAGTTACATGTGCACAGCTGACTGCCACTTTCCCAAACCCTACATATATACAGACGTCTATGCACGTGTAATTAAAGCACAACAAACTTGCCCAATAACACTAAACCTGGTGAAAGAGTGCGCAACAAAAACAAATGAGGGATAGTATGTAGTACACGGGCGTTTGGAAACACGTGCCAGCCAAAACAGCGAGCACTACAACTACTTATGTGCCACGCGCCACGAGGGGAGTTGTGCTACAATTCATGAATGACACTGAAGCAGCCGGTCACCCAGGCACACTGCAAATGGCGTTTCTACTGGCCAAGAATTTCTCGGGAGATGCGCCAGCATGTTCGTGTGTGTGTTGCATGAAACTGTCTGAAAAGCCACCATACTTATGGTACCCAGCAACAANAATGAGGGATAGTATGTAGTACACGGGCGTTTGGAAACACGTGCCAGCCAAAACAGCGAGCACTACAACTACTTATGTGCCACGCGCCACGAGGGGAGTTGTGCTAAAATTCATGAATGACACTGAAGCAGCCGGTCACCCAGGCACACTGCAAATGGCGTTTCTACTGGCCAAGAATTTCTCGGGAGATGCGCCAGCATGTTCGTGTGTGTGTTGCATGAAACTGTCTGAAAAGCCACCATACTTATGGTACCCAGCAACGAAAGCCACGTTTGCCCACAGAACCTTTAGAGATGATAGCTCTCGACTTGATGTGCCCATACCCACATATCGCAATGGGAAAAATATTTATTTTTTTTGTGACTGATCTCTTCTCTAGATGGTAGAAGGCTACCCCATTTCCAGTGCATGTGCAAAATGTGTTGCCAAATAGATGGAAACTGAATTTTTTTCCAACCCGGCCAGCTGGTACATGTGAGAGCGCACCAGCTGTGTCTGCGGCTGCATAAAATGTCTGTGCTGGTTTGGCAATGAAATGGATTGGGCGGCACAAGGTCAACAGAAGACTGGGGATAACTATTTATCTAGTCCGCGTAGAAAGACACCGCAGAGTGCCGGTGTACCGTCATGGCCTCTGACGCCTGTTCCAGCCTGCGATGCCTGTTCCAGCCTCCGAGGCCCGCAGTGGATAATCCCACTGACGGACACCTCTCATGTCCCCGTTGCCGACAATCAACAGCCAGCTGCACCAGCTACAGAGACACCCAGTGTTGCGACGCCTTGCATCGTGATGCCCTGCGTCATGGCATGTGGACGGTAAATGTGAGGGCGACGAAGCAACTGCCAGGTGTAGGTAAGTGGTGTTCATGCGTATGTGGGTGTGCTTGTGTGTGTGCAGGTGTGTTTGTGCGTATGTGAGTGTGTGCATGAATTATTTTTGCGTACTGATTGTCACCGTGGCAGCTAACAATACTGCCTGATCGCTGTGAGCACGTGTAAAAAGAATTTCTCTGGGAGTCGACGGAGCCCCACACCGCCTGGGGCGTTGTAGCAAAATATAAAATTTCTTAATACGTTTCGGAAACTTACGCATCGCCTGGGGCTATGGGGTGTTGTTGTGGACAGCTCCCCCGCATAGAGCCTGGGGCGTTGTAGCAAAATATAACTCTTTCAATACGTTTCGGAATATCATGCGTCGCCTGAGGCTATGGGGTGTTGACATGGTAAAAATAATTTCTTGGGGACGTCTGCACAGCCTGGGGCAATGTAGCAAAAATAATATGTTTCGAAAATCACGCACCGCATGGGGCTATGAGCGGTTGTTGGTGTAGGGACACATGCACAGCCTCAGGCAATGTAACAAAATATAAATTTTTCAATACATTTCGGAACATCACACGCCGCCTGGGGCGATGGGGTATTGTCGCGGGGAGCCTGCCTGTAGCATGGGCCTATGTAATGAAGTTTGGGAGTCGTTGTAAGGAGCCTGCCTGGGTTGATGTCTATTCACCACATCACTGCGGCTCCCAAGAATCGAGACGTCTATCCGCCACACCACCGCAGCCTCCAGGAAGCGAGGCGTCTATCCACCTCACTTCCGCGGCCCCTGTAGCCTGGGGCTATATAATGAAGTTGGGGAGTCATAAGGAGTCCGCATGGGGTGATGTCTATCCGCCACACCACTGCGGCTCCCAAGAATCAAAGCGTCTATCCGCCACACCACTGCGGCCCCCAAGAAGCGAGTCGTCTATCTGCCACACCACCGTGGCCTCCAGGAAGCGAGTCGTCTATCCACCACACCACCATGGCTCCCCGTCGCAATTGAATGCAAGAGCATGATGTTTGGCATGTCATCTATCCACTGCACCACCGCGGCTCCCGCCGAAATGCAAGATCAAGTCCCCACAGCCTGGAGTTATGCGCGTAGCCTCGGGCGATCTGAACGCATAGACTCGGGCGATGTAATTGGGTTGGGGAGCCGTCTTAGGGATACGCCTGGGGCTATGTTATGAAGTCAGGGAGTCGATGTCAGGAGCTAGCCTGAGGCTATGTTGCGCAACAAAATGGCCTCCATGGAATGTTCAAGAATTTTTTTATAATTTTTTGAAAAAATGTAAAATTTTTTTAGAAAAAAATTTAAAAAAAAATTATTACAATTTTTTTGAAAATTCTGGGATTTTTAAAAAAATTTTTAAAACAAAATAACCGTCGAAGAAGAATGCAAGAGCACGAGGTTTGCGCTGCATGTGGGGCTATGTGTGTCGGTGTGTCCCGCTACCCACTCTCTTGCTGCTGAACATACATTTTCTATAATGTATTCACTGTAACTTCAAGATTTTCTGAAGCCCTGCTAAAGATCTACTTTCAGGGACCCGATTATGTATCATTCCGCAGTATGTAAACAAAACATTGCCATGTGACACCTGTCAAACGTTTTGTAAACAGTGCCATGTGGGAACTCTATAATATTTTGTAAACAAACAGTGTCATGTGGGAACTGTCAAATATTTTGTTAACAGTGTCCATGTGGGAACTACCAAAATTTATTTTTGAAGAGAAACAATGCCATGTAATCTTAACTGTCATATACTTTAATAAAATTCTCCAAATGTCTAAAAAATGCTAATCAATTTAGCAAAATATTGTAATACATACAAAAAGGTAGATTGAAGTATATATCGGAACTGTTAATGATATAATTTAATTAAAGTTTACTTATTGTATTAAGATTTATTTACATATTTGGTGTAAGGAAAAAGTTAAATTTTACATAATAAACTTTTGGAAGTAGCACTCAGGTTAAAGATTTAACTGTGATAAATGGTACCGTATTTTATCACATATAATTCGCACATTTTATTTGAAAGAATGTATTAAAAACTCGGGGTGCGACTTATAAGTGAGAAAAATTCCGCCAGCCCTGCACTAACATTTCATTTACTACGAATTCACGGCCCGCGGCTCGATTTCCAAACTCTTCAGCGAACAAAATCACTTTCATTTTGAAACCTGCGGTGTAGGTACATCGCTTTTCCATCAAGAAACTGTCGCACTTCTTCACTGCCACAACATCAAAACAACACTACCTGCGGCGCAAAGACGATATAATAGAAAGACGTGTAAGCAAACGCTACTGTGCTGCTATCTCTTACGCTTCACAAAAAGCTTTCGAAAATAATCGATTATCAGTTATTGACCAAAATTCGATTCCTTTTCATTCTTTTAAAATATGTTTTTCTGTTAAGGATTGCGAAGGGAATTACGTAACGGAAATATTCAAATGCCTTTCTATATTTTGCACGTTTATTTGATAAAGTGCAGAAATAACAACGCTAATACTAAAATTACATCTTAACCTAGAATTATCTTATAAGTAGAAAGAATGTGTTACGTTAGTTTTATAACCACAATTCAGCGTCTCCAATATCCAATATGGCGTGGTTATACTTCTGAAAAAAACGTGCCCAAACGGACAAGATGGAGTGTATGAGTCCGCTGGACAGACACTGAAATTTATTTAATTTCAATTAATAACAGTGAAATCTTTACCCATGAGTGCTACGTGAAAATGTAAATATATAGTTTAGCAATATTAACTTTACAATTACGGCATTAAATTTATACATATTAATATTTAACCCACGAACTATTTCTTTTCAGCTATAACCAACATGTCCCTTCAAAATCCGTTGTTAATTCGTACGGACTTTTAACAAATTATTATAATTTATTGAAAAAATATACTTAAAACTTAAAACAACCAATTTATATAGTGCTTCAGTGCTAAAAGCAAGACAAAACCTTTTTCCATATACAATTTTTTTATAACCAATTGAACATGTAACTCCTAGGGTGATTTTTCAAAGGTTATTTTCAAAAGTATCGAAGATACCGTGAATGGATTATAACTACTGCAATGTACTGGAAGAGACAGCCCCAGAGCTTTTCAACAATACGTTGCTTAACTCGTTTACTGCCAACACCTTTTTATATTCTTACGTAATTTTTTTGTCAAAGCTAATAATAAATGTTCATTCGTTTTGTAATGCAGGGTCATGATGTTTCAGTGTACTTGTTCTTTTTNCAGGAGCTAGCCTGAGGCTATGTTGCGCAACAAAATGGCCTCCATGGAATGTTCAAGAATTTTTTTATAATTTTTAGAAAAAATGTTAAAAATTTTTAGAAAAATAAAAAAAATTATTACAATTTTTTTGAAAATTCTGGGATTTAAAAAAAATTTTTAAAACAAAATCACCGTCGAAGAAGAATGCAAGAGCACGAGGTTTGCGCTGCATGTGGGGCTATGTGTGTCGGTGTGTCCCGCTACCCACTCTCTTGCTGCTGAACATACATTTTCTAACTACTGCAATGTACTGGAAGAGACAGCCCCAGAGCTTTTCAACAATACGTTGCTTAACTTGTTTACTGCCAACACCTTTTTATATTCTTACGTAATTTGTTTGTCAAAGCTAATAATAAATGTTCATTCGTTTTGTAATGCAGGGTCATGATGTTTCAGTGTACTTGTTCTTTTTGTAATATTTGTTTTGTATTTTCTTGTCTCTCTCCTGCACCTTTGGGCTGAGTCTTGGCGGACATCCACCACTTTCTACAGTGTTCCTAAGCACTGCCAGGTGTGGTCACGCATTGCGTGCCTCTCAGCCTTCACAGTTTTTGCATAAGTCACCACGTAAACTCAATAGTCATTCTTTATTATGGAACCGTAATTTACCTTTAATAGCCCAGCGCCACCCCCAATGTCCCGCCAGCTCATAAGTGCCGGGATCGTTTAAACCTGTAATTGCGCCTTTTTCTCTCAGTTTAGGTTGCCAACGCACCAGAGCTGTTGGAACAATGCAAGTGCCTCCCAGGATGAATATTGCAGTGTGTAAAAGGACTGTTTTGCAAATGGTGTTTTATTTCACTGCCGGCCGCTTCACAGCCACATTATTTTGGGTATTCTACCCACTGAACCACTGCACTCCATTAAGTGACAAGGTTGTTGGGCACGTAAGTTCTTTCGGCGTGTGAGATGGCCGTAACAATCTCACCCGGAAATTAGCGGCGTGTGAGGAGGCCTACATCCTCACTAGGCAGGCATACAGGTATAAATTTCAAAAATACGACGTCATCATCGGCACGGGGTGAGTCCTGGAGCAACCACGCGGGCGAGCGCCCCGCCCCTAGAGAAGAGTCTCTGCTGAACCGAGCTGGCGCCCTTACTATCATTATTAACCTAAACAAGCCTTCTAAAACTGTCAATGCAAACTTCCAACCTTTTACCTGTTCCTGAGCCCACAACATCGAGNTAACCTAAACAAGCCTTCTAAAACTGTCAATGCAAACTTCCAACCTTTTACCTGTTCCTGAGCCCACAACATCGAGTCAAGGGTACTAATTCTAGCAATGTGGACTGAGATCAAGCAAGCACTCCCTGCCCTTTTAATTAGTGACTCATGAAGTTCACCTTACTTCAGTTACATGAGATAAAAATACTTTATTATGAAGTAAAAAGTAACATTAGAGTAACTTTTATTTTTCTGACCATTACAATTAATAAGTAACTTAGTGAAGATACAAGTTACCTTGTAAAAATTGTAAGAAGTAAACTTAAAAAGTTACTTTACAGTAACTTGTTACTTTCATTAAGTTACTATCCAACACTGGACTATAAACAACCTCCTTGGTGAAGACTTACAATGTATGAGACCCTATCATTAATCCGTCACTATAGCAAGTTATGTGGTGTATGCATTTAGGATATCGCTGTCAGAAATATTCCTGCTGCCTACGTTCTAATCAAGCCAAACTTTTATCAGTGCACATGTAGTTCCCGTCATCTGTTAGTGTGCTCGTGAACTACGAAGACCGTAACCATTACCAAATGAGATAAACCTGCAGAATTCAAGCCTTGTGGTGGAAAAAATTGGAAAAATGTTTACAAGTGGTAATACTTATACTTTGCTTTCTTCTACCTTATGTTAAGAAATTTGATTTTGGTTTGCTGTTTTAATTTTCTTGTTGTAACAACAGTTAACTGTGATTCATCTATTGAATTTATATATTTTCTTAATGTTTGTCGCTCCATCGTTAATGAAACTGGACGTATTTTGGAATTTCAAAAAATGGCAAACTGAGATCCAACATTACACTATAGTTTAAAATTAACCTCAAGTTGTTTAATGTAACGGTTTTCACATAATCTCTTTGACTTTGTATGTTGACTTCACTGCTCACATTCATGTATATCACAGTCTCTTAATGTATGATACGAGTATTTGAGGAAGAGTAGTAGAGCCAGGGAGAAGCTTTTAATTGAAAAACATGTTTGTGGACCAAGAGAAGGCAACTTATTAAGCGGGATAATGTTATAAGAGGGGATGTTATAACAGAGTTACACTGTACGATTTTCCCCCTGGAAACATACATTTATTTCAATGGCATCTGAAAGTACGTGCAAAGAGGAATTCAGTGATATAGCATATGCAATGGAAAGTAACACAGAAACACCAAGAAATAATGTGCAAATATGATTAAGTTAGGTGGGCTGGTAGAGTGGGGCAGTGGACCTGTACTCACAGCTGTAGGCAAGTAACACGTGCTGTGACTCATCCATCCTGGCGGGATCGCTTCCTAATAGCAGCGTAGCACCAGTCCCCATAATCTGTTATGGTAAGTGGTATTGCAGTGTGTGGCTGTAAGTACGCAATGAAGTTCATGAATGAGGAAAAACTGGACACACTACTTATTTACGGTGAGAATGGCAGAAATGCCAAGCAAGCCGTCCAAATGTATGGTGAAAGGTATCTTAATTGGACATCCATCTCCTGGCAAACGATACAAAGAATTTAAACACATCCTTTGTCATGAGGTGATTGGAATTTCACATGAGTGCGATGAAAGACTGCTATGGGCGAGACACATCAACACGATGTGTTGGCACGTGTCAATTCAAACCCCTATATGGGTACGCGAGAACTTTCCAGGTTTGTAGGAATAAGTAAAACAAGTGTGGTACGGATACTGAGCCAATGGAAATTCCATCCATATCACGTGGTTCTTCATCAGGCATTACATGAAGGTGATTTCCAGCAGCATGTTCAGTTTTGTAGGTTTGTTCTGATGTCTGTAAGGGATGACAGCTATTTTCTGAGGAACATACTATTTACCGATGACACGACCTTCACAAACCATGGTCATGTAAATTTACAAAATATGCACTACTGGGCTATGGAGAATACACGTTGGGTCTGGCATGTGGTGCACCAGTGGCAGTGGAAAGTGAATGTGTGGTGTGGAATCATTGGAGACTACATCATAGGGCCATACTTCATTCAAGGGACAATTACCGGCTGTACGTACACCCATTTCCTCAGAGAGACCTTACCGGCACTACTGGAAGACATACCGCTCGACATACATTGTGATATAAGGTTTCAGCATGATGGTTGTCCTGTATATTTTGAGTTGATGGCCAGGCAAGTGTTAAATTAAATGTTTCCAAACCGGTGTTTAGTGCATGGTGGTGTTGTAAGATGGCCAGCTCGCTCCCTCGACCTTGCACCTCTCGATTGTTTCCTGTGAGGAACACTGAAAGATAGGGTGCACGACACGGTTCATACGATACCAGAAGGCTTGCTGGAAGGCATTGTGGCAGCTTGCAGAGGCATTACGCCAGAAACACTTCAGGCCGCTTGTCGTTTGCTACATGTGCATTTACATATTTGTATTGCGGTCAATGGTAAACAAATCAAGGACATGCTGTGAAAAGACCTAATGTGAAGCGTTTCAACCATAACTGTGCTCTTTTGTACTATGCATGTGGATATGATTGAATTTCTCTTTAGATTGGTTTGTTCTATTTTTGTTGTGCATCTGTATACACTCGTTACCCAGTACAGTTAATGACTAGGAAACATTAATTACGTTAATATCTGAATAAAATGTAATGTACTGATATCAGACTTGCACTCACATTGCCCATCTTCCCTCTGCTGCGGTCCTCTCCTTTGTGTAATATCACATTGCATGCCCATTGCCCCATTAAGGTAAGCGCTATGCTGCTATAAGGAAGCGGTCCCACCAGGATGAGTCATGGCGCATGTTGCTTGCTTACAGCTATGAGTACAGGTATACTGCCTCATGCTACCTGCCCACTTAACTTAATCATAATTACACATCATTTCTTGGCGTTTCTGTGCTACTTTCCATTGCTAATGTTATATCAATGAATACCTCTTTGCACGTACATTCAGATGTGTTGAAATAAATGTATGTTTCCAGGGGAAAAATTATACGTGGTTTAATTATTCCTGTCCATACACGTGTTACGAATAGTTACTTTGCGGCAAATTACTTGCCCCTGTACGTAATTTCATTTAGCAAAAACCACATTTTGTGATCTGCAACCATTCTGGAAATTTTGGGGGTGTCCACGTTAGGTGGACCATGCTGTATATGAATCAATATTGTCTATCATCATACAGTATTGTTCAGTATCATGTTAGGATGTTTAGAAGTAGTTAGTAGGTGAAAGGAAAGGAAAAAAGACTCACAGTGAAAATGGCAGGGAGGGGAGAGAAAATAAAGAAAAAATTAATAAATGCAGAGTTTGCAACTTTGTAAAATGCCTCAGTTTTTCTATATTTTTTATTGTACAGTAGTAAGGTAGGAATTATATGTTTTGTTATAAATAAGAATTTTTTAGTGCACAGGGGAAAAACATTTAATTGTATTAGTATCTTACTAAGCTGGGGCTCAATATTCTCGTAGGTTACCTACAATATTAATACATGGACTGTTATTAGTGAATTATTGTGGCAAGTATGTACTATTCATTTATACTTTACTTAATCAGTGCTGAACTTGGCACATTTTAAATGTTGCATGACAACTTGTCACATTTTGTTGTAAATCTATTTGTATTTTTAATTTATTTTTGCAAACCTTGGATTAAATACAAGAGTGATAATTTCAAGACATGGATGTTGTCATATGTTACCATAATTATAATGTATCTCAATTTGTATTATTTAAAAGTGTCACATTTGATAAAATAATTGTTTCTAAAAACAAAATTGTGTATAAGAAATAGAACCTGTATTAACAGTATTATGATTTACTAATAAAGTAACATATTTTAAAGAATTTTGGATAAAGGGTCAGTAAGGAAACAATTCTTGTACATTCCTATGTCTCATTGTTTAATATTGGTAAAGTATGATCAAAAGAGTTTTTCTTTTGTAGAATATTCCTGTTGATTAATTGAGGTATAAAACCTAAAATTAGTAAAATAAATTATGTATGATATTGAATGTTGTTTAAATATGGTGGAAGTATAACTGTATAATTTTATCAAGTATAAACAATTTTGTCTATTACATAAGCTATGAGATACAATAATTTACACTGTTAATAAACAAAGAACCCGATTAATATTGTTTCATATTAATGTGCAGCTATGGCGTGCCCTCTACTGGGAGGAGTTGGCCCGAACGTGGCGGTTACACCTCCATGACTCCTGCCTCGGCACGGTGTGCAAGGAGTGCACCCTATCTGCTATCTGCACAACGTTTGAGGTACTGCTGGAGTCAGATGACCATCCCACGTTCATGCCCTCAAGAGACAACTTTAGAGGGCATAATAATTTGGGGCGACAATTACCAGCAACCCCCCCTCCTCCCCAGTAAAGTTGCCACCGGGGAAATGAATGCAGTGAGGGGGCCACAATGGTTCCAGAATTCCAGCAACCTCCTTCGTGCGCACCCTCTACACATGTTACGTCCCTGTGTGTGCATGTGCGTGCAGTGTGTGTATGGCTAAATGTCAGCCAATTTCTACAGTGTACTAAAAATTTAAATTTTTATTCAAAAGTCCTGAACATCAAAGTATTATTGTATTGTAGCCAATTAGGCATAGCTACACACACCCCTCCTGGAGTGAAAATGGACTCGCCCAGCTCGAGCCACCCGATGCCACCCTAATCTATTAAAACTTGAGGGTATAATTATTGTACAAATTCTTGGTTATAATGTTAATTGTGTTTTTAAATTAATGAATCAAGCAACAAACTGAGTAAGACAGCCCCGGATCTTTTTAATAGTACATTACTTTAATTGTTTACTGGCAACACATTTTCATATTCTCACATAATTTGTTTTTCTGATTTAATTAATAAGTGTTTATTTGCTTTGTAATGGAGGGTAATGTTATTTTAGTGTACTTATTCTGTTTGTCATGTGTGTTTTTTTTATTTTTCAGTGTCTCTCGTGAACTTTTGGGCTTAGCTCTCAGCGGGTCTCCGCCATTTTCTTTAGTTGGTTTTTAGCGCTTGCCTATGGGCCTTCACCGCTTGCTATACTTACCACATAGTTTTTAAAAGTCATTTTTGCAATGGTGGAACTGTAATTTAACTTTTTCACCCAGAGGCAGCACCACCCCCAAGTTCCGCCAGCTCAAAAGCACCGGGGCCTTAATGCTGATGTAATTTTCTTTATCAGCCAAACACCATTTCTGCACAGTATTGGTTGCCAACACACCCTAGCTGTTAGGCAGTTGTAAGTGCCTCTTCGGAGGAATCTTGCAGTAAGTAAAAGCCTACTCGTAAAACAGTGGGTTTTATTTCACTGCTGGCCGCTTCACGGCCACGTAACTTTTGGGTCCTCTACCCACTCGACTACTGCACCCCATAAGTGATGAGATTGTTGGGCACGTACGTTCTATCAGAGTGTGAGATGGCCGTAACAATCTCACTCAGACATTAGTGGCGTATGAGGGGGCCTACATCCTTATTAGGCAGGCATACAGGACCGCTACTTCAACAATATGACATCGTCGGAACGGGGTGAGTCCAGGAGCAGCCACGCAGGCGAACGGCATGCACCTAGAGAAGAGTTTCACTGCTCAACTGAGCTGGCACCCTTAAAACTCAAATCCCAATTGAACCAACCTTTCTTCAAATCTGGCACCGTTAATTCCAACAATTTGTTACCCGCTCCTGAGCCCACAACTACCCGTTATTATTGTCTTTGTTACTATCTAGATTAAGTTCTTGTACTTACAGCAGAGTACCAAACAGGAAAAGCTACATATGAGGAATGCATTTTAATAAGTTTTTTCCCTCATTTGTTAATTAATAAAATTTTTATTTTAAACAAAATTATATCAATCTTGGAAGTTTGTTGGAAGTTAATTTGAAAATTACAATGTACAGTGCTGTAATAATTCTAATTAATGTAGCAATACAGTGTCATAAAATATTTTACAATATGTAATTTAAAAAAAATAATCGTGAATATAACACTGTACGTTGACGAAATCATTGGATCATAGTACAAAGAGTGTCTTTTGGTTGGGACAGGTCTGAGGCCCCTTTTTGTCAACACTGGCCGAATGACTAGTTTTAGGCAGACCTGGATCCCCTTTGTAAATGTTGTGTGCTGATCCCAGCAAGGAACCAGAATAAGCAGTCTACCTATAAGGAACCATCATTGTACTTAACTGTAATCTCGATACGTGGTATTTATCATTTTATTGCAGCATCCCAGAAGATATCTTCTAATAAGGTGCTATTCTTTACCATGCAATCTGAATTTTTTTCAAGTGATTGAGTCTGTAGTTACTAACTTGTGAACTTAAATTGTTGTAAAGAACAGAGTCGCAGTAGTCTGCAGAGTAGCAGCATACAAGGTAGGTTTCGATTTAGGATAGGTTTCTTTGAAATCTCCCCCAAACCAAGGGGGGTAATATAATGATATAGTTACTAATAATTTAATTCAGACATTTAGTTAATTTTCTTTTGTTTTGCAAGCAGATGTAATTATTTCTCTGTATTTAAGACTTTTGGTCGTGTTAGTATGTGTATTTGTCATGAATTTGCTTTTCCTAAAGTCGTAGTTGAAGTTGCGTCAGCGATCGGAGATAAGGGCTATTATGATGTTCGTAGGCATTTTTTCCTTTCAAGTAAGTTCTAGAAAATTTATTGTCTAACTTCTGCACAGTTTGGATGGCATGGGAAAGTGGTTGCGATGGGGTTCCCACTGTGTCCAAAGGGATTCTGTACTGCACCATGACCTTATTTTGTTACGTTTTTGGCACCCTGATGGAGGAGTGGGGGTAGAGCACAGTGGCGATGTAAGCCCTGAATGCCCGCCACCAGTTAATAGATTACAACCAACCAGCAAGGAAGACGCGTTGAGCGTAACGAATTCCGCTCACACCGGCAAGCACCCGTTAAGACCTTTTCTTTTCAAAATCTGTTTCAGCCGAACTTGCTCTTCTAAATTATTTCTGCTGGTGTGGGAGAGTTCCAGGAGGAGAAATTACATCCCTATTGCCTTCCTAATTTTCTCGAGACATGAGCTTTTAGTGACATTAGTTATAAATGAACTCTGCGACACTGTTATAGTAATCCACATGGCTCATATCGCTACTGTTCATGTGTCTGCATTTTCAAGAATGTGAACTATTTGAACTTCAATAAATCTTGGACGAAATTATCCAAATTTTTTTTCTTTTCTCTTATTATGGCGCCTTTACTTAAGTCTCGTGATTCTGCAGAGTGAGTGAACGAAGCTGTAATTTCCAGTTGTCAAATTTGACATCTGTGATGTTACAAGGGTCTGGCAGAAGTTAAGTATCAATAGTCAATACTTAGAAAATATATTACTGCAGCTGTGAAAGAAGGGAACATACAAATATGTAACTTAAGATCTGAATGTGACCAACTCATACTGAAGAAAGCACATGAATACTGTTATTAAGTTTAGAGACAGCTACACATTTCAGAGAGAAGAATATCAAATTTTCGATATTTGGATGTATGTGAGATTAGATATAGCAATATTTCAAATGGAAGGAATTTTGCGAAGCAAGGAATGGAACATCTTAAGAAATTCTGTTATAATTCCATGTTGCCAAAGTTGGTGGACCAGAAGCATAAAGATGCACGAAAATTCAAAACCTCTCATATTATTGAAGTTTTTAAAGAAATGTAAATAAAGGCTGACAGGCAAGAAATTTAACTCTGACTTGTAAAACCGATAACTATTCATGCAGCGTAGAATCTTAAAAAACCATGAATGAAAAAACTAATAAAATATTTTGCCTTGAATACAAAATATTAGATATGAGAAAGTTATTATAAAAACTTGGGACATTTATATGGTGGTAAACTGTCATATTAATTGTGACTGTAAACAATCTTTTTTATTTCAGTTATTATAATTGTTACTGTATATTAAAACTAATTTACAACAAATAATGCAGTCTCTCATCCTTTTGTACGTCTATTTAATTTTAAGTTTGTTTGTGCCATTTTTGCAACAAATGAAAAATTATGCATTTTTTTAATTTTGGTGTAACTTCATTTTCCATATGAATTCTTTTATCGTAAAGTAACAGTCAATAGTTAGTTTTGTATGTTTATGACTGGAGAATAAATTTAGCATAATTGTATCACTGGAAACATAGAAATATAAAATAACCTATTAAGGTGTGTTTCCAAACCTGGCAATATCGTGACTACTAACTGCTCAAAATTTTTTTGCATCAAACGAAAAGTCATGAATGTTTCAATGTTATTACTCAGAACGCATTTTCAGAATAATGTTTACACATTTTTCTAGCGTTTTTGTCAGAATGTATGTGTGACCCACTTGACTGTAGTTCACTTTTGGTGTGCTGTCTCTGTGACAGACGAATGTCAGCTTGTTTTTATTTAGCGATGAGGAGACTGTTAGTGAGGGCATGGCTGCAGAAGTGATCGGATCATGCCACAGCACACAATAACAAAGTTGCAACGTGCTAGGATCGTTTCTCTTGTACTAAGTGGTGTTGTACAACCTATAATTGCTGAAACTGTGAGTGTGTCATAAAGTGATGTGTCTAGGATCTGGAGGAGATACATAGAGACTGGTAATGTTAATGATCTGGTTGCCTGAGTGTCACAACACTTGCTCAGGACAGCTATGTCAGAGTTAATGCATCCAGAAACAATACCTCAACAGCCAGGGAGATATGACACCCTCTCTGGCAGCCTCAGGTATATAAATCTCTTACCAGACAGTGCACAATCTTCGAAAGGGTGGCCTACGTGCTAGGAAACCCATGAGACGCCCTTATCGCAACGGACAACATTGGCAGAACCGCTTGCAATGGGCTGAAAAATGGTCCCATGTTCTGTTCACTGATGAGACGAGGATTTGTTTTAGGTCAAATTCCAGAAGGTTGAGGGTGTGGAGAAGATGAGGTGCACAGGCATAGCATAATGCTGTGCAAGAAGTTCATGCATACCAAGGTGGAAGAATTCTGGTCTGGGCAGGATTCATGCTTGGACGTTGAATGCCTTTAGTTCGTGTTATGGGCACAATCACAGCTCAACAGTACATCACAGATGTCGTACCCATACAGACAGGCATTTGGCAAAATGTTTCTGCTGGCAGATGATAATACCCGCGTACACCATGCAAAAGTTGTTGATCAATACTGTCAGCAAGCCCCAATTTAAAGAATGAATTGGCCCGCACTAAGTCCAGACATGAACTGCATAGAACATACCTGGGACCTTCTGAAAACCCCTGTCAAGCACGCCATCAACAACCCAACCATGTACAGGAGCTGATATTGGCCGCGCAGACAGAATGGGATGTGCCAGAAGAGCGACTGGATAACCTCATTCTCAGTACACCTTGCCACATCAAGGATATTGCAAGTTCTCGAGAAGGTCACACACGGTATTGATCCATGGTGGAGAGTGGCAATAAAAGAGAAGAGAACAGGTGTTTCCCAGATAGACAGACAGACAGACAGACAGACAGACAGACAGACAGACAGACAGACAGCTAGTGTATTTTGTTTGTGGTTATGATGCAAAATGAAACATTATGCAATATTTGTGTTGTTTTGTAAAACATGCATTTGCAACATGCTTGCATAACGGAGAAATGTAATGTTTTGGTATTTGTGGTACAATAAATCTCTGATGCTAAACTTTGTTTGAGCAGTTTACTAAGTTACTTCACTCTATGTAGCTGTACTCACTTTGTGAGTCACTGATGCTATTAAATAACGTTGCATAAATAAGGAATGAATAAAAATTGTGTTAATGTTACCAAAATAAACTTGGTGTCAGGATGTTCGTTTTTAGATATATATAATCAGTAATGAACTTGTTCTAAAGAATCATTGCATTTATAATATATCTTATGTTCTTTGTTCTTTATATAGGTTTTTTTTTCAATTACAAGTATCCACACATTCAATTTAAATGTATTTTTATTTTATATATTTTTATATATTTTATAATGTTTAAGTACCGTTTGTCTCATTTTGCAAAATATTGCTGTTTTGACGATAAACCCAAGTTTTTAAAATAGGAAGATATGGCTAGTAGAAAAAGTAACAAAACAACTGAAAAAAAATAGCACTATCACATGTAATTGAGAGTTGTAAGCATTATATCACTACTTCTCAATTTAAGTACAGATAAGAGTAAACGTAATAATTATAACTTTTGTATATTACGTTAAAATAATTATGTAGTTTGAGGTTATATTTTAAGTTTGAAATACAGTAAACTCCTGATTATTTGTGTTAATTGGGACTGCAGAAAGCCCAAATAATTGAATTATTGCCAAAAACCTCAATAATCCAAAAAAATCACTTTTAGTTTTTTCCTAACCTCAAAAACTAATTCGCAACACATGCCTGACAGTTAAATGATCAAAATTACATTCTACCAGATGGAGAAACTATATTTTAAGTGAGGAACATGAGCAATATAGCAGGCTAAAAGAAAATAAGCACGCACATTTTGTCAAATATATGTTTAGGTACCGTGGATTTTCAATTATTTGTTCCCATTATTTACATTTTACTGTATTTCCCATTTATTTATTTTGCTCCTATAAAAATTCCCATATAAACAATGCTAATTGCTGACCACGTACAACAATCGCAGATTGTTTTCTTGTAATGTCTATTCACAGTATATTCGCCAAAGATTGAATGCATTAAATTGTTTTTGAACACTATGTGAATGCAAAACAATGCGGATAATCAACAACTGTTGATATTGATAGTATTGTTAACTTCCCCCTGCAGTTTTTGGTGTTATATTGACTACTCTTATTCTTTTTATTCTTACATGTTTACGAATCATATAATCTCTAACACTATCGAACTGTTATGGTTTATTATACTTATAAAGCATACATTAAGTGTTTTAGATTGGGATTTAGTTAATCAGAACACACAAGATTCAAAGTATTAAACGGGTTATATTTAGAGTTATATCTGGATTGCAACAATGTTATACAATTAAATTTACTGTAATGCACTGAGGGATATTACATTAGATTAGTGCCACATAATTATTTACTAATAATGTCCATATCTGCTCGCTCACCTTCTGTTGAGTCATCGCCGTAGGCTGGTCGTTATTAGGGAAGCGGCGGTCGTGCACGATGGATCTGCATCCAGGGCAGCATCTTCTCGTATCGGTGGCTGGCTGCAGACAGACAGCTTTTCCCGGTGCAATATGCTTTTATTAACGATTCTGTATTATAAACTTGTCCTGGTTTACCTTCCACCTCGTGGCGAAACTGCTGAGAGCTTGTTTTGTTCCCGTAGGCCCGTTGATGTGTCCAAGCAGCTAGAATTGTATTGGCATTCTTTCGCCGTAGGTGTTTACAAATTTTCCTGAATACTGCGGTGTCTACCTATAATGCGTTCAGTGAGTATGTTGGTTTAAAGGCAGGCTCACGCTAGTGCCCATAACAGAATAATCTATGGGTTTATTATTGTTAACAGAATTTCATATGAGGATATAGACGTAACAGTATTTTGAGAGGCGTGATTATTATAGGAAACTATTGGTTACGGGTTTGGTTGATATTTGGTTAGTTAGTGATTGAAAACCATTCAACAAGTAATGGTTGGCAAAAATTTTCATAAATAAATAAGTTGTAGCAGTTTTAACTGAGGGATTGAGCATGGTTCGTCCGGAAACGGAACACTGGACGAAAACACTAACATAAATAATAATTATACTTCACTCAATTTCAAGAACTGAAGTTTTAATTTAAAGTAAATATTTCATCATAAATTAATTTTAATAAGTTGTTTTTAATGTTATCTTTAGGCTTTTGGTTTAAACAAACACAGTATGTGGTATATAAGAGTGAAGAACGTCAAGCAAAAACACAGCAGCACCAACCTTTTTGTATGAAATGATGACTACTTGGCAAATTTTTAGTTTGACTCGTAAGTAATGCACGAATAAACCAAAAATAGAATAATCCGCAACCTAATAATCAGGAGTGTGCTATATATATATATATATATAAATTTAGAAAACCCACACATTACATATATTCAAGAATTTTTCGCCTATTCTAAACGCTTTGACAAAGAAATAATTTGTATATTTCATGGTATTTCAGTAAATAAATAAATTATATTTCTTCCAGTTATCCTAGAAAATGTATGCCTTCCATTTTTTGTGTGTTTTTCTGCACAGAAAAGCATGTTATGTTGCATATTTTCCTAGTATAGGCAACACATTGTCCAAGTGCTCCACATAAGACATCATCATTTAAATCCCTCTATATTATTGAAAAAAATTGGTTCATACAAGTTGCAATACCTATTTTGAATGCTTCGACTTTCAGTGATTATCATACTAATTTTTCGCAAAGTAATACTGTCACTAGTTTGATCCTGTATGATTTATAGAAAACACACTTATTACAGTATTTGTCAACATCAGTATTGTAACATATTGGCATTGCGCAAACGTATTTCGCTTAGACTGGGCCTTAAATCACATAAATTCATATTAATTAATGAAAAACTTTGTGTACAGACACAAATACTATAGAAAATATTAATTTGTGTGGTTTCAGAAGATACAATCATTCATAAACTAATTAGTTATAATTAAAATTTTTATCTTTAATACAGCAACAACTAACATGAAGACCATAATCACAATAAATGGATAACAGTTTTTTTTTACCAATAAGCATACAAATGTAAAAATTAATTCAAATTTTTAGTATTTTAACCATTCTATTAAAAAAAAATTCAGGTGGCTGTTTTGTAATACATTCATTGTCAAACACGAGCCAACTGGAGAATATCACACAGACATGTGCCGACGAAATAAAATCTGCCATCGTTTTCTGGTAGTGAAACAACGAAATAGTGCAAAGTGGCATGACATTCATTGTATACTTTTCGTACGTCATGCCATATGCAACTGAATAATGGTAAATAACTTATGCGGGAACTATTTATAAGACATGTAAGAGGGAGAGAGAGTGAAAGAGATAGAGAGGATGCAATGGACGACCCTGCACTGCGGACCCTCGGAGATATGGAAATGTTTCCCTCTCCATGCTTTCCTGGCCAAGTGAAACACGGAGAAGATACAAATCAAGCCTCCTACCATCCTGCCCACCCACTGTGACATTGGGTTCACTACTCCGGTTAGCCCAGTAACTGGCATACTGTATAGGACTCTTAAGAGTGACCCAAATCTCTCCACTCCACTGAACACCACCTTTGCCTTAGGGAACTTCGCCTTAATCTGTTCCACAGGATGGCTACATAAAACATAAAACTAAATTCCCTGACTTTTCCAGGTTTTACTTGTCTCCATCACACCTTTTACCTGACATATACCAATATAATAAAATTAAATTTTTCGTAAGTTTTATTAAATTTGAAGCCTTGTACACAAACTAATAAAAATGTTTCTAGGAACTTGTAACTATCAATTTAAAGGAAGGTTGGATGCAGAATTTTCGAGAAAAAGGGTTGGTACGGTAGGTCCGGGACAACCTGTATATAACAGAAAATTAACACATACTTAATTGAAATATGAAAATAGATAAGTAGCAAAATCTTTCCCCTGAATGCTTTTTTTGAAAAAGAAGTTTCTTATTTGACCTTTTAATTGCACATTAGTGGAAAAATGCATTGAAGAACACCTAGTAAATATTGTCCAATCCAAACGAGTTTTGTAAAACAAATTGTTTGTGTGCAGAAGGCACTCTGATCATAAGTGAAAGAGCACTACTTGCCTACACCCACTGCAGCCACTAAACCAAGTGTCCTATCGCAGGTCATCTGACAACACAATGAGTGAAGTTGGTTGTGTGATTCCACTGCGTGTATTACAGAGTGTGTCTGCAATGCCTGGAAGATGACAGCAAACACCAATTAAAAAGTCAAATGTCTTTGGGCAATACAGAGGGACTCCAAGAGGGTGGCTGAACATTCCGCAGAAGTGCCACTCACTTGGGGCATGACAAATTAGTGGTCCACCGGTAGTGGAGAAGATTGGTGACAAAGAGTTCCCACAGCCACCTAGTCCCACCTTGCCGCACCGATGAGCACCTGGACAGAAGAATTATTCAGGCCTCCGACAAACAGAACAGCAACCGCATGTGCAATTAGAGCTACTGTGGGCCCCCATGTGTCTGCACAAACAATAAACAATTTATTGTCAGCACATTTACATCTAACACCCTATCATCATGAACATCTCCAGTGGTGTCAGGAGGATGTGTGTTGGAGAGGTGAATGGAGAACAGTGGTGTTCAATAATGAGAGTCACTTCTGCCCTGGACCAAGTGATGACCATGTTCACGTTCGTAGACATGAAGGCAAATAGAATAATTCATTGTTTATTCACACTTGCCATAATGGACCCACACCTGGGATTATGGTATGAGGGTCTATAAGCTACACATCCTGATTGTCTCTGGTAGCTATTTATTTAGGGAGCATGATAAGTGCATTGTACATCCGTGAAGTTGTCAACTCTATCCTCCAAGATTGTATCTCGACATACTGTAGGAAACAATCTTCCGGCACAATAACGCGCATCTCCATGTCTCTAGGGCAACACAATGTACTCTACACAGTGTGCGCATGCTACCCTGGATTGTTAGATCTCCAGATCTCAGCCCCATTAAGCATGTGTAAGACATGATGGGATGGCGCCTGACCCAGCCAAGCCTCAGCAATGACCATCATCCAGCTACACAAACAAGTACAGCGAGTTTGAAATGCTGTACCCCAGAGAGACATTCAGCAATTTTACAAGTTACATGCTAGAATTGCTGCTGTGTAGCTGCTCAGAGTGGTTACACTCCTCATTATGTTTTCTGCTACATGTGTTGAATTTAATGTACTGGATGTCCTATGGACTTGATGTTTATATCAGTCTCACATATCACCTTTTATTGTGTACTACCTTTGGGGCAGATATGTGTATTCCTATGGGGTCATCTTAAATGCATTTCTACTAGTGTATTTGCTCATAAATTTCAACTGATTTTGAAAATATAAATGTATAACTGTCACCAAATATTATCATAGTTAACTCAGGAATAATACTAACTATCTGATCAAAATTGGGTAATTAGCTGCTTTTCCAAAACAATTAAAAAAGTAAATGAAAAATTGGAAAATGGTATAAATTGGCATTACTAATCACACTGAAACAAGAATTTACTAGGGGCACCACAATATTCGTAGTACATACTACCAAATGCGATAGTGGGAAGGGCTATGAAGATCTGGGAAATTTTGGGGTAAAACTTGTATAATTTATGTTAATTACATGTAATTTTGGTTCCTTAACCACGTTAAATCTAAAACATTCTAACATAATCTAACTTCACGATATGTGATTAAAGGGAGAGAGTGTGTCGACATGTGATAGTGTGTTAGAAAAAGTATAATGAGGAAGCACACATTGGTTCATCTACCCTCTGTGATTCACCTATCATGAAGTTAGGATTAATTTGGTTAGGTCTTCAGCATTTGAAATGTCTGGTGGCAGCAGGACATAAACCTTTTAATTCCCACAGTTATATGTAATACTACACCGTACAATTTACTATACTATATACACTTCCCCTGCTAAAACTAAACTATTATTTACGTTACTTACCCATATAAGCGGCGAATATAGCTCCTTGGTGATGTTTAGCTGATAAATCACGTATATAGGTAAAACATTAACTTCTATTCAATTTTCTAAACTCTGCAAACACTTGTATTTCCGCACAATAATTATATTTTTACACTTCACATGGAAACAGTTGTAAAGAAATAACATGTCACATGGAAATAATCACAAAGAAACACATGTAATAGCACTCGCAAATCACAGCCTTCACATGGCCAAATTCACTCATTTTCTGAACTTCTGTACACTACCAAAAATTAAATCAGAAGATCAAAATCGATGCACATTTGTGTCCGGTCTCTGTGCATCGTTCAACAAATGTATCATGGCGATACACACAAACTGCATGTAAACAACAACAGGGAAGGTTTTTTGTATGATATACTGAATGTATATTTTTTCTACTACTTAATATGTTACGTAGTACAATCATTTCTTAAATATCACGAAGATAAGCCTTGCAAAATTAATTTAATGATATTCCCACACTGCTTGATTACCATAGTTTATAGCTATATAACCTAAACGCGCCAGTGAAACATACTCTGTGAATAACCTTTTGTAAACTAAGGTTTGGTTTCCAGACGCGTTATCGCATTTAACATGATTCAGCAACCTGATAAAAATGTATTTGACATAAATTTTACGTGTTTTACAGCAAAAACACCCTGATCTTCATAACCCTTCTCAATATTACATTTAACGGTATATACTGAAAATTATGTGAAGCCGTCAGTGAAATTCCTATTAAGTGTGATTAATAATGACCATATACAGCATTTCCAGGTATTATTTTCCTGTTTTTTTTGGAAAAGCAGTGATTCTTAATAATTACCGAAAATTGACATACAAATCATCATTTTCACCCATCCTTAACACTTTGGCATTTCCTTCAGAAAATTTTTTTTAAGTCCCATTACTTCAATTTGTACATCATTTTCAAAACTACCTTGACACACATATACAATGATATTCTGTGTTCTTTTTTTCCCCAACATTTCACCAACTCATGCTTTTCATGCTTGATGTTACCGGTATGGTAGATGGTGACACAGTTTTAAGGTCTGGTTCAGAATCGGAACATGCATAACTGCATCTTAAGTTTTCCTTTTGTTTTGTGCCTGGGCAATCTTGATGAATGCACCCCACTAGAACACTAAACTCATTGCAAGATTTAAAATGATGTTTATATTGCAGCTGTTGTATTGCTTGCACATTTCTTTCATATATGTTCAAACAATTTTTGAGACTCTGAAACCAAATCACTTGATAAAAAGAGAACATGAATCCTGGGAGAAGTCACCCTGAACACTTCTAGAAGTTCTGTGAATTTATTACAGTGTTTCTCCCATTCTTCACTTGTTGCCAGATTTTTATTTTCACCACTGCTCCCTTCCCATGGAAAGTAACAAAGAAGTTATATTCACTAATTAAATTTTAATCATTTTTGAAAAAGTATAATCCAGATAAAAAAAAGCAGATATTCTTCAAATTTTACTTAGTTTCCTTCAGATAGTTTATTATGGTCTTTAGTAATGTTGAAATGTGTGATTGTCATATATTACTGCAAAAAATTTCTTTTCACCATCACTGGGCCAGAAACATGTGAAAATCATGATCTGGTTCAGGGTCCAATGGACAGACTGAATTTCATTTTAATATGTTGCTAAGAAGTTCTCTGCAAAATTTATTTGCAGAATTACTTCCTCTTTTGCAAAAGAAAGCTTTTCTTTGAAATACTTACCTTGGATATTCTTTAAAAATAATATTTAAATAATGGCAACTGCTTCTGTATTTCACTCAATAGATCTTCAATGGATTCTACTGTTTCCACCGGCCTCAGCTACCCATAGACATCAACCCACTGTTTCCATCTTACTTCTTACTCCAAACTAATGCTTTGAGGACTAACTAAATTAAATATATTATCTTCACAAGTTGTATTACTACAGCATCCTATCATACAGTGTTCATTATATTTGTCACAATACATTTTATTAAACAGTTATTTAGATGTGATAGAGAATTCTTTCAATTTTTTACTGACTGTTTGCAACATAAAGTAAAAGTCTGCATGGTGTCTGCAAACACAACCATTATGAGGAAGCTGCGATGAGGGAAAAACAAGTTAAAGACAAAAAATGCAGAATTTTGAAATCTTGTATGTGTGTTGCATCTGGATTTTCAGACTTAAAAAAACTAAATGCCTGTTTCATAGTCATTATCATGTGAAATCTTGGTTTAATCACACTCTTTCCCGTAGAAGGTTCTACATTTGATTTGGCATCTTTCCTGCTAAGTGCAATAGAACTTACATCATACCTCATATAAAACTGCTGCATCTTTAATATTTTAATTCCTCAGTTACCTCATTCAAGCCTATTTTTGAATATTATTAGCTTTATGAGACAAAAACAGTCGGACTGCATGGTTGTTGGTTTTCTGTAATTTCAAGAAAGATATGGAGCAATATACATAGCAGCCATAGGACCAGCAAATGAATGTGGCATAACATCATTCCTACGGGCTGATACTCTCCAACCCCTCAGGTTGGAGACCCATACAACCTTACTGTAAGCACCTAGATGCTTGCGCGCTTGGTCCTCTGGTTCGGTCCATCCGGCAGCAGCTGATATTAGCCTGGCTGTGTACAAACTGTTACAAAAATATTCGGAGTGTATCTGCAAACAAGCAGCTGATAATATGGTGGACTAATATTTTTAACATGGTATCAGGCTGCGCATGCAGCTACCTTTCCTCTCACCAACCATACCCCATTCCCTGTAAATTCACTCGCCAGCAGTTGTGGCGGCAAAAGCAATTTTTTTCAAGACATTAATATTGGAAATAAAAGACAGCACACCATGGGTAATTTTAAAGAGTATTTTGTTGTTTGTTTAAATGAAGGGTAATGGTCAGAGGAACATTTGAGGAACCTCCTTCTGGCTGCTACTATCACCAGTTTAGAAGTGACCGCGGTCGAGGCACGACATGCACACGAGGCAGCCTTCATCAACTTTGGCTTGCAACTTGCCAGTGTTAGTTTCAGTCTGTCTTAATTTATTCAGAAAAAACTTTTTCAGTTCCCCTTACCACGGGGACTAATTTAGCAGTTTAATTATGTTTCCCCATAGCATGCTCGCGTGGGTGAGAATTATGTTAGGTACATGGCACTGGCTATCACCAGTTTTCTATTGGCTATCATTTTGGCCAGAGAGGGAGTTGCACAGGAAGCAAAACATTTAGACTAAGCACATCTCTAAATCATTGTTTCAATTATATTTCATGGAGAAGTTTTTTTTAAATGTTGTGAGAGACAGATTAAACGAGGCTAAGTGTACAAGTGTTTTGTTTAAGGGCAATAAAACCCTATACCTGGAATCTCTCACGGAAGTTATTTATATATATATATATATATGTCCAATCATGTTAGGTAGACTGTGTGCACTGTGGCCAGTACAACACTGCAAGGCATTAGGCTAGGAGCATCACCACCAGGTGGTCAGGTCAGATCATGGTTGCCACACTCACACAAGCTACATGGGCATCCAAACTGCTTACATACCCCCTGTTAATTCTATAAGAGTTATTTGGCACCCTGGGCTTAATAATATCTGTAGATTCAAGAACGGTCGTGTGAGTGCATATCTGGCATGTGAAGAACTCGCAGACTGCGACAAATGATGACGTAACTTTGTGGTTTAAATGCCTGTATTTGTGAGCTATTTTTCCCAGCATCAAAATGGCACCGTTTGCATGTGGGAAAATGTGTGTATAAACAGGTCTGTGAGATAAACGTGGCCAGAACCGTAATGGACAAGACTTGTAGAAGGCGACAGATGTGGACTCATGAGTCCACACAAATGCACCCAAGGTTCACAGAATGGCTGTGCAGTGTTTCAGAGAATGTACCACCATAAGGATGCAACAGGGCAAAGTAAACAAGGCATCTTTTGATTTGTGTGACAGGATGATGTGTCATGGTGGAAAGGACACTGCAACATGTGCGGGATGTTATTGTGTATGACAAATGGCTAGTGGAGAATGTGCTTCATTCAGCAGTCACGTGACTTATCTTTTGTGCAAACCTCTGCCGCTAACCATTCAAAGAATCGTGGAAAGCAGAGACTAGTCATGAGTGGGTGCAACAAATTGATGTACCATGCCTGCCTAGTGTCACAGAATGTGTGCTGTACCATCCCAAGCTCACACAGCAAGTGTACACAGAAAATGCCCAACAGCATAAGTTCAGCCACAGGACTCAATGTGGTTTTGTGAGGTGTCGTCTCCTCCTGTTGGGCTGCCATACTTAATGAGGTTTCCCGAAGTTTCACCCCCACTGCAAGTGTGTGAGATAGACAGCCAAGAGCACGACAGACACACTGTTAAAGCACGTGATGCAGCAGTTAAAGCACCTATCAACACCACCACCGCCCAACTAACCTGAGGCACCATTGCCTGTGATAGACAACCGGCTAAATACCCTGGCGAGTGCAGAGCCAAATCCAGAGAGTGACATAGTGCCCACTGACATCACAACACCTGGCATTCAGACGGCGCAACCAAATGAACCTGCCCTGCCCTCGCTATTGATGTTGGCATCCTGCGCAAAACATGGGTACAGCAGGTGAAAACAGCCCTCAATCAGACTTTTCCACGTCCGTTACTACCCGCAGCATCCATCTGCTACAGACACTACCCAACACAGCATCGCCTGAGCAGAGATGCATCTGCTACCACAGTATTGCCAGATGTGGCCAGCCAGCACCTGATTAGTAAACCTCAGCAGGTATTGGGACATCTGCATGCAATCCACTATGACATGCTTGACAGTGAAACTGGGCAATGGGATGCAGATCACGCAGGCACCTAATGCACTCCACTATAATAGCAAGCTAAGTCACACCACGGGAGACACCCACCACCCCCAACCAACAGCAGCCAGTCAAAGACTTCACAACAGCAACACTACAACATCCAAGCTGATGACACTACCAGCTGCACGCATGAGACCAGCTCTGTGAACTTCATGGGCCACCCGCACTCCAGTTGACCACCTGGCACAATGTCAAGCATCCACCAGGATGCTGAGACCTTGATCTGGGCAGTGCAGCCTAATGATTTACATACATGAACCATTACATTTTGATCATTTACCTAATATGGTGTAGGACCACCTTTAGCTCGCAGAACTATGGCTACTAGGTGAGGCATCGATTCAACAAGGAGGTAATAGGTATCCTGGTGTATGATATCATAAGTGCAATAACAGGTCCTCCAGTTGGCGTGCAGTGCGGGGCAGTGGTGTTATAGAACCAAGTCAAACCACAAATATTTAATTTGGTTCATATCCGTGCTACCTGAGGGTGAGGGCATAAATGCAAATTCACTGTCATGTTCCACGAACCAGTCCTTCACAAGTCTGGCAGTATGGCATGGCACACTGTCCTGTTGGTAGTGGCCGTTACAAGCAAGGAACAACTGTTGACATAAACGGATGAACTTGGTCCCCAATAATGCCCAAATACCAGACAGCTGTCAGGGATTGGTGTACCAGAATAATGGGCCCCAATGTTTTCCATGGAAACATCACTCAGACCATCACACCTAATCCTCAGGCCTGTCTCTACCCAACAGTGCACCCAGGTGCCATACCCTTTGATGGTAATCAGTGTACACACGTTCGGCCATCAATCTGATGAACCAGGAATCATAATTCACCAAACCAGGCAACCATTTTTTTATTATCCACAGTCTAATGCCGATTTGGTGCCCACCTCATGCACTACTGTCACTGACTTACAGCCAGCATGGGGGTACAAGTGGGTCTTCAACTATGCAGTCCCATCCAAACAGTGTTTAATGAACTTTGCCCTGTGAAACATTGTCCTGGTCACCACTGTACCTATAGTCGGTTCACGACTGGAAGAAACTTTTGAAAATCAACCTATGAAAAAACACCCTAGCCATTAGCGACATGCATATAACATTACAAACAGCGGCAAGCGCGGATACAGTTATGCCGTTAGGTTGCCAGCACAAAGAGAGGAAATAGTTCCAAAGTTTTAACATAATTGTTAATTTATCTCTTACAAATGGGTGTCGAAAAGACTTGTATCTTATTATGCAAATTATAAATGATGTGATACTAACATATTTAGATTTCAATGTTTCCTGCATAGTCACATGATCACGCTCAAGGTGAAAGTTACGCAGTCATTTGTTTACTAACCTTCATTCCTTGTGTTGTTGACAGACGTGCCAGAGAATTTGTGCGATTATATTGTTTAACCTATAATAATTCATTTATTTGTCTTGTTTTACTAATATCTGCTCTTTATTAATTGGTTTTTAATAACGTATGATTTTAATTTGTTGTCACTTTCTCGTTGTAATGTTTTTTATGTGTTTCGTGCACAAGTCTTTCCTTTGCCACTCTATTCTAACGTTGCAGTATTTGCACATAAGAATTGTTTTCACATTGTCGAAGACGTAGAATCTTTCACTCGCAAACTCTGCCGTCCTGTCGAAAACCATCACAACCATTTTTAAATAACGTTTTACAATTCCACTAAACATCCGACTCAGTATACCACCACGCCATTTTAACGTTTGTAGCAATTTCGATCAATACTGAAGATCTTGCCTTCGACGTACGGGAATTTATTGAAAGTCACTAACAATCGATTGTAAATAGACAACTACTATCGATTCATCAAAATACTCACATTTTGGGTTTATAGAATGAAATGTTTTTCGCTGGCATCGCATGTTCTTTTGTGTGAAATTCTCAAGATTAAAAACTTTACGCTTGTGGAATATCCATTAATAATATATACATGACTTTTATAATGGGTACGTGCATGCACGAATACATGTACACACACACTGTGGAATGTAAACATTGCCATGTGACTGCCATATGGCAGTCACATGGCAATGTCTGTTTACCTTTGGTGGAAGGATACGAAATGGGCTTGAAAGTGGATCTTTAGCAGGGCTTCATGAAAGTCTCTTCCAGTCGTGAACCGACTATATGTGTGATTTCTCAAACTGTGGCCCTGTGGTCACTCCGAACAATGTGCGACAACCTTTGCTGTCCTCTGGCATCAATGCACCATGGTCGAAGGCAGAAGCAAGAAGGTGAGGATGGAAGGAATTTTGGCCATACTTAATGATGAAGTTGGAGTGGAGCTACCTATGAGATAGACAAAGAGTTGAGAGGCTGATCAAGATATACAGGATGGTGTTGAATGGAGTGGGAGAATGGGGGAAGTTAAGTGGACAAATCAAGGGACTGGACAGTGGGGCAGGTGCAAGCAGTAGAATGTTGAAGAGGTTATAATGGATGAAAAGGGTAATGCTGGTGACAATAGTGAGGGAGTAAGATGTGTTATGGGAGAATTTGGTGATGGTGAAGGGAGTTGGGTAATTTAAAGAGGGACTGGAGAGTGAAAAGGAATGAGGGAAGGAAGTGCTTGCCACCAGGCGATTGTCAAATTGCAAGTTATAACTTATTATTATTTGAAAAGAAAGCTAGGAATCAATTGCACCTTACTGGACTACAAAGTTCAAGGGACCTTAAAAGTGATATTAGTACATACCGAATCAACAAAGAAAAATGGCATATCCATATTTATTATGCCACTGATGAAACTACCATAATGAATTTATAAATAAAGTAGTTCAGTAACTTGGAATTTTTAGAAAGCATCACCTGCTTTCGGAGGCTCAATACAGGAAACTAGTAAAGCACTTGACAGTGCTAACAAAATGAGCTCAAAATCAATTCTAATTATCTAATACATGAAATGAGGGTTCTTAAATACAACTAATTTACTTGACCAAGAGAGTGAATCAGAGAGGAACCAGCTGTTTATACAAAATAATATTGATGAACCTTACATGTCCATCCTGTACAAGTAACTACACATGGCCACAAGCTCTGCCTGAGCAGAAAGAAATTCTTCTGCCAAGCAAAAGGTTCAGATTTATCTTTGTTTAACAAGACAGGAGTGAATTACTCTTCACACTCTTATCAGCATTTGTGCTGGAAGATGGCAGTGTGTGATGATAAACATTTGTGTGGGTCCTGCAAAAGATTTGTAAAAGATACAGATTTAGTTTTTTTGTGCAATGGATTATGCAAAACTTGGAACCATGCATGTTGTGTATAAGTGAATAATGAAAATTTTTTAATAACTCAAGAAGTACGCAATACTGTGAAGTGGCTATGTAAACAGTGTAACTGTAAATCAGAATATATGAGAAGTCAGGTTATTGAAAACTCTGGCTACTGAAATCTACATGACCATGTGAATAGCTTATTAAAAACTGTAAAAGCAGTTGTAAAGGACAATCTGGAAATAAATATGAAGTTGGACTCAATCTGTAAATCATATACGAACAAAGATGATAATACACATTCCCAACATTAATTTGTAAATTTCATCTGTGAAAATTTTCAGTCTTTGTCAACAAATCGGCAAAATTAACAGATCCCGGTTAAAGAATAAAAAATATAGATGTAACCAAAAACAATGTTTGTAAGATCTCAGATAGTCATGGACTTGATAAAGATGCCATTGATTTATAAACTAAAGTTGACTGCTGTGATTGATGTGAAAAAATAGAAAAGAAGAAAACTAAGTAAAAATTGTTTACCACTAACATGTCTAATATGGTAAATTAAAGTATTTTGGTACAAATGATGAGAGAATGAAAAATGTAACCATAGCTTTTCTGACATGTTGAAATTAAACACAAATAAGCTTTTGCCAAATAATAAAGAAAATTTTTAGGAAAAGTGTAAATAGAATACTAGTTATAGTTGGAACTGTAGGCAGTGAGGAAATTGTACTTTGTGGTGCCAAGAATAATAATATAACTTGCAATTGGGCTATCACCTGGTGGCAAGCATTTCATTCCTTCATCCCATTTCACTATCCAATCCATTCCTAAAGTGCCCAACCCCTTCACCATCACCAACTTCTCCTGCAACACATTCCACTCCCACACTGTTCTCAGCAGCATGGACTGCCTTCCCCTTTCCATCTGCCTCCATAACCTCTGAAACTTCCTACTGTTTATACCTCCCCCCCTGTACAGTCCCGTGGCTAAATGTCCACGTAACTTCCCCATCCTCCCACACCATTCAACAACATCCTGTATATCTTGACCAGCCTCTCCACTCTTTGCTTGTCCCTTAAAGAGATGCACTCTAACTCCATTATTAAGCATGCCCTAAATTCTTTCCATCCTCACCTTCTCGCTTCTGCCACTCCATTTACCCTTAACCTTGCTGCCCTTCTTTGCACCTTCTCAAGCTCCTATACCTCCTCCTCTTCTCCTACCTATGCTTAAGTGTTCAAAATTCTTCTAAATGTTCAAGTTCTAAGCCTCTTTCTAACCCCTTCCTCTTTGCCTAGGTTGCTATTCCTGTCCTCCCTAGATTTAGTAATTTTTAGTGTTAATGTACAATACCTATGGTCTAAAATTCAATTGCTTTCTCTTTATATTGAGGAAACTAGACCTGATATAGTTTGCCTCTGTGAACATTCATTGGTACAAGAGGAAAGTGAATTTTACACAAATATTAATTTTTTGACTCTTGTTAGTGCATGTTTTCGTAAATATTTTGAAAGGGGTGGTACAGCTGTTTATGTACACAAGTTTACATTTAAAGTTAGGCCTATAGATTGACTAAATTTTGTGTACAACTACACTGTGAATTATCAGCGATAGAACTGCAAGAGAGTTCACATATTGTGGTCTCTGTTTACCTTTCCCCAGATGGTGATTTTGAACAGTTTTTGGAGCTATTGGATAACATATTGTGTTTTCTTTCTACAAGTAAACAAAATTTATTTGTGGGTAGAGATTTTAGTATCCATTTGGTGATATCTTCTAAGAAGGAAACTTCGTTTACCCGTACTAATATTTTCTGTAGTGACAACCTCTTCATTATAAGTCGTCAGCCTACCAGAGCGGCTAGCTGATCATTCTCTTGGCTTGTCAAGATGACAAATGTGAGCAGTAAACTTGGCATGATAATTACATTTTTAGTTCCAGAGCAGTTAAACAAGAAAAAACACCATATTGACTTAACAGTCCCTTGGCTAAATGTCCACTTAACTGCCCCCATCCTTTCACTCCATTTTCCAACGTGCACATCTTGACAAGCCTCTCCATCCACTCTTTGCCTGTCCATCATTAAAGATGGCCTAAAACTCCTTTCATCCTCACCTTCTCACCTCTGCCTTCCCCATTTACACTTAACCCACCTCACTGCCCTTCTTTGCACCTTCTCCAGCTCTCATACCTCCTCTTCCACATATGGGTCCCAGACTGCAGCTGTATATTCTATTATTAGCCTAATCATAACTTTATAAGTCTACTTCTTCACCTACCCACTAATCACCTTCAAGACACTTCCCAGCATTCCCAAAGCACTTCTTGCCTTTGATACCACTCTTTGTACTTGCTTTTTCCACATAAGATCACTCGGCATTTTAACCCATTCAAGGCTGCTTGGGATCTAGTTAACAGCCATAAGAAGAAAAAACTAAATGATATAAATACAGTTAATCCAGATGATTCAAACATGTGTTAATGAAGATAGTTCAGGATATTGCTAATAACTTACTAGTAACAAAACCCTACTGATGGAATATTTAACCACAATAACACTATGGTGAGATGGAAAGAAAGCTTTTCAGTGTATGTCATTTAGGTTGTAGGCAAGTTCAAAAATTCAAATAGGCCTAGTCCTGATATTTACGATATTTCTTCCTCCATCGTAAAGCAAGTTGTGAACATAATTGCTGCTGTTCTTGCTGTTACAGTAAATTCCTGCTCAAATCAGGGAATTTTTCCCCAAGGTACCTTAAGACTGTCAGGACTAGGTATACAAATCTAATGTATAAGAAAAGCAGCTCAGAAGGTTTGTCGAAATATCAAACAAATTTTGATAATACCTACACTAGTGAAGGTCATGGAAAGAATTATGAAGTTACAGCTTGCTGACTACTTTGACAAAAATGGGCTTCTTATGGAGATGCAGTATGGTTTTAGAAGGAGAAAGTCTACTACCACAGCCTTGCTTGCGCTAGCTGACATGGCAATTTAAGTCTTTGAGAAAAAGGAGGTTGCTATGTGATCTTTGATTGAGTTCTACACAAGAGATTTGTAGAGAAGCTCACTTGCCATGGAATTGGTGGCTGGTGTTCTGGATATAAAATCTTATCTTGAAGTTAGATAATAGGTTGTGTCAATTAGTGGTACATTTTCAAATGCCTTGAGGCTGGACAATGGAGTACAGCAAGGTGTCATCCTTGGATATTTGCCTTTTTTGATTATTGTGAATGATTTGCAACTTAATGGCAGCTCCTTACAATTTGATGATGGCCCTACTATGGTGACATAAGGTAGGGATCAGGATATGACAATTCAGAAATTTTATAAAGTATTAGAAGCACCTCGAGCTTGGTTTTTAACTAATAAACTTCAGTTAAACCAAGGTAAAACTCAGAGACTTTTCTGTTTTTTGGGTAAGAAGCAGGTGACTGTAGCTGAGATGAGTGGGGTTAAATTGTTGGGTTTCTGGTTGGACTATCTCTTGGGATTCACATATTAATCTAGGTAATGTCTGTGTTAAGTTGTCAAGGGTGCTTTACCTTCTACAGAAACTTAAGAGACTAGTGACTACGCCAAACTTAGTCATTGTATACCATGTATTATTTCATAGTAATATTAACTACGGCTTGATACTCTGACCATTCTCCAAATGTTCGAAGACTGCTGATACTTAAAAAAAGAAAGTCAGTTACACTTACATCATATTCATTGTATGTGGAACATTGTAAGCCAATATTAACTTGATTTGGCATATAGACTGTTTTTAGTCAATACCTATCATTATGGTGTGATCAGGCCTTGGCTAAACGGCTTGCCTGATCACACCTTCAAACATTAAACCTGGAAACAAGCGGGATTGCAATACCACCATTTGGTCGTCGACCCTTGCGAAAGAAGACAGTTGCAGAAATCCCCTCCACCGGTCACTGAGCGGGGCCGCAGAACCACACGCTTGATATAGGCCGGCGTAACACACGGAACAGCATCTTTTCGTCTTTTGTCCTTTGGGCGTTGACCCAACCAGCAAAGCAGACCAGGAAGATGGGTGTGTCCGGCCATCGTTAACCGTCTCGTAGAATCAGCCTCCGGCAACATTAACAAGGTGATGACTTTCCAGTTAGGTTTAAATAAAATGGAGTGAATTAAATGTAATGAATAATCATTTTGGTATTCAATTTAAAGCTCCCCCGATTAATAGTCATTTAAATAGCAACTGTAAAATCTTCATGTAATAAAACTCATCTTATACTGTTGTGCTCTACCGAATCATGATTCGTTATTGAGCTATGCCCCAGCAACTTTCACGTAAAAATGCCTTAAAAGCTAGTTTGTGACAATGGTGGAGGCTTGGTTCCTCCCTACCCTCTCGCTGCCTTGCAGCAGCTTCTCTACCATCCACCCCCACTTCAATAAATTCCCCACCCACCCACGCTAATTTCCGTATTAATAATAGAAAAATTTCAGCCACGTCCGCTTTTAACCTTAAAACTTTAAAGTAGCAGTACAATTTAAACAATGTCATAATATATACTTTTAAAATGACTTAGGTTTAAATAATGATTTACCTTTTACAGCCCAATATCTAAACACTTCAAGCAATTATTTGAAACTTAAATAACAATTGGTATTCAAACGTACAGAATTTGTGAACAGCAAGTCCCTAGTTGCGTATATTCACGTGTAAAAAATTTATCTCAGCTATACCAAGCTAGTAATATAAATTAAAATATAGATCACCTGTGTGCGCTAGATATAGTTATTTGAAATGTAACTATTACTGTGATAGTAATTCGTAATCCTGTAAGCATTTTCATTAAAGTAACTTTCAACTCATGCTAATTTAATAAACTCCCTGCAGTACACCATATTGTACGTAGTTAGCTATTATTGTGCGCAAAAAAAAAAAATATATATATATTTTATTCAACTTTCCCCTCAGTATACATACTATATATTTAAGAAACTTCTCATATCATGCTTAGGAATAAGGTATGCCAGTTAACTATGACAATTTTAGAATTCTGTCATAAAGCCTGTATTGCGGTATGAGTTACCATGCGGCAGGACGATATATCGTTGACCAGAGAAGACACATTCCCTCGTCAGCACTTCCTCGCGGCACAAGCACCGCTGTGGTGCAAAACAGCCTGCTAGCGCACGCCCCGCAGTTTTCTTCCCGCCACATCCGCCTTTAAACTTAAGTTTACTGTTCTAGTTTAAGTTTCTCATACTATCAATATGTTCACGTATTTCCCACAAACCTGTGCTATAAGGAAACGGGGAGAATGAATTCTGTTGGGTTTATGCATTTCTGTGATCCGAGGACTTAGCCAATCTTCGTGGCTTTCAGACGTGCTCGCATCACGCCATGCCAGTCATACTGAATTGTTTGATGAGCAGACTGCTGAACCTGACGTGAGAAGGATTAATTGTGTGCAATGTTAAGGTTATTTAACGAAATGGGAATAGTGCCAGAGACACACCCACTTCGACTGTGTCTGTCCTTTCACGGTTTACCCACATCCACCCAATCGTAAGGAGTTCTTACCCAGGAGGTCAAATCTTTTGTTTTGCTTGAGACGCGGAGCAATATTTGGGTCTCTGGCGGAGTTGTGACCCAACCAGAGAGGCCTATTTTATGTGCTCTACTTGCCTTGACAGAGGTCAGGCAGTAGGGGCGCACTTGGATTTTTGCTGTGGGTCTTTTCTCTACTACACAGTACTTTGAAAGTATACCACGAGGGTACTTTCGTTTTTGACCTCCAGGGAGTAAGTCATTGAGTGCAGATTTCCCCAAACCCTGTCTGCCACCCCTTCATGTGGAAGTAGAAGTGTAATTATTATGTATTTAATTATTTATATGTTCTTTTCCTCTCTACTATATTCTATTTGCATAATAAGTGTTGTTATGTTATACTTATACTATGTGTTGGTGTCCAGTGTACATATTAAAATTTTTAATAATTATGAGTTTACTGGCGCAAACAGCTAACTACAATAATTTATTTTCAGAAAAAAAAAAACTTGTATGAAAATAGGCATTAACTAAGAACTGGATTTACAAGCGTAACGTGACTATAAAATTGTAACGTAAGTTGGTATTCATATACCGCCCGAGAGAACAATTGATGACAGTTTAAAAATAAATGAGCTATAACTCACGTTTAAATATATCAGCTTCCAAGGTCGGACACACCTAGCAATATAACACACCCAGCAATATATTGCTACCATATGTTAATTTTAGTAACTTTTTGGGACCTCTTCATTTATTTAAGGAAAATTTTTATATACTATGTTTTGACAAAATGTGCAGGCATTCTGCTAATACATTTCATTATAAGTTTCAGAACAACGGTACCGCAAGTTTCATGTTCAATAGTAAACAGCAGTGATGTCACACCCCTCTCAACCAAAATTCCTCCGGAGGTCGGCGCACGCAACGCCCACGTGAACACCAGTCCTGACGTCACGCGCAACAACCTCAACACCGCGCTCACAGCCGTCAGCACTACCGCTTAACCCGGCCCGCGAGTCATACGTAAAATTATATACAGGTAACCAGCGGTTCGCATATTTTACTTACACCACTTACACTTCACCCTGCAGATAACAGTAACACATATCAAAATTTACTTTAACAAAAAGTTTATGATTGCATTACAAAAAAAAAAAAAAAAAAAAGTGATTGCTAATAGGAGGCCTTTGAACGATATTTAAAATGTATTATTTATAATGAAAGTAAAAATTTAAACCAGTTTTAAGATACAAAAGAATTTGAAAAAATTTAATACTCCACTGCTTATAAAAAAAAAAAAAAATATGTATAGATTATTTTTTTTAATGAAACTGCTCAGGTAAGAGTATACGTCAAAAAAAACAATAGACACATCTCAATTATAATACTTCTTATCACTGTAATTTAAGATTTTAATTTTTATAGAAAACAAACAATTTGTAAAATTCACCATATTCAATAGACATTATTATCTGATACTGACACATACTTCTTGTATAATAAGTAACATTTATTACTTTAACATATGTGTGTTATCTGTTCCATTTCCCTCTTAAGTATTGAAACGTAGTAAAAAAAAAAACCTGCTGCAACATTTCTTTTCTTATTGCATTTTTCCAATAATTAATTAAATAACATTCTACATTTTGATACCATCCCATCAGTGTCCTAACCCAGTGATGTCACGTACCGTTTTAGTATGTACAATTCTCTGAACACATCACTATTTTGTCAGTGTTCTAACATGTATTCATTTTTCAGCACGTGTATTTTCTGTACAACTACACATAATAATTGTTGTAACGGGGAGAGCAGTTGAACTTACCAAATTTAAATTCTTTAAATTTTAAAATATTGTTTTATATTTTCATTGTGATTATTGATTCATATCTTTTCTTTCATTCTTTACAAGCAATGATGTAATTAAGGAGCCACGCCAAGTAGTACTTAAGGACTCAAATACTCAAGAAAGGCTGACACGTTTGTGAACCGCCTGCAGGGCTTCTGGCGCGCTCGCGTGGAAGACAATTTGCACACCCAGCAGAAATGCAAGTTCAAGAACCTCAAGGCCACTGTAAACACACAGCCCAGCGTTTGATCGGCCCGCCTTGCCCGAGGACTGCACGAAGACAACTGGCAGTTCCTTATACCTAAATTATCCTTCTACTTTAATTTTTTTTAAATATGTTTCCTACCGCAGCGAAGAGGACTTCAACCCGATCCATATTCCTGCTGCCACAACATGAACCCCGCAACTCCCAGTCATTTACATAATCCACATGGACTCTAGGGCGAGATGAGAGCATCTCGCTAGTGAACATTGGGGGAGATGTTATGGTGTGATCAGGCCTTAGCTGAAAAGCTTGCCTGATCACACCTTCAAACATTAAACCTGGAAACAAGCAGGATTACAACACCACCATTTGGTCGTCGACCCTTGCGAAAGAAAACAGTTGCAGAAATCCCCTCCACCGGTCACTGAGCGGGGCCGCAGAACCACGCGCTTGATATAGGCCGGCGTAACACCCGGAACAGCGTCTTTTCATCTTTTGTCCTTTGGGCATCGACCTGACCAGCAAAGCAGACCAGGAAGATGGGTGTGTCCGGCCGTCGTTAACCGTCTCATAGAATCAGCCTCCAGCAACATTAACAAGGTGATGACTTTCCACTTAGGTTTAAATAAAATGGCGTGAATTAAATGTAATGAGTAATCATCTTGGTATTCAATTTAAAGCTCCCCCGATTAATAGTCATTTAAATAGCAACTGTATAGTCTTCATGTAATAAAACTCATCTTATACTGTTGTGCTCTACCGAATCATGATTCATTATTGAGCTACGCCCCTAGCAACTTTCAAGTCTGAATTGGCTGAAAAGCTAGTTCGTAACACTATGCATTAAATGCTCTTGTATATTTAAAATAAAACAATAGCATGTATCTAAAAAAGGGATAAAGCTCATGAGCACAAAACTCACCATGGCCTATGACATTAATATTCCCAGATGTAGACTTGGACCAAGGACTGAAAAATAATTATCCCGTCTTGGCTTTAAAGTTCCTTCTCTGGGATANCAAAAATAATTATCCCGTCTTGGCTTTAAAGTTCCTTCTCTGGGATAAACTATTTATTATGCCACTCTATTCCCTGAATTAATTTAGTTATGAGACATTTTAGGAACGGTAATGTCCAGTTTCTGCCATTTCACGTTGTAACAGTGTTATGTCATANAATTTAGTTATGAGACATTTTAGGAACGGTAATGTCCAGTTTCTGCCATTTCACGTTGTAACAGTGTTATGTCATAATTGTTTGATGTTTTAAATTTTTTATGTATAAGCCTATGTTATTTCTTGTAATAGTGCTATGAAGTGTTTATTTTAACTAGTTAACATATATGTTGTTCATTGTTTTAATTTTTTAAGTGTATATTTAAATATTTTACTAATGCATCTGGACACAGTCCATCCAGTTGGCGCTGGTCAGAGACTTTGCAGGAAATAAATAAATGTATAAATAAATAACCATATTGAAGAAGATTGGTCAAACCAGAGGTGCAGCAGTTTGCAAAAAATGACCGGTGAGCTCAATTTTCGACTTTCAGAAGATTAAAAGAACTACAAAGATTTATGTGCACGAGAAATAAAAAAAATTAACATACAAATAAAGAGCTGGAGGAACATATTTGTTATATTTACTTATGTAACTGAAGTTAATTAAATACCATAAACCAGGTTTACTTTATACATACTGGTAACTTTGAACCACTCCAAATTTTTGTTAATTTGGCAAAGGAACAGCGATTATAATTGTGTGTTTTAAATTCTGAACTTAATTTGCCCATATGTTTACTATTCCTTCACAAAATGAAGCAAAAATATAAATTTTTAAGTGGTTCAAAGTTACACCAGTAGGTACAAAGTAACCTGAAAAGGTACAAAGTAACCCTGGTTCTTGGCAGTAAAATTTTTTCTGTGTTCAAGTTTGAGGCTAAAATTCTTTGGTGTGCAGTACAAAGGGCATAAATCATATTACAATCGCATATGATATTCCCTTTATAGAGCTTGCCACAAAATTAAGCCTGCATTATTCACTCATTTAACTTACTGAATACCTATTATTCTTAGCCTCAATTCTGGAACAAGACTTAAAAGAGATTAATGTTTAGGAAGCACTAGAAGAGGTTTGAGCAGCTCTTAACGTAGAGGTCTTGAGGGCCAATAAGGGTGAAGTGTAGTTATATAAACTAGGGGCTCATCTAAAGGAAAGATTTCTTCAATTTAATTGTGCTATATTTTACTTTTACTAAGCCTCACAAGTTGTAAATATGTGGTTGCGTAGATAAACTTTTGCAGTTATTGTACAAAAAATTTTAATTTTCCAGATTGAAATATTTTATTGTTTACATAAACTGCCACGAAGCAGGTTGAATTTGATATCTTTTGATGTAAGCATGATTACCATGATGGAACTATGTGTTTCCAAGATACCTCTTTGCGTGCTAAGAGAATAAAAAAATAGTAACGTAATGGTAGCTACCAGTTATTGTTTACACAAACTACCAAGCTGCCATGTTGTATGTCACATTAGTGGGGAGTGGAGAGATTTGGGGAGCTCTTAACATCAAGATCTTGACAGCAGACGAGAGTGAAGCGAGGTGAGTATGGAGCAACACCAGAATGAAGGGGCACGGTAAACGGGATATTCCTGAGAAACCCACTGACCAGCGGCATTGTCCCGCACGATTCCCAAATTAAAATCTGGGAGTGACCCTGCCGCGAATATAACCCGGTTCACCTAGGTTGGTGGCGTGTGGTCTAACAACTACACCCCCCTATGTCACATTAGAATTTACCATTATAGGCTATTCACAGTTTCTTCACACTTTTTGAGTCAAGTTGTGNCACCCCCCTATGTCACATTAGAATTTACCATTATAGGCTATTCACAGTTTCTTCACACTTTTTGAGTCAAGTTGTGCAGTAGGCCTACATGGCGAGAAGAGTTTTGCTGGGTTTGCAATCAGTATTTTCCTTATATTACCATGCAAAAAATTCAGAATGGAGAGTGAACGGGTGAGTGTATTAAGGGATTGAAGCAGCCATACAGAGAGCGTTATCTAGACGCTTATCCCATTTGCATATATTTGGGCACCTGGTGGAATATGTTTTTCCGCTTTGTTTTCCCAATGAAAAAATTTGAGCGTACTACATTCTCCTGCCACCAACATAGGTGAGTACAATGTCACTTTTGCTTACAATTCTTGACTATTACATTATGTGTTTTCTTAAGTTCCCCAAACCTACACTCGTCCCCCAAGATATAGCCACAAAACTGTGATTTCACTCAAAATCTGCACCACTCTGCTTCCGAAGCACGAGCAGCAGCGAGCGGGTAGGGCCGCACCAATTTACCTGCTTCATGTTTCCCCCCAAATTGTTGCATAGATTTTCATGTACAATTTTGGTCAAATAAATGAAGCAGGTAAACTGGTGCGGCTCGCTACCACTCACACTCCGAGAAGCAGTGTGGTGCAAATTTTTGCATGAATTCACAATTATGTGGCCATTTTTTTAAAATTATTTCATTCATTTTGCTTTTTTGTGATGTTTTTCATTCTTTGAGTATTTTACCCCACAATTTCCCTGGTCTTCATAGCCCTCCCCTCTATCGTGATTCTTATCCTGTATAGGAAATATACTAATGTGACCATACTANAGTCGAAATATACCACTTTCTGGAGTTTTTTTTCTTATTTTCAGAAAAGCCCCTAAACTAGAAAATTACCAAGTTGTGCAGTAGGCCTACATGGCGAGAAGAGTTTTGCTGGGTTTGCAATCAGTATTTTCCTTATATTACCATGCAAAAAATTGGCATTTCAGAATGGAGAGTGAACGGGTGAGTGTATTAAGGGATTGAAGCAGCCATACAGAGAGCGTTATCTAGACGCTTATCCCATTTGCATATATTTGGGCACCTGGTGGAATATGTTTTTCCGCTTTGTTTTCCCAATGAAAAAATTTGAGCGTACTACATTCTCCTGCCACCAACATAGGTGAGTACAATGTCACTTTTGCTTACAATTCTTGACTATTACATTATGTGTTTTCTTAAGTTCCCCAAACGTACACTCGTCCCCCAAGATATAGCCACAAAACTGTGATTTCACTCAAAATCTGCACCACTCTGCTTCCGAAGCACGAGCAGCAGCGAGCGGGTAGGGCCGCACCAATTTACCTGCTTCATGTTTCCCCCCAAATTGTTGCATAGATTTTCATGTACAATTTTGGTCAAATAAATGAAGCAGGTAAACTGGTGCGGCTCGCTACCACTCACACTCCGAGAAGCAGTGTGGTGCAAATTTTTGCATGAATTCACAATTATGTGGCCATTTTTTTTAAATTATTTCATTCATTTTGCTTTTTTGTGATGTTTTTCATTCTTTGAGTATTTTACCCCACAATTTCATTCCCTGGTCTTCATAGCCCTCCCCTCTATCGTGATTCTTATCCTGTATAGGAAATATACTAATGTGACCATACTANTTCCCTGGTCTTCATAGCCCTCCCCTCTATCGTGATTCTTATCCTGTATAGGAAATATACTAATGTGACCATACTATTATGCTTTAGTATGAATAGTAGGTACTACCAATGCATACCATTATTTTGTAGTGAAAATTTTTCCTTCAGATAAGCCCCTAGTCTAGAAAATTACCAGGTGAAGCAAGGTGTACATCAGGCAGCACCAGAATGCAAGGTGGGAAAAACTGGAGATCTCTGAAAGAACCTGCCGACCAACAGCATCGTCTGGAATTATTCCCACGTGCAAAACTCCAAAAACGAACCTGCCGGGAATCGAACCCGGGTCGCCTTGGTGGGAGGAGAGTGTTCTCGTCGCTGCGCCACATCGGCCCCATGAAGTACTGGAATAAGGATACTGGGAGTACTCCCCTGCCCAAACAGTTTGATTCCAATAATGCCCATGGTTATAGACTATACGTACAACTAATTAATAGTTCTCGGAATTATCTTTACTAGGGCAGGTACTCGGTAACACTTTAAAAACTAGATATTACAATTGTTTACATTTACCTTTCCTTTTTTTATTTATAAAATAGCCGTTTTTCGCTGAATGCCGGAAAATCTTAGTAGGTACATATACTAGCCAGAATTGTATTATATTAAAATACAAATCCTATAAAAGATAAAGTAAACATGACTCATAACCACACAAAATAACCTTAATTTNTATTAAAATACAAATCCTATAAAAGATAAAGTAAACATGACTCATAACCACACAAAATAACCTTAATTATGGCATCCTGATAAATGCATTACCCACCATGTACACTGCGCCACTTTCATCTTTTAATTCTTGCGTGTCAGGTACCGAAAAATGCATACTTATGTTAGGAAAAGTACATTACAAAAATACCGGACGCGAATATCAAAATAAACATAAGGGTCAAGATGATAATACCATTTGTGGTCATCAAAACGTAAACACTAATGAAAGCAGTGTTGCCATTTGGATTGTGGTATTTAAACCAAACAAACGCTACAATATANTCAAAACGTAAACACTAATGAAAGCAGTGTTGCCATTTGGATTGTGGTATTTAAACCAAACAAACGCTACAATATACAATTCCTATGTAAATGAAACCTCCAAATACGGAAATAATTTAAAAAATAGCGAAAATAACATTTTATGTACATGCCTAAACATTCTGCTTAGGCAGTTAAGGTCGGTACAGTGCACACGCAGCTTTCTAAAGACCCTTTCACACCATCAAATTAATCGTTAAAAATAAATTTTATTGAATTCAATCCATTAATTTATATATAACGTCATTGAAACGTCATAATAGCCGCAATTTAATCTTTCAATTTCTTGAATGTCTCATTTTCTTTCATTATTTTTGTTTAGAACATGTTCTAAAATTACTTGATCCAAAATTTCAATCGCTTTATCAGAGTTGTTCTGACAGGATGAATGGAAGGAATCTCACAATAATAGAGTTGTGTGCACACTTTTAAAGCTTTTACAAAATTACACACATTTTTAAAAAAGAAAATTCACAATGAACTGAAGAAAATTTGTTGGGGTAAAACCAATTATTCTCGTGTCTTGCATTAGTTGTAGATACATACAAAAAATTGCTTTAGTATTTTTTAAACTGGTTTTTCTTAAAAAAATGTTTTTTTATATATTTCATACGGAGACTTGAAGACTTATTGAATACAATTCATTGAAAGGCAAATGAAACGATATCGTGGTTCAATAAATTTAATTTGATAATTGCAAAGAATAGTGACATTTCCCAAAACAAAAGAAAAATTCGCCAAAAGTGACATAATTCCACTATACTAATTACAGAGAATAATAATTTACTACGGGCATCAACATATTTCCATTACAAACCACAAATACGATATTGGGGAGGGCTACGAATATCAGGAAAATTGCGGGGGGAAACATGTACAAAATACTGGCTGAGTATAACAGAATACCCCAAATTTGCATGTCTATAATTTCAAAACCAAACAACTTACAACCTTGATTGACCAATCAAATGAACTGTGGAATCGTGAAGTTTGTTTACCATACATTCATAAATGTTCAATGTGATCAACATGATCGGTCCGAACGACATCTACGCTATAATCAAACTCGTTCCACACTCTTGTCAGCATGTCTGGTGTTACGGTTTGGATGGTGTTCGTAACTCCTGGTTTGAGGCGGTGAGGAGGTAGCAAGCTCGCATTCAACATGTCAATGTGAAGGGGACGGTCTGATATTTCCTTTGTGTGCCCAGAACGAGGTAGACGATGCCTTCATGTCTAAACTGGTTTTTAGCGTAGAAACGATGTTCCATAAAAATGGTACGGTGAACTGGCACAACGTGCGGATATGTAGTCAGGAGACTCCACATGAAATCAACAAACGTGAGCGCACATCCACCAAAGTGAAAGTGTTTTAGGCTATATCCAAATACACTGTCTACGGCCCTTTCTTTTTTCACGAGCCCACTGTTACTGGAATCCCTTATTTGGACATGCTTACAGAGTGGTTGTTTCCTCAGTTAGAAGAGGCGGCGGGGAACTTCATTTTCCAGCAGGATGGTGCACCACCCCATTGGCACAAAGCTGTTCGCGGATACCTGAATGAAATATTGCAGCAATGCTGGATTGGTCGAGGAGCAACTGGTGAGCAGGCTATTCATAACTGGCGCCCAAGAAGTCCGGATCTTACCCCGTTCGATTTTTTTCTATGGTGGTACATAAAGGATGAAGTGTTTCATCCACCATTGCCAGTTAACATTGACGACCTCAAAACGAGAATTACGGACACCATCCAAACCGCAGCACCGGATATGCTGACAAGAGCGTGGAACGAGTTTGATTATTGTGTAGATGTCGTTCGGGCCACTCGTGGTGGTCACATTGAACATTTATGAAGATATGGTAAACAAACTTGACATTTTCAGGGTTCATTTGATTGATCGACCTAGGTGGTATTTTGTTTGGTTTTGATATTATAGACCTTAAAATATGGGGTATTCTTTTATATTAATCCTGTATGTTCTTTATCATTATATTCGCTTTAGTAAATATAATGAATGCCGAAAGACCTAACCCTACATTGCCTAACATCACAATATGTGAATACAGGGGTACTATTTGATAACACATGATATCGTAGTTCTTCGTGTTGTAGTTCATAGAACACCTGTGTGTTACACATCTTGAAGTTGGCTTTGATTCAGTTGGGTAAGCTACATATCAAATAGCTACACACCCAACAATATCTATACCCTTGACTACCTACTAGAAAATGCAAAAACCTGTAATATAAATATACCATGATGTGGGCCACTCCTATGTGGTCGGGCATGGCCACGTTCATCACATCATCGGCCCACAGTCGCTTCACCAGAGTGGCCCGCACTGAAATAAATAAAATAAATGTTCCGGTTAATTAATTTAATACTGTTTCGCTAAAATTATTTCAGCCTAATATGCCGGTACTGAGGGCCTCGCGGAGTACCNGGTTAATTAATTTAATACTGTTTCGCTAAAATTATTTCAGCCTAATATGCCGGTACTGAGGGCCTCGCGGAGTACCGAGAGACTTACACTTTTGGTCTCCTTCAGGTGCTGAGAAGAACTGGGGCGAGTATGGATTCGGCTTCCAATACCTGGGCNGCCTCGCGGAGTACCGAGAGACTTACACTTTTGGTCTCCTTCAGGTGCTGAGAAGAACTGGGGCGAGTATGGATTCGGCTTCCAATACCTGGGCGAAAGCCGAGGCCAAGTGGCGAAAAGGTGAAACACAACAAACACTGAAAGATGATTATGTGATGAAAATTATATAAATTAAATTAAACATAAGAAATTATAATGACTTACATAAATACACTTATAAAACTGTTACATTATTTCATAAATGTTTGTATTGCCCTTTTGATGATGCTTCCACATTACACTAGCCACAGCATTGCCAAGTATACTATGAAAACCTCTTTGGCTGTGGCTGTGTCCTTTGTTGTCATAATGGACACTAATGCACTACAATTTGTAGNTATACTATGAAAACCTCTTTGGCTGTGGCTGTGTCCTTTGTTGTCATAATGGACACTAATGCACTACAATTTGTAGCACTTTCTCTGGTGCAGCTGGTGCGGTTTACCCGACTGCAGCAGTCAGAGTGGGCACAAAGGAGCTCGTGAACGCGCGGTTGACGTCAAACATTAGAACTAATTTTCAAATATGGTGCTAAAACTATATAGGGATGTAAACAACAATGTCGTTTCTTTCAAATGAGCTGGTATACTTACACCGAAATTAAAATCTGCTGTAGCTGCACTACACTACACTAGCTACACAATTTATGGTTGAATGAAACGAAGCTATTATCAAACATGCAGTGCATTTCAAACTCTAAAGGCATATTCATTCTCTTCACACAACAAATATTACTCCATGAAGTTATGTACTGTCTTGGGCAAAGTAAAAAATTCGCACACACCTTAAAGATACTGCCAATTTGCAAATACAACACATCCGACGAAAATGTGTTAACTTATTATTTTACACACAATAAATTTTAAAAATGTTGCAGGTTATACTAACTAAGATTATAAATCGTCAATTTCCTAATGCATATGTAAAGAGCTATAAATGGGCGATATTTATGTATCAGTGATTTTGTATCGTTGATTCGAAAGTCACCATAGGTCCGGTGACCTAGCTGTATAGTCAATATGGGGTGGAGCAATCTCAGTCTAGCTTCATAGTTCTAACCTAAGTGTTCCAACATTAGACTGCTTTCTGCAAATACGACTATTATAAATGACATGTACAAGGTTTGAGTTTAGAACAATTATTCTTGTAAAAAAAGTGCATTGCAGTGTTTTTATACGTCCTCTAACCCATATTTAGTTNTTGAGTTTAGAACAATTATTCTTGTAAAAAAAGTGCATTGCAGTGTTTTTATACGTCCTCTAACCCATATTTAGTTAAATTTTATTAAATTCAAATTGGCGAAGGAGTTTTATTCATACAAAAGGTCTTGTATTTTGAAAATTAAGATATTAAAAACATGTTCGTCCATTTGACTTTGACAGTTGTGTTGGTTATGGGATANTGAGTTTAGAACAATTATTCTTGTAAAAAAAGTGCATTGCAGTGTTTTTATACGTCCTCTAACCCATATTTAGTTGAATTTTATTAAATTCAAATTGGTGAAGGAGTTTTATTCATTCAAAAGGTCTTGTATTTTGAAAATTAAGATATTAAAAACATGTTCGTCCATTTGACTTTGACAGTTGTGTTGGTTATGGGATATGTCAATGCTGGGTACATAAACAGAAGACGAGTAATTGGTCTACCTCATCTTTAGTATAAGGACTCACCTCACAAAATTTCAATGACCGTGACTGTCACCGTCTCCACATACGCATATAGTGTCAAATCTATTAAAACAATAGCTTCAAAAATATCGCCTTCAAATCACCATAACTGAAGAATGTGGAATATGCATGCATCTTGATGTGCGAGGTGTTCCAGGTGTACTGATGTGGGTCTCCACCTTACCTAGCTGACTAGGTTAAGGCGAAAACTGGTGAAATTGCATGGCACCATAACTCACTGAGCATGAGTTAGTGAGGGTCGTGCGATGAACGGCTCGCAGGGTTGTGGAGTCCTCTGTCGATTTGGAGTGCTTGTAGATACTGAACTTACCAATAATTGCTCATACCTTGTGGTTTCACTTGTTACACTGGCGAGATTGTAGGCCACCTCACATGCCTTAATTACATTAATTAAGGATGCAGTAGGTTGCAGTGCCCGAAGTACCCCGAGAGGTAAAGTAATTGACATTCACTTACTTCCTTTGTTACATATACAGTGTTTTTCTATGTCAACTGATGTGGACCTGGCACTCTGGTTTGCCAGTGACCAATACTGTAAAATCGGCTTAAGCTATGAAAATTAGTGAAAGGCGCATAGCACGTAAAACCCGGTTTAAAAACTGCGAAGGGAGACGGTCGTCTCCTCAGCACTAAATAAGCAAATGTTCCAGTTTATTATGCTACTATAGAGGATGGTGAATACAGCAAAAGTTGAAGGTGCAGAGGGGGTCTGCAAATAGCAAAACTCCAGTGCTGCCGGCTGGCCCGAGTGCTGAAGTCAAACTAAAATCATGGTGTTGGCTTCTTCTGTTGGTTGCCGAAGTCGGTGCCAAAAATTACATTAAAAATAACATGGACCCTCGTAATGCTAATTAATATGATACAAAATACAATTTCATGATTAATAACATGTTGGTGACATACCTATGATTAATTAAGTGTTAATTACATTTGTGACTGACATCCCAAGGATGTCACAGCACTAGAAACATGAATTAAATACTATGAGTCCTTGATAAGTAGTCTGCTATGAAGAGAAAAAAATGTCCCTTTTAAACATCGAACATAATTATAATTAATAAAATGACTGGAATAGCAGTAAACTGAGAATGTATTTCAGTTTCCGGTAAATTTCTCATGTGAATTTCAGTTTCTGGTTTGTCTCGCCGATGGGCGAGGCTAAGTGCTCCAGCTTGGTGGGCTGGACTAGTCCATTTTTGAAAGGCGAGTGGGTAACCATGCTCGTTTGAGGTTTTAAAAATGAATTGACTTCAATTTATTTGGCTACGGCATTTTTTGCACTTTGTGTTGCTTCGGGATTTTATTCCCCAATGCTTACACATTCTTGGGTTCATGTAGCACTGTAATCACAGCCAGTAGGCCGATCGACATCACACAGGTGAGAAGGACATCGCTGGAGGGGAAAAGAGAAGCCCATCATAGAGAGGCATGGGACAATCAGAAATTTTATGTTCAGAAATGACTGCCACGAACTAAGAGGCCACCTAAGCCTTTACAACCAGGCGAATTTGTGTACACCCGTGCACTCAACTTATCAGCTGTAAAGGAGAACTACTGTACTGGACTCACCCCTAGATGGAGCAGCCCGCATCGCATGCTTGAAAAAGTGAGTCGGACACCATACTTAGTGCAGGTGTGGCCGAGAAGTCGCTGTATGACCCACAGGGACGACTTGCGTTCTGCCTCCAACCCCGGCGACATCGGTGACATACATCAACAGAACAACCAAGCTGTCACAGAGGATACACATCTTGATAACCACATGAGGACCTAGGACCCAGAATAACATAAACATTCCACCTGTTGTTGACCTCGCAGATTCGTGTGAGATTGTGCCGATAACCCCTACTGCGATGCCGACGTGAATGTACGATAGTGTTATTTGCGAAAATACGAATGCTCAGAGTGATAAAAGTGAAGAGACATCTCCCAGCTCGAACCCCACCAGTGCTGCCAACGTGAAAGTGCAAGGTGGCCCGTCGTCTACCTTACACCACACAAGGGTCCTAGGGGAAAGCCCAGTGTCTATGCGAGGGCAGTCATCCATCGACCTTATCATCTTCGCCATCACCAACTCGCCCGCTGCCATGCCTGATGCCACGAAAACACAGTGGTCGGCAGCAGGGGACATCGGTGACATGTGGGGGAGGGCCCACCTCCCGCACAGCTTAACAGTGACATACTGCGACAGGCATAACTAGAGGACAGGAGCAGCTCTTCTGCCACCTCCACCTGTTCGTCAACACACTGCCCAACTCGCCCACAGCGACACCTCGAGCAACCACATCAATACCGGCACATAGATAGCGACCGCCCGGGCTACATAGTGCATGATCACACTGTCGGCTCTCATCCAGGAGGACATCCCACCATGGGGACAGCTGCAGTGCCACTGGACAAACAGCGTCCACGATGTCATCGGCGACTGCCCGGTATGTCTCATCAACAGGTAAGGAACTGGCCATTATGCACCTATGGGTGAGGCAGCACCCCTTGTACCACTTCACTTACTGCTGCACTTCGGCATAGCCAGCACTATGGCCGGAGTCTTCATGTC
>NQII01002341.1:287961-356559 GCA_002778355.1 Clitarchus hookeri
GGCATTTGACATTGTCCTCACTGCTCAACTCGGGAGTAATACCACTGCTTCTCTGCTTCTGGATCGTGTAAGCATGTTCCTGCATATCGTGCACAAGCCCCAGCGATTCATGCGGGAACCGAAACATGAACCGGTTCAGACCTGTTGGAGCTCTGTCCCGACACTAGTAATATTCTGTATGTATGCGTGCAGTTTTAATTTAATCATTGCCCAACAAAGTAGGTTTAATGTGTCACCAGGGGAGGCTTTATCTATTTAAAACGCCTTCTATGTAAAGTGTAAAGTGCTTTCGAGTGCAGACCGATGAGGTCGTGAAATCAGTTTCATCCATGGCGTGTGAACTCTCATAATTATTTTCTAAATTTTTTCATTGACGACCCTGTGTTCAGTTGGTTTTTAAAGTGCGTAATTTTTGTGGTAGTGAATAATCATAATCTGGACAAGCAAAAACTCTTATCAGTATCGGATACCGCCTTCCCAACCTGACAAACTTAAATCCTGCTGATTTGTGCTCTTGTGTTAATGTAATTCAAATACATTTTGATACATCTTTTGGTAACATCAAAATTATGTATTGCATTATTTTATGCTTTAATGTGCCTTGCTGGCCCATTATGGCTTAAGTAACATAAGGGATAAGAATAACTAATTAATATCCAGGCGGATTCAGAAACTTTAGATACAGAATCATATTTCTCAGAATATATTCAAAATTATTTTCAGTGTCTCTTCTATGTTTAATTATGCCTTACAGTGTACTTGTTGTGTCTTTGTGTATGTAAATTTTCCTCTCCTGGTTGGCGAGAGATAGCTGGCTGTTGCCTGGCTATCTTGCTCCAACTTGTTAGTCATGACTAGCGGGCGTAGGGAGTACACGTGTGTCACATCGAGAGAGCCTTCATCTTTGTTTGAACTTCACATAATTCTCAATAGTGTAACATAGCATACTGTAACCTTTGTCTTTTCTTAAGTTGCTCCGCTCCTGTGATCATGCTCCTATCTCCATCGTACTTGACACCCCAGATGTAATTAATTTAATTTGTGCACATTTATAATGGTACTATTCTCTGCATCGCCCTATGGTAGGCCTAAATACAATGTCCGCATAATTCTCGGGTCGTTGTAATGGATGCACAGTGTTTTATCGCTTTTGTCAATATAAGCATTCTTGATCTGAGTCTCTGTTCTTTTATTAAGTATGTATGTAAGTACCTTTGGTACCTGGCCCACTTCAGGCACTTCCATTCAATGACTAGTGCTCTTACCGAGGTTGTATCAGTGTGTAGGAAACATTGACTTAACATAATTATACGTGTGTATTGTGAGGGGACAACCACGTGGTTGATGACCTGTAACCACCCTGAAGAGAAGAGTACACATGCTCACCTGCGGTATAGATGAGCAGGCACCCTAAAAGTAAATATGCAGTTTTGCTGGACATAAGATCATTTATCACAAAATTCCATGTAATCTGTAAGGATTTGTCTCTAATCCGGCGCACCCACGCTCCTCACTCACGCCAGAACTACGTCAGAACTATTTCTTACTAGGCATTAGCAACAAGCATATTTTCTCCCTGATTTTATACATATTAATTATAAATGAAATATGGTAATTAATAGATAAAATATAAACAAAAGTCAAATTAAACTAAGAATAAGGTATTTTTATATTAACAGAAGTTTGCGTTTGTGATAAACGTCATATTCAGGAAACAATGAAACACGTCACATGTGGTGGTTTTGCAAAGGTTTAATTCAAAAAGTGTGATGAAACCATGAATGGATTATGCAGGTTGAGTATAAAAGAATACCCCAGCTTTGAAGATATATAATATAAAAACCAAACAACCTACAACCTTGGTTGACCAATCAAATGAATCGTGCAACTGTGAAGTTTGTTTACCATATCATCATTAATGTTCAATGTGAACACCACGAGAGGGCCCGAACGACATATACATGATAATCAAACTCGTTCCCTACTCTTGTCAGCATGTCCGGTGTTACGGTTTGTATGACGTCCATAATTCTTGGTTTGAGGTGGTGAGGGATAAGCGAGTTCGCATTCGACATGTCAATAAGAAGGGGACAGTCGGATGTTTCCTTTATATGCCCAGAACGAGGTAGACGATGCCTTCATGTCTAAGCTGGTTTTTAGCAATGAAGCGATGTTACATACAAATTGTAAGGTGAACCGGCACAACATGTGGATATGGGGTCAGGAGCCTCCACATGAAACAAACGAACACGAGCTCGCTTCCCCCAAAGGGAACAGGTTTTGTGCTGTATCCAAAGACACTGTCTTTGGCCCTTTATTTTTTCACGAGCCCACCGTTACTGGAATCCCATATTTGGACATGCTTACAGAGTGGTTGTTTCCTCAGTTATATGAGGCCGTAAGGGACTTCAATTTCCAGAAGGATGGTGCACCACCCAATTGTCACCTAGCTGTTCGCAGATACCTGTACGAGACGTTGCTGCAAAGCTGTATTGGTCGAGGAGTAGCTGGTGACCATGCTATTTATCACTGGCCCCCAAGAAGCCCGGATCTGACCCCATGAGATTTTTTTCTATGGTGGTACATAAAGTATCAAGTGTTTCGTCCACCATTGCAGGCTAATATTGACGACCTCAAAACGAGATTTACGGACGCCATCCAAACCGCAACACCGGACATGCTGACATGAGTGTGGAACGAGTTTAATTATTGCGTAGATGTCGTTTGGGCTGCTCGTGGTGGTCGCATTGAATATTTATTAAAATATGGTAAAAAAACTTCACCATTCCACGGTTCATTTGATTGGTCAACCAGGCTTGTAGGTTGTTTGGTTTTGATATTATATACCACCAAAGTTGGGGTATTCTTTTATACTCATTCTGCATAATTGGAAGTTACTGAATTGTGTGTGTCAACAACTCAACACCAAAAACAGTTAAGTTTATTTCAACTGTTTACATATGGAAATGCAAAACATTTTTGTGAAAAATATTTACATATTAAACAGATTATAATTTAGTAAAGGTGAGCATTCAAAGTGAATAACACTTAACACAAATTTTTATGAGCACACAAGAAAAACAAAAACAAAAACTAGTACAGAAGTATCTCAATGGGCACATTAGTTTTCAAAATGATTTCACTAATTTATGAGTTTACATCTTTGTCTACTTAATTGTTTAATAATTAAACAGATTATATACAAATTAACCCCTTTGACAGAGCTCTGAGTGTTACCTCGCTCCTGAATGAATCCAATCCTCCAGTATACATTTTTATAACATATTTACAGTAAATTATCAAACCAGATTGAACCTTCACTGAGCTGATTAATAAAGATTGAAACATTATTATAAACACAATTGGACATACCTGGGACTACAGTGAGATAATCCTGTCAATTCTCCATGGTAGATTGGAGTGTAGAAACAGGGTTGAAAAGTTATATAAAACACCCGTTGGACTGAAATATACTAACATGAATAGATTACAGGAAAACTTCTTCACATTACAGTTTTGAAGGATTGCCAAGCACAAAGCAGAACCCTACAGACAAAACTGCCAAAATGATTGAAAAAAATCTCGAATCACACACTTGCCAATAACAACACAAAACCCGCGCTTCTTTATTTATGCTCAGTAGTAGGATAATGTAGGTTCGGCACCAGTGACTGGGGCTCGGGACGAGAGGACGAGCCGCGACCAGCTTAGATGACATCACAAGGCAACCTCCTGCTCTGTCATTCGTCGCCAGCAGCAGCCATATTGGATTTCCCTTCGAATTTACTTTTTGTCCCTATTCTCGACTTCCTGCTCTATAATTCCTTCTTGTTTGTTCATGCTCTTGCATTCCCATTCTTTTACTTCACACTGTGACATTACGATTATATTTTCTCTCTTGCATTCTATACCTTGGTGTTCTTATATTCCTTCTGGTCTCCTTTATTTTCTCTGTTGTCTCCCACTCCTGTTCTCTCTCTTGCATTATATCTCTTGTTTTTTCATATTATTACACCTTAAATTCCTATGCCTGCCGCCAGTTGGCTGTTGTAGGCAGTCATCTTTGATTCTCGCGCCCACCACCAGAGTGTGTGAAGTTCTACTATTCCCAGCTAGGAGCGCTGGTATCTATGCGGACATATTTTGTGTTAGTTCACTCATTGCCTGCAGGTGCGTGCTAGCATCAGGGAGTGTAGTTCAAACAACAGATACTGGTAATTTTTTTAGTGGTTTGGGAACTCAAGAAAAGCGGGAGGCATGCGGGATCGGCCAGGCCATCCTTGGGTCGCCAGTCCGACGCCTTGAACACATAACCACCATTGCATGAGGGTTTATAGGAGACGAAATAACATTCACACGTGCACTGGTCTATGTACTCGACAGATAATAATCTTGAAATCGTGAAAAAAAAATCAACATTGTATGGTTATGAAAAAATACATAGTAAATACTTACATCGACATTCAGAAAATAATAATTTAATACATATACATGCACTTCTTATATGTGTAAAATATATTTATAAAAATTAATAGCATGAAAAAAATACTGACAATCTATCCAGTATCGTGGCTGCAGTCCTGCATGCTCATAATAATAAAACAAATAAACATACATCTTAAGTTTTAAGGATGTTAACCTAAGGCGAAACACACTATACATCAATCGCGCGCATGCCTGGGGTGGAATGCTGTATGCACGCACTACCTCGCTGCGCGAGGGAAGGAACGTAGACAGCACTCTGTAACAACCAGACGAAAAATGTCACTGTACCTCCATATCAAGTACCAGTAGAGGACAGCTGACCTCGGACAAAACGATAGAGGATGCTAATGACTGTGGCCTCGGAAAGCGTGGCCCCAGACGGACAACAGATTAGATTCATTTTCAGTAATCACCCTCATCATCAACACTCCTTCAGTCAGGGAAAAATAAAAACTTGAATGGCTTCAGACGAGCACTAATTAACACCAATTTGGACACCTGGGCAGTAATCACCTCCCATCCAGCACATGCTCAACAGCCTCGTCATTTCCAGACCTACTCCTCAAGCCTTGAGAAAAGAAACACACAAAGAGGGAATACACTGAATGAATAAAAATCAGCACAAGTTATAAGAATAAATTTATTTATACTCCAAAAAATACATTCATCTGTGGTACATACACACTTCGATTGCATTGCTATCTGGGACAATTTACACACCAGTAAACGCCAACCTCGGTTCCAATGACGAGTTCAAAAACTGCTTGACTGAATTAAATCAAAAGGAGTACATACAAATAACAAAAGCACACTAGCTACCATTTGCACCTACAACCTCATAGCTAGTACCCTGTGCAACTCGAGAACTCCCTAACATCCCCTGCTTTTGTATGTTTCTCCACTTCTTTCTTGATACGGAACATTATCTGACCAAGACCCTGGTTCTGATTCCCGATCGAGGAAGGATCTGCAGAGAAGACTATTTACTTATGTACATGCTTCCACCATTCCTTCTTCGGAAGAGAACTAGCTGACCAAGGAAAAAGTTTTAACTGTACAACTTAATTTTCCTTGTCCAGGGAAAGTTGCATGTATACTTCACCCATCCTTTCTTGTACAGATATTCGCAGATGTTATGTAGGTACTGGATGGACCCGGGGCCGACTCGGTGAACCTCATCGCTGGAATGCTGACAGACATCCAATCCAGAGATGAGAGCATGCCAGCACCGACGTCCTAAGAACTGACAGTCATGTCAGACATGGTAGTGTCCTTGTTCTGCGTCACCACCTGAGTGCTGATAACAACTNGTCCTAAGAACTGACAGTCATGTCAGACATGGTAGTGTCCTTGTTCTGCGTCACCACCTGAGTGCTGATAACAACAACTCCATCCGTCTGATCTTGAGACTTGTCATTGAATAAGCTGTGAACGAATTCTATCACTCTCATTAACGGANAACAACTCCATCCGTCTGATCTTGAGACTTGTCATTGAATAAGCTGTGAACGAATTCTATCACTCTCATTAACGGATTTGTAGTGGATAACATCGGATACGATGTAATTCCTTCTAAGGCAATGTTAAACTCGTGCCAAGATGGATCCCCTGCCAAATATTCTGAGATCTTCAAATGTATCATAATGAGGAGACGACTGATGTCCAAGCTNGCCAAGATGGATCCCCTGCCAAATATTCTGAGATCTTCAAATGTATCATAATGAGGAGACGACTGATGTCCAAGCGGATTGACAACTCTTTTGACTGCGGAAGCTTTCCAGCCAAAAAAGAGAGAAATTCCAGATGGCTTTGTCTGTGACATGCTGCCAGAGAAAAAATAAACACAAATAAATTGAAGAATGAAATCCCTAAAAGGATTTTTAAACTACAGCTTCTTCACAACACCCTTCTTTAATGTCACTGCCTTCCTCTTCTTGGCAACAACGACCGCCTGAGACTTTGGTTCCTCCAACACAACCTCAGGAGGAGCAGACCTACTCCTTTCACTTCCTGAAGGGCTAAACATTATGCCATGTATACAAANGCCAAGATGGATCCCCTGCCAAATATTCTGAGATCTTCAAATGTATCATAATGAGGAGACGACTGATGTCCAAGCTGATTGACAACTCTTTTGACTGCGGAAGCTTTCCAGCCAAAAAAGAGAGAAATTCCAGATGGCTTTGTCTGTGACATGCTGCCAGAGAAAAAACAAACACAAATAAATTGAAGAATGAAATCCCTAACAGGATTTTTAAACTACAGCTTCTTCACAACACCCTTCTTTAATGTCACTGCCTTCCTCTTCTTGGCAACAACGACCGCCTGAGACTTTGGTTCGTCCAACACAACCTCAGGAGGAGCAGACCTACTCCTTTCACTTCCTGAAGGGCTAAACATTATGCCATGTATACAAANTCCAACACAACCTCAGGAGGAGCAGACCTACTCCTTTCACTTCCTGAAGGGCTAAACATTATGCCATGTATACAAAAAAGCTGAGAGCATATCCGAGAACAAAAGTGGTGAGAATTTCCAGAGTTCTCATAAAACCAAACGTCAATTATAGGATTTTCTACTTCTAAAGCAATGGGATATTCACTAACATTAGTAACAGTAATACTAATTGGATGACAACCACCATCAAAATTAAAAACTGAACTTGCATAAGCATGTCTGTAGAAATTAACACAATTATTCCGACAAAGACTATTACCAGAATGACTAACAATCAAATTCTTGCAATCACAATCAGAAAAAGGTTTCAAACGAAATATATTCTTATCTCTAGGACTACACATCCAGAGAGTCTTCAACTCAACACAAGCTGCATTAACTATCACAACGTTCTCAAGAAGGCCCAAAGACAAAGACTCAAACCTGAACAACTGATCGTCATGATCAGCATAGAAAATAGCTTAATCTACTCCATAAGCACACTTCTCACCAATACTGAAATCATTGATCATAGGATAACAAACATCTTTATTCCACCTGATGAACGTCGGTTGAGCACACTGTCTAAACTGACTCGTAACAGACAACAAGCCAGGCATATGGTTGGCAGCAGTACAGAACGTAGTCTTCCACTGGACGCAACTTAACAAACTGCTGCTGCCATGGTGTATATATATATATATATATATACCAGTAAAACACGCAATAGAAAACACATATTGCATCAGCCTAAGAGCTGAGCAAACAAGAACCGATAAAATCGAAGTTCAATGACAAATAATGTAACAAACAAAGTCCAGCAGTTGATAAGTAATGGAAATTCCCACAACTTCCATACATTTAGTCATAAGTCCTGTATGTGAAACAATTTACGAANCAGTTGATAAGTAATGGAAATTCCCACAACTTCCATACATTTAGTCATAAGTCCTGTATGTGAAACAATTTACGAATTTAGAGTTACAAGGTTAGAATTTAATATACTTACGAGTTTAGAGCATGAGGAAGCATTTTCATTGAACACCAACAATCTTTCATCCAACCACCACCGACACCAGGACCGAATACTCGTCTTCCTGACATAGTTAAATGTCATATCTGTATTAACATGCTCGGAGTGGATATGGTGCTAATTCAGGTCATCCATGCGAAATAGAACGAGGNCAGTTGATAAGTAATGGAAATTCCCACAACTTCCATACATTTAGTCATAAGTCCTGTATGTGAAACAATTTACGAGTTTAGAGTTACAAGGTTAGAATTTAATATACTTACGAGTTTAGAGCATGAGGAAGCATTTTCATTGAACACCAACAATCTTTCATCCAACCACCACCGACACCAGGACCGAATACTCGTCTTCCTGACATAGTAAAATGTCATATCTGTATTAACATGCTCGGAGTGGATATGGTGCTAATTCAGGTCATCCATGCGAAATAGAACGAGGNAAATGTCATATCTGTATTAACATGCTCGGAGTGGATATGGTGCTAATTCAGGTCATCCATGCGAAATAGAACGAGGAAATTAGCTTCGTTGTGCAGAAACTTCTTAGCATTCATGAATAAGTTTGACATAGGTAAATCGAATCCACTGCCACATGGTGGTCCATGCTGAAATACTGCTGCATGGTCGACTATTTCTCACATGCAACATCGTCGAAAACAAACTTACAGTTTGGTAAAGCATCACTTGGCAGCACGACTGTTTCATCATCACTAAATGAAAAATAACGAAGACCATATACTGATTGTAGTATTTGTGATAGACATAGGTATTTTGGCTGTTGTAGAGCTTTCGAGTATAGGTAAATATTCTCGAACCAAAGACTGTTGGGTTCCTCCAAAAGGCTGAGAAGCACACATGTCTTTCGACAGTTCCTTGGTTCTACTTTGATACCCTGCATGGTGGTTGGCAGTAGCATCCCATGACGAGATTCGCAAGCGTTATTTTCGTCATCGGCCATGATGCGAATGGGAAGCGTGTTGGACTGTGGCATGATCTCCATTGAACTTATATGCGAATGGATAAACCACAGGTATTTATGGCAACAGGGCCATACTCGAGGTAGCCATCCACGTGGATGGCCAAGTTTGAGGTCGGGTGATGAGGACAGCTACAAACATATAAAGTAGATGTAGCGAAAATGCTGTGCTAGTATGTCGTAATGTGACATGGGTGTAAGACCAAGAGGGGACATAAATATGCTAATCAACCACCTCCCTTTCGAGGTCACATTCCAGGCTACAAATATTGCAAGTACAGTATGCGACTAGCACGGAGATTGAAGCGAGGCGACGTCCCTGTCAATTCGTTGTACGAAGCATGCAAGGAACACAATGCGACACAGTAGCAAGTTGGAAGATAGGCACGTGACCGACACTGTCCTTGTACCAAATCGATAGTTAGATCGCCCAAGTCCAAACTCGGCTAATGTATAGCTGCCTGTGGCCTGTTCTGAAAAATACAGTCAAGATGGAATGGGCTTCAGGAAGACCGGGAAGACATGGAGTAAACCTCGCAAAGTGGGGAAGCAAGGAGGCAGCTTGCCCTTCATCCTTCCAGTGCTCAGCATCCTCGGTACAAAAAAATGACAGCGGACTGTATCTTCAACCCTACTGTCTAGGTGTCGGTGCCACAAAGCGAAAACAGGGGAGGGTAGGGCAAAAGAAGCGAGTTTAAGGTCCCTTTCAAGCCGCCCACTAACCAACATAGATAGTTTGCCCGCAAATAAAAAATAGATAATTTCCGATGCGTGTTCATGCATGGAGACCTACCACACCATCTGAGACGAGTTGAATGCGACCTAGATACCAGCCTCTGGCCAGGGACACATTGGACCTAAGTGTGGCGATACAGTAGAACACTTTGTAAGCTATGGTAATTTAAGGACTCCACAAGAACTGAAAACGTATTTGAGAAGTGCNGCGATACAGTAGAACACTTTGTAAGCTATGGTAATTTAAGGACTCCACAAGAACTGAAAACGTATTTGAGAAGTGGGAGATTACACTACAACTACAAAGCAGAGCAACTGGTTCGAGAATGGAACTGTGGACACCTATGTCTGTGCTTCCTTNGAGATTACACTACAACTACAAAGCAGAGCAACTGGTTCGAGAATGGAACTATGGACACCTATGTCTGTGCTTCCTTTCAAGGTAGATGTTCAAACTATACTTAACGGGGATGCACTACATGTAAGGATCAGTCATGTCCCTATCATGTCGGGCAATAGCTCGGAATTGTATTCTGTGCACTTTCCCCCACTGAACCTTGATGGAGTGTGGTCTGTCGCACTCAAACTTACTTATCTGTACCGAACATAGATGAATACAATTGCATGTTTTGTTACATCAAGGAGGACGATAAGAGAGGAGAGGTATGTGTACCCACAGGTTTGTATGAGTTTGAAAATATAGGCGAGTACCTTAAGTGTATACTGGGGCCGGATATGGTGTAGGTGCTGCGAGGTAACACTAATATGCTACACAGCGAGATGTAATGCACGGCACAGATAGACTTCAAGCAAAGCGATACACTCGATGCTATGCTTGGATTCGAGAACGCAAAGTACGAAGTGAATAAAACTCACGAATCTANAAGCAAAGCGATACACTCGATGCTATGCTTGGATTCGAGAACGCAAAGTACGAAGTGAATAAAACTCACGAATCTATCCTGCCGGTAACCATCTTCCCTGTTAATGTTATAAGAATAAACTGTAATTTGGTTACCAGATCGCACCTCAACGGTAAGCCTAGCCAAACACTACACGAATTTTCAACATTGGTACCTCCATACTTTAGCTGGTGAACATACCTAAGACACCCATTTACGTACCGGTCGTGACAGAGAGCGTACATGAAGTGGTCGTCTCTATAGTAGACCAAGACCGATGTTTGATTAATTTTCGAGGTGAGGAAATAACAGTGCATCTACATCTACGCAAAGATGTGNCCGATGTTTGATTAATTTTCGAGGTGAGGAAATAACAGTGCATCTACATCTACGCAAAGATGTGTCTGAAATTCAGGCGTACGAATACTAAGTTACTAAAAACAGCTTACAGCACCATACCAGAAGTCAGTACGAGGCGAGCACCCAGAGCACTAACAACTAAAAACATTCGTTTCCTTAGAAGATTGGGACTGTCGTTAAACAAGTATGTACATGAAAATATTAAATGTAGCCGAGCCAGCAGGCTTCGAAGACGTGATCACCAAGGCAGAAATCCAGCCAGGTCCATATGTACCCTCGTCCAAGGTTCGGATTCCGGTACAAAATCAAGATATATACACCATACCATGTAATTTGTATTTGAGGTTTCGAGGAATGCTAACAACGGCAGGCAATGCCGTACCTGTAACAACGAAAATCATTAGAAATGGTATACTACACATGAGAAGTAGAATCATGTACGAGCTGAATGGATGTGTAGTGGATGCGACGAGAGATGTTGGAATTATGCATACCATGAAGAATTATCTCTCATTGAGAACAACAAACTACCAGCGGCTAAAATGGCAGGCTGTGGGATCGAAAAGAACTTGAAGGTTCCTGTCTATGCTATTGGTAAATTCGAAGTATGTATTCCACTATCTATACTGTTAGGGTTCGCTGAAGACTACAAGCACATAATTATTAATTCTAAGCAGGAGTTAGTAACTCACATGGCCAACACGCAAGCGAACGTGCTCCTGAATAGTGCCGCGGGCCAGAAGCCATGGTGGTGGCGATACGATCTATCGAATGTTGCTTCCCCACATTCAGGTATAAATCTCAGAGCATGTGAATTTTTTGAAATACACAGAGAAATGTAGGAACATCGTTACTGCGTTTCGTACAGGGAGTTTAAAAACCTACCCAAGCGTACCGTCCTCTGTGAGCATAAATTGGAATGTCAAAACGAGTTTCACGAGAGACAAACCACGCTACAAAATAGCTGCATTTCAGACAGACAAACAGAATGCCGTCAATGAAGACCGTTCGAAATTTGATCATGCGAACATTAAGAATGTTAAAGTTTTCCTCAACTCTGTGTGCTATCAACATGGATATTTAAACATATATTTCGCAATTGATATGTACATGGTACTGTATCAAATGAGATCCTAGTATGAGCAAATACAGTCACCGACACTGGAACCGAACGAGTTCATGAACACCACTTCCCTGCTGGTGTTTGATGCTAGTAAACAGGATGATAGAATAAAGTCAGGTGTATTCGACTGCAGGATTGAAATGATCTCCTCGGAGAATTCCCCAGCTTACATTAAGGGCTACGCTTTAATAACTGACGATAGACTGGCCATGTACAATGTGCGCGAAAGAGTAGTTAAAATACTGACATAGTTGGTACCTATAGTCCATTCACCATCCAACCATCACAATGTTCGCGAACATTCAGGGATTCATGTGAACATGTGGTTTCGTTATTAAACGCATCTGCATAGCATATATGTAGACTGCAACATAGCGACAGGTACCCCCGTTTCCATGGACGTTGCTCGACAGGAAAAGTAAGGTGATTGCTGGAAAAANACTGCAACATAGCGACAGGTACCCCCGTTTCCATGGACGTTGCTCGACAGGAAAAGTAAGGTGATTGCTGGAAAAATACTATCACAGTCTCAATTGGGACGACGATGGCGATGTGATAATGTAGGTGGTGTACTTACCTCAATGTTGGCCATTGTAGTGTGGTCTTCATGGCTGACTCAGGAGATGGTTGAGCATCTATTTCGACGTGAACGTAAAACTATGTGATCTGCAGACAAATGCCCTTCTTTAAGAGCACTGAAGGCACAAAAACCAAAAATTACTGTGACATGTGCAGACTAGGCCGCATGCTTGAACATACTGCTGCAAGGAAGTGGGGTGTGGAGAGTGCCATGGTGTGCTGGGGAGCAGTTCTTTCTAACAGAAGACAATAATAATAGCAACCCAGCGGAGAGGTNACTGCAACATAGCGACAGGTACCCCCGTTTCCATGGACGTTGCTCGACAGGAAAAGTAAGGTGATTGCTGGAAAATACTATCACAGTCTCAATTGGGACGACGATGGCGATGTGATAATGTAGGTGGTGTACTTACCTCAATGTTGGCCATTGTAGTGTGGTCTTCATGGCTGACTCGGGAGATGGTTGAGCATCTATTTCGACGTGAACGTAAAACTATGTGATCTGCAGACAAATGCCCTTCTTTAAGAGCACTGAAGGCACAAAAACCAAAAATTACTGTGACATGTGCAGACTAGGCCGCATGCTTGAACATACTGCTGCAAGGAAGTGGGGTATGGAGAGTGCCATGGTGTGCTGGGGAGCAGTTCTTTCTAACAGAAGACAATAATAATAGCAACCCAGCGGAGAGGTNTGGAGAGTGCCATGGTGTGCTGGGGAGCAGTTCTTTCTAACAGAAGACAATAATAATAGCAACCCAGCGGAGAGGTTAAACCACTTGATACGATCATGGCAGGCTTATAGCGAAAATGAACAAAAATGCTTTGACACTGATGGAACTAGTGGTCGGGAAGCAGTACATAACATCGGATTTCCTGTGGGCGGAGACATCTTATGGCAAGTTCATAACATATTTGTTGAATGCCGAGTTTCGGGTACGTTTTCCTTATGTTACATTCCACTGATCACTGAGAGCGACATGGCAAAGCTTAGTGGTACTACAGTGCACATAGTCTATGTGGTAATCAAGACTATCGGCAATGGTTAGACAATGCATGTGCTAGAATTTGCATAGGAAATAATAGTGTCTCTCTCTCTAGTAGAATTATATCCTTCCAAATGCAAAATTCAACCCGCTGGATGCGGTCAAGTACGGTGATGTTACGACTGGGTAACGACATGTACACTTCAGTGCCTGCTCAAGTGGAAAGTGCTACGGACTGGAACGGTTACATGGAAGACGATGTGTTCACCGCTAACTTACGAAGTTTACTTGGCGACAGAAGCAACGAGTGTTACATCTCACTGCAGTCATCAGCAGTGCAGCATTCACCGCCGCCACCATGAACAATACGTTTGACACACGTTACTGTGTATCGTTTCTGCTGGAAAATGTGAACTGAGGTACTTTATCGGGTATAGGCGGATGGTGTGCGCTTGGAAATGAGGAATCTGCAAGTATGAGATGGTGTAAATCACATGTGGGGATACCATGATGTGTGGGATAATTTCCACAGTGAGATGCTACCCTGCTACAAGTATATCGATGTGCTGTTGCTANGGGATACCATGATGTGTGGGATAATTTCCACAGTGAGATGCTACCCTGCTACAAGTATATCGATGTGCTGTTGCTAATCTCCGACCAAACAGTCAGCTACTCGCAAATGGACACATTTTCATAATGTACACATAATTCAAAGATATTACCTAACTGCATCAGGAGAACAGGAAAGTGGACTTTGTCCTGCACGATGTATAGACTGGTACAACCTGCAGGTGGACCGAAGACTTTACAGGTCACAGACACTGAAGAGCCAAACAACTGGTACACCTGCCTAAATCATATAGGGGCCATCCGAGCATGCATAAGTGCCGCAAGACGACGTGGCATGGACTCGACTAATGTCTGAATGTATGCAGGAGGCAATTCACACCGTGAATCATGCAGGGCAGTCCACAAATCCAACTTGCGCCAATTTGAGAAAGTGTTGCACATCTGTCACGTTTAATGATTTTCGTCAGTCGTCATTTGTACCGTTCTTTCAAGATCTTTTTCCGGCCACAGCGATGTCGAAGATGTGATGTTTTACCAGATTCCCGATATTCACGGTACACTCGTGAAATGGTCGTATGCGAATATCCAAATGTTATCGCTACCTCGGAGATGCTATGTCCCATCTCTCGTTCGCTGTACCTGTAGAGCTATAAGGAGGGGTGAGGTGCCAAAACATACCCGAAACTCAAGTACGTGTATAGTGAAGGTACCGCAAAAAACATATAACATATGTGTAGTTTTATTCATCGTTACCATTATATTAAAGGTAACATTAATATAAATTTACTGTAGCAGTAGTATAGTAANAATTATATTAAAGGTAACATTAATATAAATTTACTGTAGCAGTAGTATAGTAAAAAGGGAACATTATTCTCTGTATACACGAAACACAAGTACATTGGAGGCTGAAACCACTGGGTATGTAGGGAGAGACATTGTTTGAAGCATAAGTACTTCGAATGGTAACTAGTACCATGTCCGCTGGCGACCGCACCCGGTGGGTATGTAGGATGAGAGATGGGCCATACACAAACTACAAGTACCATGTATGCAGGAGGTCACAGCCGCTGGGTATTATGTCGCGAGAGTGAGGGGGAGAGAGAGGTGGGTCATACAGGCTANGGGATACCATGATGTGTGGGATAATTTCCACAGTGAGATGCTACCCTGCTACAAGTATATCGATGTGCTGTTGCTTATCTCCGACCAAACAGTCAGCTACTCGCAAATGGACACATTTTCATAATGCACACATAATTCAAAGATATTACCTAACTGCATCAGGAGAACAGGAAAGTGGACTTTGTCCTGCACGATGTATAGACTGGTACAACCTGCAGGTGGACCGAAGACTTTACAGGTCACAGACACTGAAGAGCCAAACAACTGGTACACCTGCCTAAATCATATAGGGGCCATCCGAGCATGCATAAGTGCCGCAAGACGACGTGGCATGGACTCGACTAATGTCTGAATGTATGCAGGAGGCAATTCACACTGTGAATCATGCAGGGCAGTCCACAAATCCAACTTGCGCCAATTTGAGAAAGTGTTGCACATCTGTCACGTTTAATGATTTTCGTCAGTCGTCGTTTGTACCGTTATTTCAAGATCTTTTTCCGGCCGCAGCGATGTCGAAGATGTGATGTTTTACCAGATTCCCGATATTCACGGTACACTCGTGAAATGGTCGTATGCGAATATCCAAATGTTATCGCTACCTCGGAGATGCTATGTCCCATCTCTCGTTCGCTGTACCTGTAGAGCTATAAGGAGGGGTGAGGTGCCAAAACATACCCGAAACTCAAGTACGTGTATAGTGAAGGTACCGCAAAAAACATATAACATATGTGTAGTTTTATTCATCGTTACCATTATATTAAAGGTAACATTAATATAAATTTACTGTAGCAGTAGTATAGTAAAAAGGGAACATTATTCTCTGTATACACGAAACACAAGTACATTGGAGGCTGAAACCACTGGGTATGTAGGGAGAGACATTGTTTGAAGCACAAGTACTTCGAATGGTAACTAGTACCATGTCCGCTGGCGACCGCACCCGGTGGGTATGTAGGATGAGAGATGGGCCATACACAAACTACAAGTACCGTGTATGCAGGAGGTCACAGCCGCTGGGTATTATGTCGCGAGAGTGAGGGGGAGAGAGAGGTGGGTCATACAGGCTANTGTATGCAGGAGGTCACAGCCGCTGGGTATTATGTCGCGAGAGTGAGGGGGAGAGAGAGGTGGGTCATACAGGCTAATTAAATATTATTATTTGGGCGAGCATGGGTGATGTGTGTAGAGGGAATGGGTGTGGCACCTTTCCGCCATCCTGGGTGAACATGCAATATATAACCCCTGTGCTGGCCTGTAGCTAGAGACTTGTGATCTGTCAGCTCGTTCGAATGAACCCCATTTGTTTGCTGCCAGACACTCTGTATTCACGTTGGCACTTCGACATTAGCTGTACTTCACTTTCAACACTTGTGGTAAGTGTTTTACCATCAATTGAAAACTCGGTGCTTGTTGGCCAGTGTACTTGGTGACTCGCACATGCCTTTATGTAGCTCATTACCAACTCGGTCATACAGGAGACGGGTAAGCAATGAGCGTGGCGCCCGCACGCTGAGGAAGTTGTGATCCGGCCTTTCGGTGCCACTCTTGGAATGGCAGGCTCCCTGCCCCTGTCCCCTGATGTCACGCCCCTTCGAGTCGAGCCGTGTGATTACAGGGCGGCTTGTCCTTATGGTGGGGATGGTCCTCCGCCCGTCCTTCGCAGGCGGAGCGGTGAGGCTACAAAATAATACACCTTCCTTCAGAACTTTATGCTCGCTCGCAGGCAGTATATTCTATCGTATATTTAATGTATTTTGTTGTTACCACAGCATACGCTCTCTCTCCGTACTATAACATTAGTGTTCGTAATAGGAGTCATTCACGAGTGTCTCGGGTTGGATACTTGAGCTGTTTTCAGCTGGAACTGGCCAAGTGCGGGCTCCTGGTGGCACAAGGTAGGGATGGCACAGTGATGGAATGCAATGGTGTGCTTGAGGGAGAGAGTCTGGGAACACTCTGAGCGAACATCTTTTGTTTTTTACTTGTACTGTGTGGGTACTCAATCTATATGGCTCGTATCGCGGCAAATGTTGATAGTTTAGGCTGGTTGCAAGACAAGATTTCAGGCTAGCTTAGGATTATACATTTTCCCCATAGGTTCCCACCTGGTCCGGTGTTGAGCAGTCCTTCGAGCGTTTCTCTAGACTGGCCAGTCGAGACGTCCTTAATCGTTGTGTTTTCTCCGCCTCTTCCACAAGCAAGATAGATTCTGGTCATTCTTCCTTTCCATCTTTTCCTTCTTTCGCATCGCCATCATCAGATTCTTCTTATACTTCCAAATCTACACTGTTTAACGCACCTACGATGTGACCACCTGCACTACAGTGCGGTTTCTNGATTCTTCTTATACTTCCAAATCTACACTGTTTAACGCACCTACGATGTGACCACCTGCACTACAGTGCGGTTTCTACGATCGACTGTGCTGATCAGCCGAATGGCTTGTTCCATGATTGTACATGCTCCCTCAACTGGCACTAACTTATTTTGTAGTACTTAAGCATAAGCTCAATGTATATACTTCTTGTGAGACTCTATGTGTGTTGTTTAATAACAACTGTTTGTTTGCAAATAAAAAAGGAATTGTAATAATACATATTTATTCGTACTTGATTAGTTTTTTTGTGTAACAACTGACAATTACTTGTTTTGTGGTACTTACGCATAAGCGAAACTGAAACATGTCTTGTGTGTACATTCAGTTGTTGTTGTTTAATCGCAAACNTGCATAAGCGAAACTGAAACATGTCTTGTGTGTACATTCAGTTGTTGTTTAATCGCAAACAATACCGTTCCTGTAAGGTGTATGTGACACTGTTCTTATTTCTGGGTGTAGGGACAGAGAATTTCTGTTGTGCGTAATCATAAAACAATGTGTATGCTTTTTTTATGTGAATATATATATGTGTTCTGAAACTTTGAGTGTTCTTATTTCTGAGTGTAGAGAGTGAGCTGTCAAAACAAACCAACCNATATATATATGTGTTCTGAAACTTTGAGTGTTCTTATTTCTGAGTGTAGAGAGTGAGCTGTCAAAACAAACCAACCTTGTGCTAGTATACAGTAACCGCGAAACACAGTACACAGACACATTGCTGCTTGCCTATCACCAAGGCGCAAGTCACACAAATATGTATGTTTTGGGTGGAGATCTGCAATGACAAGAAGTGCTAGTATATTTAAAGCACAAGTAGTACACACATCATTAAGGGGCAAGTTATGATACACGCAAGTACCGCCGTACTCTGTGTATGACTGGTCATAACTGCATCTTCCGCCTGCACAAGGCCAGTGACATAACTGGTTGACGAGTTTCTCCGTGCTGGCCCACTGTGATAGGGGGTATAAATACAACCTCCAAGAATGCTACACTTTCACTTGTTGCCAGACCTCCGAACCGTACGTGCACGTGACCGCAACATCAGCCATGCTAGTGTATTCCTGTACACACACGATGGTGACACTATACATCTGGCTGCAGCACTCTGCACATGATGCGACATGTCCTCAGCCACCACGACAGTTCACAGGCATCTGCTATCGCTCTAACCGCTACCATNCTCTGCACATGATGCGACATGTCCTCAGCCACCACGACAGTTCACAGGCATCTGCTATCGCTCTAACCGCTACCATACGTCAATTTTGGGTAAGTGTTCTTCTGCATTGTGTGTGTTGGTGAGTATACATACATCTGGTAACCGATCTATCGTGTGTGCTGCGGATGGTTGTTGTTCAATGGTATCCTGGCAGAGTTAGCATTATGGGAGTTCATAGCACTGCATGTTAATATTTGTGCACTTCTCACTTGACAGCCAACGGGGCCGCCCTTGTGTGTGTCAAGTACAAGTAACTACTTTTCGTTAAGAGTTTTAACAGTGCTCTCGTGAACATGGGGTGTTCTATCCTAGAGCATTCATTTGAGTTGTGTACTCGTCGGGGGCCATGTGTTGCGCTGAGGTACTAGATATATATATATAATTAACACTCTCGCGGTGTGTGTGTTTATTTTCCACTACACGACCCTTAGTCAGTGAAGACCGACTGGCCGACCACTTCAAACCGGTCCCCTACCTGGCCTTGTGTATACATTCCAGCACGAGGACCGTTAACTTGTAGTTTAACATAGCGTGCGAGCAGGGGGGTGGGGGCTAAAATAACCAGTCCCATTTGACTTTTTGTTTTATATAGTAGTAGTCATATCCTGCATGCGTCTCCTGCTGGTTTAGGCCTCAGTGGATACTACATTGTACACTCTAACTAGCATACGCACTGTATGCATATCACCCAGGTTCGAGACTCGGGAGAAGGATGCCTATAATTTCACTGTTTTCCCTCCCTTTGTTCAACGCATCCACCAGGCATTGTACTCCTGGGTAGAGGTCCAGCGAACTCACTTGCATGTTTTTTCCCCGCTCTATATTTATATATATAAACACACAGTTTTTTTATTTGTATTTTATCTAGAGTGTTATGTATGTGTACTGGTCGTGCTGTTTTGTGTTTAACATGACTTGCATGTCTGTTCCCCCTTATATACAGTGTTTGTCTTTTATACACACATACACACATTTTTTTGCGAACTAACCTAGAAACAGGGTGGGGTTTGTTTCATAGGATAACTCCCGGTATCTTGCACCACCACCACCACCCCCACCAGACATTGAAGCTACAGGTTCATAATCATCAGCGTTGTGTCCATCATCTGCTGCATTGACTACTCCTTCTCCTAATATATGTAGGCCCGCACTACAGTGTGGTTTCTGTGACCAGTTGTTTACAGTTTGTCGGAATGGATTGCGACACGACAGCAATTGCGCTCTCAATCCATTCCAACAGCCCGCTCAATATTTGTGCGAGCGGTGCAGATGCTCCTTCGCAAGTGCCGAACATCTCGTAAGACATAGACCAATTTGTACAGGAGTGATCAGGCAGGCTGCCTCGTCCAACTGCGCATTCTACAATGAGGGCTTCAGGTGTTCTTGCGATGCCCATCGCCATGAACGTGCATGTTGGGCGAATCCCACAGTTCAACCATTACAATGTGGGACCTGCGGCCAGCAGTTTACCAGAGCCTATCAACTTCGAGCGCATTGCGCAAAGTGCTCTGGTGCTGCTAACCCCACCTCCAGGCCGGCGAAGTGTGCACGAGTGGCAAGCCCACAGCTCAGGCCTTCCGATGCAATTCCGGCTCTTGTGAGCGAGAGTAGCTCTCGTCAAGGCTGCACTGCCACTGGGGCTGGCGAGAGCAACTCGCATGGGTTTGTTGAGGTGGAAAGCGCGTTCAACGGCGTTATGGGAACATATGTCGCTGATAATACCTCGAGGGTGGCCGTGAACATTTGCGGCTACTTCGAGCGTATGAAAGCACCTATTATTGGCCAACTCGAGCAGGAAGTCGAGAACCAGGGGGTGGTCAAATGCAATATATTTCACGAGTGCGTTTATGGCAAACCCGAGCCACACGACGACGAGGTCGATCGTCGTGCATTTAAGATGAAGAACATGCCTGTATTTCATGTGGCCGACATAGAGGAGGCAGTGTCGGCCACCATTGCCAAGATCTGTCAGGNTCAAGGCTGCACTGCCACTGGGGCTGGCGAGAGCAACTCGCATGGGTTTGTTGAGGTGGAAAGCGCGTTCAACGGTGTTATGGGAACATATGTCGCTGATAATACCTCGAGGGTGGCCGTGAACATTTGCGGCTACTTCGAGCGTATGAAAGCACCTATTATTGGCCAACTCGAGCAGGAAGTCGAGAACCAGGGGGTGGTCAAATGCAATATATTTCACGAGTGCATTTATGGCAAACCCGAGCCACACAACGACGAGGTCAATCGTCGTGCATTTAATATGAAGAACATGCCTGTATTTCATGTGGCCGACATAGAGGAGGCAGTGTCGGCCACCATTGCCAAGATCTGTCAGGAGGAGACAGACTACATGGGGAAGGGCAGCGGCTGGACCCTCACTGCCGTGAAACAGGTCCAGTTATGCATAAATAAGCTCGATCCCCCAAGAGTATCGTCGTACATCCCCTTGCCTGCAGGTTCTGCAGAGAAAGGGGTGATTATCAAGCACCACAATGCTGACCTGCAGTGCTTTAAATGGGATATACTGACATGCTTTGTAGAGGGGGCACATCTGGAATGCATCGATCGGCGTTACACAAGGCTGGAGACACTCTTCGATTTTTCGACTATAGATTTTCCCACCCCTATACGGCAAATAGCTAGGTTTAATAGAGCTAATCAGGGGGTCAGCATCAATATTTATGCTCTCGACAAGAATATGAAAGTAGTGCTGATATGGGTGACAGGTGAAGAACTGGCTCAGCACATTGATTTGCTGCTGCTCACCAACCCTAAGGAGGACCAGAACTGGCACTATTGTTATATAAAGAATTTCTCTCATCTAGTACACTCCCAGGTGACGTGACACACTGAGCATTTAGATATCAGTAAATGCTGCTTCAAAGCATATGATAATCGAGCATGTGTGACCAGGTTGACATGGACCGAAAATCTGGCCGAGCACAGGAGGTATTGTAATGACCACACTGCTGTTTGCGCAGACAATGCAATTATTCCAGCCTCCAAGATGACCATCCTACCCCCGGGTGTAACTATTTACACGGGCGAAGGTGCGTAGAAATACTTCATGGAAGAGGTGGTTAGGATAGGTCTCCTGGTGAAAGACATATATAGTCAGTCTGAACATATGCGAGCACTAATGCACGGGGAAGAGGCTATGCTCTAGCCACTACCTGCTGCCACTGTTCAGGCGTGTTCACCTACGACAACAGAAAGCTGCATGACCATGATCATTTTATGGCAGTTTTATCAGGGTGTCTTGTAATAACTGCAACAAGCTTCGTCGCTGCCCCCAGAGACTACCGATACTCTTCCATAATTTGATGTATGATGCCAAGTTCATTATTAAGCAGCTTGGCTACGATTCCCATGACATATTTATTATTCCGCACACCAAGGAAAAACTCATCACCTTCAGTATAAGTTTGGGTGACAAATTCACCATTTAATTTATCGACACGTTTAGATTCATGTCTGCCAGTCTGGCAACTCTCGTGCAGAATCTGCTCTCCGGAGAATTCCACACATCTCGCTTCTTCACCATAGAGCGCGAGCTAGAGCTGGTAACCCGGAAAGGCATCTTCCCCTACGATTATGTTAGCTCGTGGGAGAGGCTCGCCGAGCCGCGGTTACCTGCTATAGAGTCATTCTATAATAGGCTTACTGGGGGGAACGTCAGTGCAGAAGACTACCAGCACGCACAAACCGTCTGGGATGTGTTCGGCTGCCGCACCCTCAGAAACTATTCGGAGCTCTACTGGAAGACGGACGTGTTTATTCTGTGCCACATCTTCGAGAATTTCCAGGGTCTCTGTCTACGCACGTACAGTATCGACTGTGTGTGCTATGTCAGCGCTCCCGGATTCTTGTTTGACACAATGTTGCGCAAGATGCAGGTGGAATTGGAGTGACTTAGGGACTGTGACACTTTTTATTGAAGCTGGTATCTGGGGAGGGGTGGCACAGTGTATTAAGAGGCTTATAGTGGCCAACAATAGGGATTTACCAACCATGTACGATGCCAGCAAGCCATCCACCTACCTCCAGTACATATATGCCAATAATTTATACGGGTGGGCGATGTCTCTGCCGCTCCCATACGGTGATTTCGAATGGACAGGCACGAATCTCGATGTCATGAGCATGCCGGACGACGGAGATGTCGACTAAATACTCGAGGGAGATGTAGAGTACCCTACTGCTCTTCAGAAGAGCACGTGGATCTTCCATTCTTGCCAGTGAACGAGTGTCCNTTCAGAAGAGCACGTGGATCTTCCATTCTTGCCAGTGAACGAGTGTCCCCCGGGGTACAAACACGCTAAACTCATGACGACCATGGAGAGCAAGCTTCATTATATCGTACATTACTGTACTCTGAAGCAAGCATTGGATCTTGGGTTGCGGCTGAAGGCTATTCACAGTGTCTTTCAATTCCAGCAGAAGGCGTGGCTAAAGCAGTATATATNGATCTTGGGTTGCGGCTGAAGGCTATTCACAGTGTCTTTCAATTCCAGCAGAAGGCGTGGCTAAAGCAGTATATAGACATGAATACGATGGAGAGTCAAGCAACCACAAACACCTTCGAGAATGACTGTTTTTAATTAATGAATAATGCAACGTACAGCAAACTTATGGAAAATAAACGTAAACGACAGCGTATGGAACTCTTGTGTAGAGAAGTTCGGGCTANGATCTTGGGTTGCGGCTGAAGGCTATTCACAGTGTCTTTCAATTCCAGCAGAAGGCGTGGCTAAAGCAGTATATATACATGAATACGATGGAGAGTCAAGCAGCCACAAACACCTTCGAGAATGACTGTTTTTAATTAATGAATAAGGCAACGTACAGCAAACTTATGGAAAATAAACGTAAACGACAGCGTATGGAACTCTTGTGTAGAGAAGTTCGGGCTAGGAAATTAATTGCTAAACCTGCATTTAAATGCAGAACGATATACGGTGAATCGTTGTCCCTAGTCAAATTATGCCAAGAGAGCGTAACGTTTGACAAGACCATATACACTGGCTTTGCTGTACTCGACCTGTCAAAGACACTGATATATATATTTTACTATGACGCCTCTGACCCGGCACTCATGTCGGAGTTCGACACGAGCGGCTACCCTCCCACTCATCCCTGCTATTCTCCAGTCAACGCCAAGGTGATTGGGAATTTTAAGGATGAGTGCGCAGGTAGCGATGTGGGTGAGTTAGTCGGGTTGCGGGCGAATATGTATGTGTACCATTGCCAGAATACGGTGGTGAAACGTGCGAAGGGGATACAGAGGTGAATAGTTGAAAACATGTTAACATTTGACGATTATCGGCGCATCCATTTGGCCTAGCGCAGCATGAGAGTACAGGTCGGTAGTATAAGCTCGTACCACCACGAAGTTTACACTGAGCGTGCAAAAAATTAGTGCTTTCGTGCATGGACGACAAACAAAAATTCCTGGATTATGCCATTCATACCATCCCCTATGGTTATCAGACCTTAAATGTAAAAACAGCTCTGGGTCAGGCCTACATAGTTATGTATGTCGTCTCGGAGAGAGTGTTATTTCTCCCAGCGTGTTCTGGAGCACTTACAGGGGTCTTTGTATTCCGCTTGTCAGGCATATTGCTGAGGGTTTTGGTAGCCATATTTCTCGTAGTTTAATGGGCCGCATTTGCTATAGTGCCTTTAGTGCCATGATAACTGTGGTGCCAAGTGTGAAATTGAACACATCAAACCGTACAGAGCTGCCTAGTGTGGTATTAGTGCCACACCTGTAGACCACTCGCACAACCTGTGCACNGAGGGTTTTGGTAGCCATATTTCTCGGAGTTTAATGGGCCGCATTTGCTATAGTGCCTTTAGTGCCATGATAACTGTGGTGCCAAGTGTGAAATTTAACACATCAAACCGTACAGAGCTGCCTAGTGTGGTATTAGTGCCACACCTGTAGACCACTCGCACAACCTGTGCACNAACACATCAAACCGTACAGAGCTGCCTAGTGTGGTATTAGTGCCACACCTGTAGACCACTCGCACAACCTGTGCACACATGCTTTAAACTACATGCTGAATCTGACACCTAGTTAGATGTTTGCACGCAAACGAATGACCCGAGTGTTGCATTATCGGAATGTTACTTTCAACTGTTGACATGTCATTTGTAAAAGGTAACACTTATTTACGTGCTAATAATACAGTATGGTTACCTGTAAGTTTTTAGTTTGTGCGTTTAATGTCTCGTCGAAAGCGAGATCATTACACACAGGAACATACAAATAGCACTTGAAAGGAACTGAGGAAGGATTCAGCCATGGCCTTTAATAGGGAACCANTTACACACAGGAACATACAAATAGCACTTGAAAGGAACTGAGGAAGGATTCAGCCATGGCCTTTAATAGGGAACCATCCCAGAGTTTGCCTGGAGTGACTTCGGGAAACCATGGTAAGCCGAATTCTGGATGGCCTGACCAGGATTCGAACCCGCGTCCTCCAGAATGCGAGTCCAACTTGTTACTGTTGTCCCACTTCACTCGGTCTCTGATGTATTAATGACGGGAGATGTTTATACGAACCATCATGACACAAGCGATTCTAGCACCAAAAAATANCGGTCTCTGATGTATTAATGACGGGAGATGTTTATACGAACCATCATGACACAAGCGATTCTAGCACCAAAAAATAGCATCGTTAATAAAATTAATACTAACATTTTGAAAGAGGTAAAAGGATAGACAGAGGAATATTTGTCAGTAGACACAGTCATGGACACAGAACAGAGCACTTCATATCATGTAGAGCTCCTGAATTATCTAGAGTTGTCAGGTGTGCATTCCGGTCATGCTTATGAGAAATTTAGATGCACTGCGATTATGTAACGGGATGAGGCTTTGCGTTACACAACTTGGGCGGAACATAATTGGTGCCTTTATTCTGACAGGAGTAGGAAAGGGCGAGAACGTAATCATCCCCCTGATCCTTAAAATCCCCATTGACCTCCCGTTCTAATTCAAAAGGTTGCAATTCCCTCTCAAGCTTAGTTTTCTATTACAATAAACAAAGCGCAAGGGTAAACATCATTACAGGTAGCGACATTACAGTGCTTCTCTCATGGCCAGCTCTATGTCGCATGATCGCGTGTGCCCAATGCCCAAAATCTCAACATCTTAGCGCCAGATGCAAAGACATACAACATCGTGTACAGTAGCGTCCTAAAATAGTGCTCTGTTCTGTGTTTATGATCAGTGTCTGTCTACTANAGACATACAACATCGTGTACAGTAGCGTCCTAAAATAGTGCTCTGTTCTGTGTTTATGATCAGTGTCTGTCTACTATCAAATACCGTTATTTCTCCCTATAAGTTTGTTACTATAACCACACGAGCGAAGCCACGGGTAAAAGTTAGTATATATATATGTATACATAATTTAATGATAAGCACCTAAAGCCTACCTGATTGCATGTGATGTCTCAACGCATGCATGCAATTGGCCAGCTGTAATCACTTGGCAACTCGGTGATTGGCTGGTCGATGTCCGAACGATGTCTTATTGGTGTAATATGATTGGTGTAATATGACAGGTTCAATTTCAATATGATGTTGTANGGGGGGGGGGGGGTAGGTTAGCTAAGAAGCTTAGTTTGACACCGTCTGACGTGACAGTTGGACTGTCTCGGTTAGGTTGTACCCCAGGTAATCCATGTCCAGTTACGTCAAAGCGGAGTGTGTATGGCTCGTCGATGGTTTCTCACCACCGATTTCTTCTTCAAATGAAACGTCTCCTGTTTTACCAGCGACATCGAATTATTAAGCTGCGATACCTACATCAATAGCACCATTTAATTGGTCATGAGGCGGGAGCACGCGGAGGAAACCCATCCACCTCATTATAGTGACCAATGCCTCTTCCTCCGTCCATAACACTCATTTCACTGTAATGAACACTTAAAACCTTGCGCAGATATAAAAACGTTGGAAACTCAAATAAAAGAAACCATTCCATAGGACAAATAACAAAGTCGACTTTTCCTAGTAGTAAGAATTGAAAAATAGAAACGAATTTCTTTTTTAATCATATAATTTCTGGCTAATATATTTTTCCTTGCAAAATTCCCTGGCATGTATCACTACCAAAGTGTAATAGTTTATTAAAAACAATTTAAAAAGACTGAAATGATTAAGATTGAATTTACAACATTGATTTATCTTGTGCTTAAACAAATTACAATTAACTGCCGAAANAGACTGAAATGATTAAGATTGAATTTACAACATTGATTTATCTTGTGCTTAAACAAATTACAATTAACTGCCGAAAGACAATATATAAAATCAATTTCCCATAAAAGAAAGAAACATATCTCATCTAGTGGACCCTATGTGAAGCCCGCCCCATGTTCTCTATCAGTCAGTCATAAAGTTATGCTATATGAAGTCTAGCCAGCCCCCAACCCCCAGAGATCATGACGCCAGGTGATCAGGAAACTCCGTAAAGGTAGCGCTGATTCTCTTGCCGGCGAATTCAAACCTAGATGATGTAGTGTAAGAGTCGCACCGCCGCCAGACAACGCCGACTATGCGTCGAAGACTGGCTATAGAGGGAGGAGGCCCTCCCCTCATGCTCATCGTCATCGTCCAAGTATACCAGCTGACCGCGGCGAGGTAGTCAGGCCTATGCCTGCCGTCCCTCACTGCCGAGCGCCGAAGTGGGTCATCGACAGGTGTGTTCAATCACCCATAGCCGATACCACATGTAGTACGCGTAACTCAGCAGCGTAGTAGGTGAAATTGTGCGGTGTTTCTGGCACACCGTCACATCCTCCCCTCCTCAAAGCACACACAGTAGCCCAAGCTAAGTCAGCAGACAGCGATTTTGGGTGGCAAGTCCATTGTCACCACAGCGTTTCCGGCTAGAACTCGCTTTAATCGTAGATCGTCTGTTCTCCATAATTAATAATCTTTCAAGACACCAGACCAGAACTCTTAGAAACGTAACCAGACTATACACATCAAAGCCTCTAAAAAACACTGTAGAGGAAGAATGGGGCAATTCGTAAAAATTAGGGCACTAAAACATTTACACCATAACTTTACTAATAAAAACACTTCATAAACAACACCACATTAAATAATTAAAATAATTAAATTTTATAACTCTTGAATAACCCTGAAAAAATTATCATTAATTTTTTTACATAATTTTTTTATACATTAAAAATTATTAATAAAATGACTGGATAGCAACAAATATCCAGATAATAATGAAATGGGGCACGACACACTTAATTAATTTTACCGAAAAACCTTTTTACATAGCTTATATATCATTTAAATTACTCGCTTGGAAATTGCAGCTGCACAACAATAAGCGTAACATCTGTTAAATAACGCAATATCTTAAATGGCCCGTTCCAGTGCGGTGCTAACTTTGAGCTTAAATAATTTACTTTAGCACTCAAGGTATGCCGGTGAACCATAACCAAATCACCACTACGTAATGTGGAATCTTTACATCGCGCATTTACATTTTGTTCCATTTTTTTAATGTTTTACATTTNGCATTTACATTTTGTTCCATTTTTTTAATGTTTTACATTTAAATTACGTGAAACTTCTTCCCAAATTTTTATCGCATCTTTGTTAGCTACGTTTTCCACACAAGGAGGGTGCAATGCCCAAACATTAAGTAGGGAATGTTATAACTTCCTACCATGAAAAACCTCTGCAGGCGTGTGTTTATGAGCACTGTGCATAACATTATTAAATCAAAGTAACAAATTATACGGAACCACGTCCCATNTGCAGGCGTGTGTTTATGAGCACTGTGCATAACATTATTAAATCAAAGTAACAAATTATACGGAACCACGTCCCATCCTCTTTGTATCCCCAACTGAAAACAACGAAGAGCAACCTTGATATTATGGTTGACTCTTTCAACCAAGTTTGCCTATGGATAATACGGTGAAGCATTTACCATTTTTACTCTCCACGTGAACACTAAATCGCGGAATTTCTGCGACAGAAAATACGTCGCGTTATCGGTGACAACAAAAACAGATACCCATTTCTCAATTTCATTTCTTATACCAGGCGAGGTAATAATTTCCATTACATGGGAGATATTTTTATCTCTACCCACATGACCTCCAAAAAATTACTTNTACCAGGCGAGGTAATAATTTCCATTACATGGGAGATATTTTTATCTCTACCCACATGACCTCCAAAAAATTACTTGTGATAATATCCGTAAACCGTAGGTCTTAAATGTTCCGGCACACAAACATGACATTTACTATTTTTTGTCCATTCCCCCACAAAACCTTTATGAATAGCGTAACCTGATGTTTGTAAATTTGACATAATTTGCTGGCATTCTATGTCTATTTTGTGATGTTCCTTAATGTAAACAAAAACGCCTGGAAAGTTGTGCAAATTATTTACCACCTCTTTATTTTCAACTGGGATTTCCCGTATTACATTAATTTCATTTGAATCACATGGAATAAATTTATTCACTTTAAATTCATCACTATCAAACATGCGGGAAAGAGCGTTGGCGACTGAGTTTTCATTTCCTTTTATATGGCGAACCCCATGTCCAAAAAATAGCGACCACCACTAACGTTTTTCGGTACGGGAAAATTCATAATGTCTTTAATTTTTTCCGGGTGCGTCAATAATTGACCATCAGCTATAATAAAACCTAAATATCGCATGTGTTGTTCTGTCCATCTTATTTTATCGGGATTAACCACCAAACCTGCTTCCCGCAAAGCCTCTAATACCATGCGAATGTGTTAAATGTGTTCCTCTATGGTGCTACTATATATACACACATCGTATATACACTGAGTGGCCAAATTATTATGACCACTTGACACTTATACGTAGATCGGCCATAACTTCACATTGTTGGCGCTAGAGGGCGAGATAGCTATAACAAGGGAATGCAGGACAAGTGAAGCATCAATTGCACTGTGTTGCTTGCGAATAAATGGGCAAAAAACGTGATTTAACTGCGTTTGAACGCGGAATGATTGTAGGCGCTCGAAGCGTCGGAACAAGTATCAGCAAAACAGCTGCACTTGTGAAGTATTCGAGAGCAGCAGTTATTAATGTTTACTGAGAGTGGACTACCAAGCAGAAAACCGGGTCTCAACGAATATGGAGAAAACAGCACGAAAGCATGGACCCCAACTGCATTGCCACAACACTTCAAGCTGGTGGAGGCAATATTATTGTTTGGGGGATGTTTTGTTGGAATTGTATGGGTTCTTGGTTCCTGTGGAACAACATATGAATGCCCAAGGGTATTTAAGTGTTATCGTAGATCAAGCACACCCTGTTATGTTAATGGTGTACCCTGCCTGGGATGGATACTTCCAGCAGGACAATGCTCCCTGTCATAAAGCTGGCATTGTCCGCAGATGGCTCGAAGAGCATGCCAGAGACTTTACCTTTCTTAGTTGGCCTGCACAATCTCCAGATCTCAATCCAATTGAGAATGTGTGGAATGAGATCGAACGGGGCATCAGGCAGCTGGATCCAGTACCATCAAATCGTAAGGAATTGGAAAATGCATTTAATCAGATATGGTCTCAAATCCCTCATACCACCTACCAACATCTCATAGAGTCCATGCCAAGACGAATCCATGCAGTATTAAGGGCAAAAGGTGGTCCAACATTGTATTGAGGGGGTGGTCATAATAATTTGGCCACTCAGTGTATACGTGAACACAAAATCATGTACGTATTTACCTATCACCTGAAATAAAACTCTTGACATTCGTTGTGGTCCGCAGTTTACTCCCATCGGTAAATGAAACCATTTATTTATGCCCCATGTGGAACAAAACACTAAAGTTTTTCGTGAGTTCCGATGAAGTTCACACTACAAAAACGCTAAGTTCATGTCCAAAATGGTGAAAAATTTAGCCCTACATAAATACTGGAAAACGGTCTCTAACACAGGTACGGGGTATGGATCAATATAAATCCTATCATTCCTAACCTATAAAAATTAATTAAACGGTATTTCCCTGGTTCTTTCTTAGGAATGAGAAATGAGGTGCTCGCATACACACTATACGAGTACTCAATAATACTTTCCAATTTAATTACGGCTATTATTCGCTTAAAAATAGGAACTATGGTCGGCGGCACACAACATGGGATAGAAAATACAGATTCATGGTTTTTCAGCTTCAAAACAATGGGACTTTCTGTATAATGTCCCAATTAAGTTGTTATAACGTCAGAAAATTCCGACTTTAATTTAATAATTTCCGTCTTTAACTGTTCACCTAACTGAACCATTTGAATCTTTATACAATACGACGGCTTATTTTCTAAGGGAACCGGAGTTTCCGTAGAAAACACAAAACGAAAGCACTTATTCTTTACGTCCAAGCAACACTGAGTTTTTCCCAGAGAATCAATACACATAATAAAAGAATATGGCAACTCCTTAAATAACTAAAACTGCATTTTCCATGAAAATTTTTAATTTTGACCTTCATGGTAAGTATTAGGGTTATGCCGATTCTGGTACAAGGGCTGAGGGCTGTGGCACCATCCACCATATTGGAATTTACAGTTTTCACTTAAAATTTTTCGTTTTCCCCTCAAAATCGACTATTTTACCCTTGAAATCGGTATTTTTCACTCACAAATTTCTTCCCTCCCTCTTAACCCCTAAAAATTTCCCTGTTTCCAAAAATTTGTAAAAGAAAAAAGTGCTCGCTCCTTAATGTAGCTGACTGATTCCTCTTTTTAACTGATTTTCCACAAAAGTTGTTAGACTATCAGCTACAATGAGGAATCTGAAAAGCCAATTAAATAAAATTAATTTTAAATTATTTTTCAATTGAAATATACTTTACACTGAAAATTTTTTAAGGCATAAATATTGAGTGCCATGTATCATCAGACTCGTATTTTGAAGGCGCATACGATCGTGATGTAAAACAGATTATGTAACCCAATGTCAGGACAACCATATTGGATTTACGAGGTATGTACCTACCTGCGGCTCAGCAACTTTTCCCACACCACTATGGCGGATCAGTCAGTTGACTGGCCTTGTTACATCAATCGTAAAACGATCAGACATCTAGGAATATATTAATTTATAAATAATTACAATTATTTTATTTATCATTTGAAAATTGCCCAGGTCATTAAAAAAATTAAGTAAAATGTATCGTAAATATATTTTTTATGCAAAATCAGTTTATAAAATTTAAATTATATAAATTTTACATTTTGCCATGACACTTAGTAACATTTATAAAAAGAAAAAATTCTCATGGAGCAATGGGTAATTGAACTCACATTCTCTCGAAAAGTACTCGGGTATTCCAACCATGGAGCTACTTAAGCAACGATAAGAAAGCTTTATTTCTTACTTTTTCTTGTGTGCAAAATCCACATCCGATCATTTATCCCGATCCGTTTGTACGTCATCATTTTTATTATCTTCATAGGCTTAGCAGTTTCGTTATCGTCGATTTCGGTCTTCATGACTATGGGCGCTCCATCACTCTCCCTGAGTACATCGATACATTGTGTAATAAGCTTAAAGAGTTCTTCATTTATAAGATCGCGCGAAAATCTAGCTCTCTTGGCCAGCACACACTACGAGCGAATCGTATGTATAACTCGATGCAGTTCGCTAGCAATGTCAGACATCGTACTGAGTACAAATCATTACTGTTGCTATCTTTAATAAATTTAGTCGTGAGTCTCCAACAAACAACTTTCGATAATTTCCACGTGTTCGATCCAGATATCCGATATGTTATTGAAATGGTTTTGAATATCCATTCCCACGGCGAGCTGGGAAATCGAGGTATCGAATGTATGCTCTATGGAATCTTTAAGCACTTTTAGTTTATCTTCATTTTGTGCAGATGCTACATTCAGTCTGTCGATAATTTGCCTTTCAACACTGATTAGGTGCACGTCCCTTGCCATCAAATCACGAACAATCTCGGTCTACACTCGATCCATCTTCGCTCCGAGCTCGGACAAGTAAATGCGGGAGAATTTGCTATAGCCAGCCAACACATTGGGCAATTCCGAGATGAAGCCATTACCACTTTCGAGAACGAAATGTTTAGTAGCAGCATCTTCGGATCATTCGGATCCGCCAACATTTCGAATTATTCTTCTACCAGCATCGCAAGTTCCATCGTTTCTTGGTATGAGACAACCTCCATCTTCGTCTTTGTCAAGCCTCAGCTTGAGGATACACGACCCGAATTTCGATATGCTGTAACTTATTCTTGACAGTCGATGAGGAACTGATCGAATCCACGTCGGTGCCTGTCATTATTTAGAGGCCAGTCTTTTACGATCACCAAAAATCCATACTCGTCTTTCCTTCATTAAACACACACTCTTGAAATCCGATAATGTCATATCTGTATTGACGTGGTCATTGTACACATGCCTCAAATTCATATCATTTATGCAAAACAGCTTCAGCACATTAGTATTATTGCGAAACAGTTGTTTGAATATGCACGAATAAGACTGGCCAAGGTACACACAGTCCACGTTCGCATATCGTCCCATGCTAAAGTACTCGTGGATGCAAAACTATTTCTCACATGCCACATCGTCGAAAATAAACACCGAGTTTGGCAATGCTTTGCTCGGTGGCATGACAGTCTCGTTATCGCTGCAAGGGAAATATTGCACACCATATATGGCCTGCAGTACTCGTGCCAGTAACTGGTATTTTGGTTGTTGGAACGATTTGGAGTATTGTTACACACTCTTGAACTTAAGTCCATTATCTTCTTCCATCATGCTCAGTAGGACACATGTTTTCCTGCAATTTTATGGTCATGAGAATATGCAACTTACTCTATTCGGAAATAGGCTTCCATGTCGCAATTCGTAGGANATGTTTTCCTGCAATTTTATGGTCATGAGAATATGCAACTTACTCTATTCGGAAATAGGCTTCCATGTCGCAATTCATAAGAGATAGCTTCATCTTAAGCTTGAATGCATATGTGTAGAGTAACATCTTGCTTGAAGATATGTAAACTGTTTTCTTCTAATTGGTTTATATCATACATTGAATGATGATGATGAGGAGGTAGCATAAACAAGCATATTGATGACATTAAGGACATTTTCTTGGTAATATACACTAAGGTGACAAAAGTCATGGCATACCTCCTAATATCGTGTCAGACCTCCTTTTGCCCGGCGAAGTACAGCAACTCGACCTGGCATGGACTCAAAAATTCGCTGGCAGTCCTCGGCAGAAATATTGAGCCATGCTGCCTCTATAGACGTCCATAATTGCGAAAGTGTTNTAATACTTTCCAATTTAATTACGGCTATTATTCGCTTAAAAATAGGAACTATGGTCGGCGGCACACAACATGGGACAGAAAATACAGATTCATGGTTTTTCAGCTTCAATACAATGGGACTTTCTGTATAATGTCCCAATTAAGTTGTTATAACGTCAGAAAATTCCGACTTTAATTTAATAATTTCCGTCTCTAACTGTTCACCTAACTGAACCATTTGAATCTTTATACAATACGACGGCTTATTTTCTAAGGGAACCGGAGTTTCCGTAGAAAACACAAAACGAAAGCACTTATTCTTTACGTCCAAGCAACACTGAGTTTTTCCCAGAGAATCAATACACATAATAAAATAATATGACAACTCCTTAAATAACTAAAACTGCATTTTCCATGAAAATTTTTAATTTTGACCTTCATGGTAAGTATTAGGGTTATGCCGATTCTGGTACAAGGGCTGAGGGCTGTGGCACCATCCACCATCTTGGAATTTACAGTTTTCACTTAAAATTTTTCGTTTTCCCCTCAAAATCGACTATTTTACCCTTGAAATCGGTATTTTTCACTCACAAATTTCTTCCCTCCCTCTTAACCCCTAAAAATTTCCCTGTTTCCAAAAATTTGTAAAAGAAAAAAGTGCTCGCTCCTTAATGTAGCTGACTGATTCCTCGTTTTAACTGATTTTCCACAAAAGTTGTTAGACTATCAGCTACAATGAGGAATCTGAAAAGCCAATAAAATAAAATTAATTTTAAATTATTTTTCAATTGAAATATACTTTACACTGAAAATTTTTTAAGGCATAAATATTGAGTGCCATGTATCATCAGACTCGTATTTTGAAGGCGCATACGATCGTGATGTAAAACAGATTATGTAACACAATGTCAGGACAACCATATTGGATTTACGAGGTATGTATCTACCTGCGGCTCAGCAACTTTTCCCACACCACTATGGCGGATCAGTCAGTTGGCTGGCCTTGTCACATCAATCGTAAAACGATCAGACATCTAGGAATATATTAATTTATAAATAATTACAATTATTTTATTTATCATTTGAAAATTGCCCAGGTCATTAAAAAAATTAAGTAAAATGTATCGTAAATATATTTTTTATGCAAAATCAGTTTATAAAATTTAAATTATATAAATTTTACATTTTGCCATGACACTTAGTAACATTTATAAAAAGAAAAAATTCTCATGGAGCAATGGGTAATTGAACTCACATTCTCTCGAAAAGTACTCGGGTATTCCAACCATGGAGCTACTTAAGCAACGATAAGAAAGCTTTATTTCTTACTTTTTCTTGTGTGCAAAATCCACATCCGATCATTTATCCCGATCCGTTTGTACGTCATCATGTTTTCTTATCTTCATAGGCTTAGCAGTTTCGTTATCGTCGATTTCGGTCTTCATGACTATGGGCGCTCCATCACTCTCCCTGAGTACATCGATACATTGTGTAATAAGGTTAAAGAGTTCTTCATTTATAAGATCGCGCGAAAATCTAGCTCTCTTGGTCAGCACACACTACGAGCGAATCGTATGTATCACTCGATGCAGTTCGCTAGCAATGTCAGACATCGTACTGAGTACAAATCATTACTGTTGCTATCTTTAATAAATTTAGTCGTGAGTCTCCAACAAACAACTTTCGATAATTTCCACGTGTTCGATCCAGATATCCGATATGTTATTGAAATGGTTTTGAATATCCATTCCCACGGCGAGCTGGGAAATCGAGGTATCGAATGTATGCTCTATGGAATCTTTAAGCACTTTTAGTTTATCTTCATTTTGTGCAGATGCTACATTCAGTCTGTCGATAATTTGCCTTTCAACACTGATTAGGTGCACGTCCCTTGCCATCAAATCACGAACAATCTCGGTCTACACTCGATCCATCTTCGCTCCGAGCTCGGACAAGTAAATGCGGGAGAATTTGCTATAGCCAGCCAACACATTGGGCAATTCCGAGATGAAGCCATTACCACTTTCGAGAACGAAATGTTTAGTAGCAGCATCTTCGGATCATTCGGATCCGCCAACATTTCGAATTATTCTTCTACCAGCATCGCAAGTTCCATCGTTTCTTGGTATGAGACAACCTCCATCTTCGTCTTTGTCAAGCCTCAGCTTGAGGATACACGGCCCGAATTTCGATATGCTGTAACTTATTCTTGACAGTCGATGAGGAACTGATCGAATCCACGTCGGTGCCTGTCATTATTTAGAGGCCAGTCTTTTACGATCACCAAAAATCCATACTCGTCTTTCCTTCATTAACAACACACTCTTGAAATCCGATAATGTCATATCTGTATTGACGTGGTCATTGTACACATGCCTCAAATTCATATCATTTATGCAAAACAGCTTCAGCACATTAGTATTATTGCGAAACAGTTGTTTGAATATGCACGAATAAGACTGGCCAAGGTACACACAGTCCACGTTCGCATATCGTCCCATGCTAAAGTACTCGTGGATGCAAAACTATTTCTCACATGCCACATCGTCGAAAATAAACACCGAGTTTGGCAATGCTTTGCTCGGTGGCATGACAGTCTCGTTATCGCTGCAAGGGAAATATTGCACACCATATATGGCCTGCAGTACTCGTGCCAGTAACTGGTATTTTGGTTGTTGGAACGATTTGGAGTATGGTTACACACTCTTGAACTTAAGTCCATTATCTTCTTCCATCATGCTCAGTAGGACACATGTTTTCCTGCAATTTTATGGTCATGAGAATATGCAACTTACTCTATTCGGAAATAGGCTTCCATGTCGCAATTCATAAAAGATAGCTTCATCTTAAGCTTGAATGCATATGTGTAGAGTAACATCTTGCTTGAAGATATGTAAACTGTTTTCTTCTAATTGGTTTATATCATACATTGAATGATGATGATGAGGAGGTAGCATAAACAAGCATATTGATGACATTAAGCACATTTTCTTGGTAATATACACTAAGGTGACAAAAGTCATGGGATACCTCCTAATATCGTGTCAGACCTCCTTTTGCCCGGCGAAGTACAGCAACTCGACCTGGCATGGACTAAAAAATTCGCTGGCAGTCCTCGGCAGAAATATTGAGCCATGCTGCCTCTATAGACGTCCATAATTGCGAAAGTGTTGCCGGTACAGGAGTTTGTGCACGAACTGACTTCTCGATTACGTCCCATAAATGTTCGATGGGATTCATGTCTGGCGATCTTGGTGGCCAATTCATTCGCTGGAATTATCCAGAATGTTCTTCAATGGTTAGCGCTTGTCAACACCGGGTCACTGTACCGCGTTTGTCATCCATAAAAATTCCATCGTTGTTTGGGTACAAAAAGTGCATGAATGGCTGCAAGTGGTCTCCAAGTAGCTGAACATAACCCTTTCCAGTCAATGATCGGTTCAGTTGGACCAGAGGACCCAGTCCATTCAATGTAAAAACAGCCCACACCATTATGGAGCCACTACGAGCTTGCACAGTTCCTTGTTGACAACTTGGGTCCATGGATTCGTGGGGTCGCACCACACTCGAACCCTACCATCAGCTCTTACCAACTGAAATCGGGACTCATCTGATCAAGCCATGGTTTTCCAGTCGTCTAGGGTTCAACCTATATGGTCACGAGCCCAGGAGAGGCGCTGCAGGCGATGTCGTGCTGTTAGTAAAGGCACTCGAGTCGGTNCATCTAGGTCATTAAGTGCAGGCGGTCGGCCACTGTGTTGTCCATGGTGGGAGGTTATACCTGAAATTAGGAATTCTCGGGACACTCTTGACACTGTGGATCTCGGAATGTTTAATTCCCTAACCATTTACGAAATTGAATGTCCCATGCGTCTAGTTCCAACTACCATTCCGCGTTCAAAGTCTGTTAATTCCCGTCGTGCGGCCATAATCANCCCGTTCAAAGTCTGTTAATTCCTGTCGTGCGGCCATAATCACGTAAGAAACCTTTTCACATGAATCACTTGACTACAAATGAAAGCCGAACCAATGCACTGCCCATTTATACATTTTGTACGCGATACTACTGCCATCTGTATATTTGCATNACTGGCCATTTATACATTTTGTATGCGATACTACTGCCATCTGCACATTTACATATTGCTATTCCATGACTTTTGTCACCTCTGTGTAATGTCTCTTCAAATTATAACTCCGAATAAACTTCCTCTGGCAGAGTTTTCACTGAAATGTCATATTTGAAAATATTATACATCCATACTGTTCTGAGTCTAGAATGATACTGATACAGAAATTTATAAAAGTAGTGTATTTATAAGTTTTTAGGTCAGTTCACTATATTGTTTCGAAGAAGTAAGACCATATCTGGAAGTGGGATCTTCGATATGCTGATCAACGATGTACCGTTCGAGCTGCACATTCCTGGATACAAGTTATTCGGGCCGGGAACAACGCTAGCTAATATGTTGGCACACGGCTATATAGGCATCAATGCACTGGTCGATGCATGCAAGCAACATGTCATCGCCTATCCCCAGCACAAGGATCTAGAAACCCGACACCAGGCAGAAGGCATATGAGATAAGAAAATCATCAGATACTGGGCTCAGAGAATAAATAGCAATGTGGGGCATTTACAACATGATGAAGGCCAAAGTAAAGATGGGCATGGGTGCAAAGAGCAAGCAGAAGGTGAAAGTGAAACGAAAAGTGGCGAAAAAGGGGAAGAAAATCATGCAAGACCAATAAATCATCTACCAGTGGATTTTTTCCACTACTTTTACCTGCACTCGGTGCCCCCGGGGGCTAATCGGAACCACAAATGGTATCGTTCGAGCTGTCAACACAGCATCGAATGAACAGAAGCAGTTGTCTGATGCCCAAAGACATAATGCAAATATGGAAGCTATCGTCATGGGTTAAAAAAATTGTCAATGCGTCTACCTAAGGCCATACAAAGTAGGAGGTGGAAGTATGTAAAATTTATGCAGCAGGAGGAGGTTATGTTGTAATCTCTACCGAAACAATCACTTGCAAATGTGGATTTGGAACTGTTTGCACTCAAATTGATGATACCTAATTTTAGAGGAGTGTTCATGCGAGATGCATTGCCCCCTAAACCAAAATGCAATGAGTGTGCCATAATTAATCTGGACATGACAGCCAGGCCTAGTACACACTGGGTAACTTAAGTAAAACATGACAAATGTTCAGACTACTATGACCACTTCGTTGATTTGCGTCCTCCACCTGAGCTGCGACTGTACCTGAAAAATTGCAAACAGACTTACAATCACGAGATGGAGCAGATGCCGAACACATGAAACTGCGGGAACTTGTATCTTCGCTTCCTTGTTCGTTCGTACAAGTAACAGAATAAAATGGCTATACATGGACTGGAAATAATCTGACATGTTGCTAATTCTTACCTTGACGTGTCGTAGTAGGGCGTGTTGATTTTTTTTATTTCCTTTTTCAAAACATGAGGGGTGTCAAAAAGTTGTATTTTGGTTAGCGATTCAAAAATATATTTACATGAACTGGCAATTACATTGTTTTGCTTGGTAAATAGTTACTTCAATTTCGTGATATTTTCACGTTTCATGTAAAATTCGCAGCAAACTCTCTTCTCTCAAGAAGCGCCTTTTTATCATTATTTCTGTTTGTACTTCTGCTCTAAGGTTAAGAATATACTTATATTATACTATGACATCTGAAAAATATTTTATGCCACTCGTAAAAGTGTTTAAACTAGCAATACTCATTTGCAGCTGAGCGTCTTTTTATTAATTTTTATTAATATCATACAAATAGCGACATTTTCTTTTCTTTCTTTTTCCAGGAACGAATAGTTTCTTCCAATTACAAAATCTGAAAATTCTGAACCATGGCTAGTAAAAGGAAGACGAGATTGGCAACTTCCACTCACATGAGTAACTTCATTGGAACTGGTCGAGAAATGCTGCCTTCCGAACTCCCAACTCTGCGTGATGTTCTAAGATATGGGCTTCTGCTAAGAGAACAGAGTGTAGAGAATGTCACAAATTACCCAGCAGCCACTCTTGCAAAGGATATTTATCCAAAAGTGCTTGAACAGTGGGAGCGAGCACACAGTTGTTTTGTGGTGCCAATTTTAAATTCAAGAGTCACAGTCCTGAAGAAGATAGAAGAAAACTGAGAAAAGGCCAAAAACATATCACTTGGCAGAGGATTTGACCTTCACTTTCTCCGAAAGTATCGTTGTAATCTGTTCCTCTTTGACATCCTAAATTGCAAGTGTGAGATTTAGCTATGTCCAGAATTTGAGGGTCCATGTCCAGGTGGTGCCGGCTGTAAACATGAAGTGCACATCTCCTGCTCTTGTTCTAAGGATATGAAGATCCCTGTCAAAGAACTAGTGTTTATTAATAGTCAAAGAGAGAAGGTTGGATCTGTTGGACAGCATCAAATTGGATTACCAGATCTACCTGAGCACAGAAGACAAATTAAAAAGCAGAAGAGGCAAGAAGATGAATTAAGAAGAATTTATGAATATAAGCTGAAAAGGAAGGAAGAATTAACATTACAACCAGATGAAGTTCTTTTCTCCGACGAAGATGAAGAGCCAACTGATGTTACAGATGAAGAATCTGAAGATCCTTTGCAGATTCCATGTGATGATTCTGATGTACCTTCTACTTCAAGTACAAGTCAATATAATACATTACAATTGCGCAATGTTGCATTGCAAAGTATTAGGTATGGTGTCGGTCTACGTGCTACAGCTGCCATTACAACAGCTGCATTTTTGGATGCTGGATTAATTACTGAAGGAGACAGGAGACTTGTGGTTGATCACAATAAAGTAAAAAGGGCACAAGAAAAAGTTATGAAAGCACTTGATGAAGAATTTCATGCTCGATGCAGGACAGGCAATATTGAATGTATCTTCTTTGATGGACGCCAAGATTTCACTAAAGTTCTGTTACAGGCAGATAACTCAAGTCATCAGTTTCCAAGTATTGTGAAAGAAGAGCATTACACTGTTTGCAGTGAGCCAGGTGGAAGGTATCTTTGCCATTTTACTCCAGAGAAAGACTTAACGAAAAGGAAACCTGCTGAAGTTATTGCTAACCATCTTGTGTTTTTTTTAAAGAAAAACAGCATTGATAAAAGTTTGCAGGCCATTGGTGGTGACTCAACGAATGTTAACACTGGTTGGGAAGGAGGGGTCATGCATTGGGTTGAGGCAAAGCTGAATCGTAAACTCATCTGGTTGGTTTGTGCTCTTCATACTAATGAGCTACCTTTGCGGCACTTGATCACCGAGTTGGATGGAAAAACTTTGTCTAACAACAAGTGGAGTGGTAAGATTGGCAACATGCTTGATGCTGCAACAGAACTTGAAATCAATCCCTCATTTGTCAGAATATCCTTTCCAGAGCCTTTGGTTCCATTGAGTGACACTGTTGTCAAAGATCTCTCTACAGATCAGGCTTATGGTTACAGGATAACTCAGGCCATAAGGACAGGTGTACTTCCAATTGATCTGGCATTACTAGAAATTGGTCCTGTAAGCCACTCTCGGTGGTTAACAACTGCAAATAGGATTTGTCGCATATGGGTTTCAAAACATGGCCTTAAAGGCAACAACTTGAAGACGTTACAACTGCTTGTGGAATACATTGTTGGCGTTTACTATCCCTGCTGGTTTACAATTAAATTGAAATTCTCTTGGGTGGAAGGACCTCGCCACATTCTTTATCAATTGAAGCTCCTAAAATCTCAGAAGAAGGCAGTAGCAGATATTGTTTTGCCAACAATCCAACGTTCATCGTGGTTCGCATTTAGTGAAATGGTGCTTCAGACACTTTTATGCTCGGAAGACCAAGAAGAAAGGAAAGCAGGGGTCCAGAAGATAACTGAATTAAGGAAGCAAGATGATGATACACCAGGAGACCTATCTGTTCGGCCTAGGAAAACACCTGCAGTAAATCCAAATGCAACTTCCCTTTTGGAACTGATAGACTTGTCAGAAAAAGTATATGAACCTCCACTTACTTGTAAACTCAAAATATCAGAAATAAGAAAGTTTGTTGAAGAGCCAATGCAAGTTCCAAAGTGGCCATGTCATGGACAGTCCATAGAGAGGTGTGTGAAACAAGTAACAGAGGCTTCTGGCAAAGTGTATACTCATGAGAAACGAGAAGGATTCATTAGAGGCCAGGAAGCAAGCAGAAGAATGATGTCTAGGAATGAATCGAAGCAAGATTTGATAAATATTGTTGGTTGAAGATTTTTAGATTTTTTACAATGTGTTTTTAGTGTTTCATAATAAAGACAAAATACAAATAAAATTGTTTGAGCTCATTAAATTACTTTTTGAGCAAATTTTGTTGGAGTTGATATTAAGTTATCCCCTTTTTTCGGAAATTTCAATATAGATTATAATCAAGAGCAAATTTACCAAGGTAAATCTTTATGAATAATGAAAAATCTTTTAAATAAGGATATTACACATAAAAATTCACATTTTTGGACCCCCTCATTCATAAAAATCACGAATTTTTATTTTTGCCCTCCAAATTGACACGCCCTAGTGTCGTAGCTCCGAGCTGCGTGTGGTACATTTCCCACCACTTGAACTGGAGGGGGAATGGTGCATAGGTTTGGTCGATTTTCATACCTACAATGCGATACCGAACATCGATGAAAAAAACGGCAAGATCTATCTCATGAAAATTGGCAAAGTCTTCCACAAGGTAACATTGCCTGTTGGCTCTTACCAATTAGACGACATTGCAAGGTACATCGAAGATTTGCTGTCTCCCGACAAAGAATTCGAACTACATGGAAATTTCAATACTCTGAAGAGCGTCAACAGATGCAGCAAAGATATCGACTTTATGAAACTGGATTCCATAGAAACGATGTTGTGGTTCGAGCCACCCATATACGAAGCTGAAAAAATCTACGAATCGTCATAACCTATAAGCATCTTGCAAGTTAATGTGATACAAATAAACTGCAATTCAGCGAGCTGTATGTATCACAATGGTAAGCCAAGCAATATGCTGCACGAGTTTTCGCCGATGGTCCCTCTAGGTTATAAACTAATTGTCGCACCACAAGCATCATTTACCTTCCGGTCGTCTCGAAGAGAGCACACAAGGTGGTAGTGAAGATCGTCGACCAGCACGGAGAGTTGGTGAACTTTCAAAATGAAGAAATCACACTATGCTTGCATCTGAGATGATGGGAATAAGTTTTATGGAGACCAGAGGCCATAAAACAAAGGTGTACATCAAACCGGCGATCAGTACACCGCAGGTCACCAAGGTGATAACACATGCCAACGAAATTTTCCTTCGCAGTCTTGGCTTCGAGGTCTGTCGCCATGGATGATTACATAAACATCGACAAGCTGGTCGATTTTGAAGACAACATCAAGAAAGTGAAACTTCATGCATACCAGCCATTCCTGATCGGAACATACACACTACCATCGGAAGTTCGGATAGCGGTCCAATCCCGAGGTATCTGCACTCTTTCTTGTCAGTCATTCCTACGATTCAGGGGAACACTGACGAAAGAAAATCATTACAACCCAGCATCGACGAAAATAACGAGCAATGGTTTTCTCCACCTCATCGATCGCATCATGTATTTGCTCGACGGTGTCGAGGTAGATCAGACGAGAGAAGTCGGCATAACAACCCCGATCAAAAATTAACTCTCTTTCATGCCGAACGAGCTGGCCGCCGCCAAGATAGCAGGTTGGGTGATAGAAGATGACCACAGTGCTCTTATATACACCGGAGGGAAATTTGAGGAATGCATTCCTTTAGCGATGTTGCTGGGATTCGCTGAAGACTACAAAATAATTGTCATAATTTTGAAGCAGGATCTGGTACTGCTCCTAGCCAATACACATGCAGATTCCATCGAGTATAGGGGGGAAACCTGGAGGCAATGGAACCGAAGTTACAGTCTATCGAATTAATGCTGCCTCATATTCAGCTGAGTACTACAGAATGCACCAATACACTGAAGAATATAGAAGATGGCAAAAAGATCGATGTGGCTTTCAGGTTGTGGAGTCTCGAGACTTACCCCGGATTGACCGCAAGCCATCGCATCAACTGGATGGTGAAGTCCAGTTTTTCCACCGAGAAACCGAGGTACAACATCGCCGGGCTACAGACCGGAAGACAGCACAATGTGAGAGTAAGCCTTTGTCAGTTCAACACATGTCAAATAGAAAACGTGAAAATATATTTGAATATCGAAAGCTCTCCATATGTTGACATGCACATGAACTTTGAAAATGGCCAGTACCTGATGGCATATTACATTTATGCTCAATTCCAAAATGCATATTATGGGCGCACCCAATCCCTCCTACTGAACACAGATACCTTCAAGAGTTTGGCCCTGCTCATGGTGTCCGATGTGAGTAAACAGGACGAGCATATCAGTTCGAATGTGGTCGACTGCAAGATCGAATTCACTACACATGGAAATATTCCTGCCAACACGTACGCTTTCTGCCTGATACTTCACGACAGACTCGCATCATACAATTTTCGAGACAAATTCGTCAAGATACTTTCTTGATTGCCTCTGAGGGTCTAAATACGATTGGCTGTAAGCGATATCTCTTTAGTCGACTCAGAGCATAGACAGCAACAGGATGTACTGTAATCTGCAAGGCTTCCAGAGCCAGAGCAGCTATGTGCTCAAGGAGATCGCAGTGTCCTACGACTATGATGGTAAAACATGCACGCGCTCCTTCCGACCCAATTTTTTTGTAGAAACTGTTGGACGAGAAAAGCAAGAAGACGAACTACTTGCTGACCAAGTACCATAATGGACTGGAGTGGGACGAAGGCAAGATTCCGTACCACCAAGTGGGAAATGTGCTGCGGGACTTGCGGATGCAGTATCTGAAAGAACCAGTTTATGTGGCGGGGCCCGAGCAGATAAAATGGCCGAGGGACTTGTACAACAGCGAAATTGAAATTATCGCTGTGCAGTTTGAGCACAGCTGTCCTTCGCTGCGCAAGCTGACGAAACTTTATGGCGACCAGCAGCGACACGTCTGCGATACGTCAGAACCTGACTGGACACACGCGTGGAGGAATGCACAGCTGCTGCACAAATAGCGTGCCTCATCGTTTGACCATGGATCTGCTGCCTACAACTAGACATGAAGTCACCCCGATTTCGGTTCCAAAGGTCAATTTAAATAAAATGGACAGAGAATGAATTTTTTTTTNACTAGACATGAAGTCACCCCGATTTCGGTTCCAAAGGTCAATTTAAATAAAATGGACAGAGAATGAATTTTTTTTTGTATTAGGGCATTTAAGTATTTATCTGTATAATAAATTGTGTGTGTAAAACCATTTGAATGTTGTTTTNTTTTTTTTGTATTAGGGCATTTAAGTATTTATCTGTATAATAAATTGTGTGTGTAAAACCATTTGAATGTTGTTTTTTATACTTACTCATTAGACTACTATTTTTTCCTTAAAGAATACTTAGAAAAAAAATCCACATACTTATTATGCTGCATAACCTATTGATGAATTGGTGTAAAACTGATGAAAGTTGAATTAGCACAGTTGGACCTGGGAATGTACACATGCCTTCAGGTTGAAACAGGCAGTGTGTCGGATGGGACGGAATGGGGAGGGTGAAGCAAGAAGATAAGAGGAGATGGAGGGATTCTATCTATATAAATAATGGGTCCTTGTGGAGGATGAGCAGTTCGTCGACAAAAATGTGAAGTTACGGATCGTCCCATCTAGCTTTTACATTCGATATCATGTTCAGTATCTGTGATGTCTTAAAATATTCCAGAGCTAATGGGATCTACAGCAGTGCCATGGACTTATTTGTGTGTGGTACCAGCAGTGTCCATCGCCATCGACTTCTTCATACATGATGCCAGCAGCACCTTCGACTTCATCAGATGGGTCTCCTACAGCAGTGCTGTAATCGATGACTTCGGGTGGGCTGCCTAANCAGCAGCACCTTCGACTTCATCAGATGGGTCTCCTACAGCAGTGCTGTAATCGATGACTTCGGGTGGGCTGCCTACAATAGCATTTTTGCCGATTGCTATGGGCATGGTACCAGCAGCACCATCGACTTCTTAGGATTGGTCACCTCTGCTTCAAAAGTTATCCCTGCAGCTACTGTGACAAGGTATTTTCGTACAAAACACATCGCACGACAGCATGAAATGTATGGCTGTATTATGAATCCCAGCTGCATTAGATATTTATGCTTATGGAGAGGCTTGTTGTTTTATAGTAATGATACTTACAGCAAACATGTTAGCTCACACAAAGTTAAACTACTGGCCTCATCGGAGTCACAGCGTTGATTCTGCAACAGAGATTTCTTGTAGCTACCATCAGTGGTGTGATGGATGGTTATTTCGATTCAATGGATCCTCTACCAAAATCGACTGCGACCAGTTTGAACGACGAGCCTGTGACTCATCACCAGGAGCAACATCTCTTTCCATGAATACTTCTTCATTCCTGGTTCCTGCTCATTCCGACATGACAATAGCTGAACCATCTGGGTCCACTAGAGTATCATCTACAGAACTCTCAGTGGCATATCTGTGTCGCTTTTACTGAAAGGACTTTGCCTTCAAGCTTACTGCACAACGACACGAAGTTTATAATTTACAGAATAGTTGGTTTCATGTTTAATTAAGGACTGAGATTTGTATAACGATGCATACTTTACATGGGCGAACATGAATATTTTTGAGTGTGTTTGTAGTGATATATTTTAATAAATTTTAAACACAAAAATTTATAATTTTTTTTTTATTAACCCCATATTGTAACCAATCTGTTATAAACTGTTTTCGTTAAAAACATCAATATGAAGCATATATATAGGCTAATCGCTATGGATATAAAGGGCTTAATCATACATTCCTGGAACTAGACATTATACTTGCAAACTGAATTTCACAAGCCAGCCTCCTAAGAGTTTGCAAATTATATTCGCCTACATAAATGCCTGTACATGTTCGCTTACTTACAGCCTGTCTTGCGAATAAATGTGGACTGCCACATAATTATTTAAAATTAATATATAAAAACATTTAATGTGAGCATAGGCACATTTGATTCAGACCCCGAATAAAAATAACGAAATGTTTTTAATACAACATTTGCCTTTAACAAGTTTTCAAAATGGTAAATATGATGAATTTAAACTGAAAAAGCTCTCCAATATTTATGGCCATGAGCCATATATGCATTGAATAAATAATGTATAACAAAATGTTTAATACACTAATGTAATTGTATGAGGGAATGGCAGCCTCGTCGTTGGTGTCTATTATAGCAGATTTAAGAAATCCTTCTCAGTGATTAGAACACCAGAGTCATTTTTCGAGAATGAAAGGGTTCGAATCCTCATCTCTCCACGAGATTATGCCCTTTTTTTAAATGTTACCAAGTATAATGGGAAAATGCAAAATTTATATAACTTAACTTTTATAAACTGAATTTGCATTAAAAACACATTTGCGATATATTTTACTATATTTTTTTTTAATGATCTGGGCATTTTTCAAATTATAATAAAATAAATTTAAATAAAATAATTTTAATTATTTATAANCAGCAGCACCTTCGACTTCATCAGATGGGTCTCCTACAGCAGTGCTGTAATCGATGACTTCGGGTGGGCTGCCTAAAATAGCATTTTTGCCGATTGCTATGGGCATGGTACCAGCAGCGCCATCGAATTCTTAGGATGGGTCACCTCTGCTTCAAAAAACTTATCCCTGCAGCTACTGTGACAAGGTATTTTCGTACAAAACACATCGCACGACAGCATGAAATGTATGACTGTATTATCAATCCCAGCTGCATTAGATATTTATGCTTATGGAGAGGCTTGTTGTTTTATAGTAATGATACTTACAGCAAACATGTTAGCTCACACAAAGTTAAACTACTGGCCTCATCGGAGTCACGGCGTTGATTCTGCAACAGAGATTTCTTGTAGCTACCATCAGTGGTGTGATGGATGGTTATTTCGATTCAATGGATCCTCTACCAAAATCGACTGCGACCAGTTTGAACGACGAGCCTGTGACTCATCACCAGGAGCAACATCTCTTTCCATGAATACTTCTTCATTCCTGGTTCCTGCTCATTCCGACATGACAATAGCTGAACCATCTGGGTCCACTAGAGTATCATCTACAGAACTCTCAGTGGCATATCTGTGTCGCTTTTACTGAAAGGACTTTGCCTTCAAGCTTACTGCACAACGACACGAAGTTTATAATTTACAGAATAGTTGGTTTCATGTTTAATTAAGGACTGAGATTTGTATAACGATGCATACTTTACATGGGCGAACATGAATATTTTTGAGTGTGTTTGTAGTGATATATTTTAATAAATTTTAAACACAAAAATTTATAATTTTTTTTATTAACCCCATATTGTAACCAATCTGTTATAAACTGTTTTCGTTAAAAACATCAATATGAAGCATATATAGGCTAATCGCTATGGTTATAAAGGGCTTAATCATACATTCCTGGAACTAGACATTATACTTGGAAACTGAATTTCACAAGCCCGNTATACTTGCAAACTGAATTTCACAAGCCAGCCTCCTAAGAGTTTGCAAATTATATTCGCCTACATAAATGCCTGTACATGTTCGCTTACTTACAGCCTGTCTTGCGAATAAATGTGGACTGCCACATAATTATTTAAAATTAATATATAAAAACATTTAATGTGAGCATAGGCACATTTGATTCAGACCCCGACTAAAAATAACGAAATGTTTTTAATACAACATTTGCCTTTAACAAGTTTTCAAAATGGTAAATATGATGAATTTAAACTGAAAAAGCTCTCCAATATTTATGGCCATGAGCCATATATGCATTGAATAAATAATGTATAACAAAATGTTTAATACACTAATGTAATTGTATGAGGGAATGGCAGCCTCGTCGTTGGTGTCTATTATAGCAGATTTAAGAAATCCTTCTCAGTGATTAGAACACCAGAGTCATTTTTCGAGAATGAAAGGGTTCGAATCCTCATCTCTCCACGAGATTATGCTCTTTTTTTAAATGTTACCAAGTATAATGGGAAAATGCAAAATTTATATAATTTAACTTTTATAAACTGAATTTGCATTAAAAACACATTTGCGATATATTTTACTATATTTTTTTTTTAATGATCTGGGCATTTTTCAAATTATAATAAAATAAATTTAAATAAAATAATTTTAATTATTTATAAATAAAATTTATTCCTAGATGTCTGATCGTTTTACGATTGATTTGACAAGGACAGCCAACTGACTGATCCGCGAGAGTGGTGTGAGAAAAGTTGCTGGGCAGCAGGCAAGGAAATACCTCGTAAATCCAATATGGTTGTCCTGGCATTGGGTTACATAATCGATATGACATCATAATCGTATGCGCCTTGAAAAGACGAGTCCGGTGATTTAAAACACTAAATATTTATGCCTTAAAATTTTTCGGTGTAAAGTATATTCTAATTTAATAATAATTTTAAATTGATTTTATTTTATTGGGTTTTCAGATTCCTCGTTGTGGCTGACGTTCTAACCACTTTTGTCAAAAATCAGCTACAACTAGGAATCAGTCAGCCACATTGAGGAGCAAGCACTTTCTGCACAAATTTTGAGGGAAAAGGGAAAATTTTAATGAAAAAAAAGGAAATTGTGAGTGAAAAAGGCCGATTTTAAGGGGAAAAACTTAGATTAAAAACTAAAAATTCCGAGATGGCGGGTAACACTACAGCCATTAGCCCTTGTGCCAGTATCGGCATAACCCTACTACTATGGCAGTTGCTGCCTGTGATTTAACTAAGCCTCCGTCAACAAGGGAATATACTGCAGTCCGGTCTTGTGACATTTTAATAAAATAAATTATCATGCATTAACTGAGTGCACATTTCGGACTCATCACAATGCCGAAGCGCCTGAATATACNAGGGAAAAGGGAAAATTTTAATGAAAAAAAAGGAAATTGTGAGTGAAAAAGGCCGATTTTAAGGGGAAAAACTTAAATTAAAAACTAAAAATTCCGAGATGGCGGATGACACTACAGCCATTAGCCCTTGTGCCAGTATCGGCATAACCCTACTACTATGGCAGTTACTGCCTGTGATTTAACTAAGCCTCCGTCAACTAGGGAATATACTGCAGTCCGGTCTTGTGACATGTTAATAAAATAAATTATCATGCATTAACTGAGTGCACATTTCGGACTCATCACAATGCCGAAGCGCCTGAATATACNTTAATAAAATAAATTATCATGCATTAACTGAGTGCACATTTCGGACTCATCACAATGCCGAAGCGCCTGAATATACTAATGCATTCACAGTAGAAACTGAAATTTGGAAAGGAACAAACAGTAAACCAGATTTATTTTTCCTGGAACAAAATTATTTACACCATCAACTCCTGCGGATTTTTTCTTAAGCGGGCAGGAAATGCCATTCGTTTCTACAAAAATTGCACAAAACAGAACGACGTTTGACTTTATCCTTAGATTCACCTAGTGACTTATCCATGCCATTTGCAAACAGGCATCGCGTGTACGCTGGTCCTCATTTAAACTTTTACCATAGTGGCGACCTTTATGCCCATCCAGCACATAACTCGTATCTTTACCTTATTTGGCCTGTCTTTTAAAAAACACTTTTCACTAACGTGATTTGTACGAAAACAGTATTTACAATACCGCTTAACTTTGGTAACCACGTCGTGCCTTTGGTGGACATCTCATATAGTTAACTCCACCTGGGATACTAACTCTAACAAAGTTTTTACTGTTTGTGGCTTTGTGGCAAAGGAAAAAAAAATACTTATGTTAAATATGCCTCATCACATGGGCTACCTAACACTTGTACTAATTGAATTATTTCTTGCACAAAAGCTTTCATTGTTTGAGTAAGACTTTGATATCGCTCCAATATCTTTAAACGCAACCACACAATAGCTATAGGAGATCCAACCTGTTGTAACAAATTCCGACAAATCAAAGCAAACTACCATTTACTAGCTAACGCCCGACTTAAAACTGGTTGCAAATTCTAGGGAACTTTAAGCAACGCAGCACTATAGATGACGGTGGGCGCNCTAACGCCCGACTTAAAACTGGTTGCAAATTCTAGGGAACTTTAAGCAACGCAGCACTATAGATGACGGTGGGCGCATACAATTTCAAATCTAATAGGTTAGACAAGTCTTCCAAAAAATCTATGATTTCTGTTAAACTACCAGATTTCTCACTAGGAATTCTACTCTCAATTCCAGGAGGAAATTATTTTAGTATTTTAAATAATGGATTGGACTCACCAATATTGTTTTTTGTTTCGGCTGTGCCTTCTGTTATCACCACGCCACGTAATATTCCCCGTAACATGTCTATGCTGTAGCTAAAGGCGNCAAACGCCCGACTTAAAACTGGTTGCAAATTCTAGGGAACTTTAAGCAACGCAGCACTATAGATGACGGTGGGCGTATACAATTTCAAATCTAATAGGTTAGACAAGTCTTCCAAAAAATCTATGATTTCTGTTAAACTACCAGATTTCTCACTAGGAATTCTACTCTCAATTCCAGGAGGAAATTATTTTAGTATTTTAAATAATGGATTGGACTCACCAATATTGTTTTCTGTTTCGGCTGTGCCTTCTGTTATCACCACGCCACGTAATATTCCCCGTAACATGTCTATGCTGTAGCTAAAGGCGAAATTCACCTTTGCGTCGGTCAAAGTGCTTTGCAATGTTTCTCTGGACAAGTGATAAATCCGCCTTCTACGCACAACACCCGCAAAAGTCATCATGAATTAGTACACAATTACACACAATAATAAAAATCTCCTCTTTTCGTCGTTATTCACTTCTCACAACAGCAATATTTTACCTATGCAATCCGTCAAAAAACCTGAATGGGATGGACAACAGAGTGTCACAGAAATCACTTGTCACGAGGTGGGAGCACCCTGAGGATACCCATCCACCGCATGACAGGGACTAGTGCCTCTTCCTCCATCCATAACATTCTTATCAATGTAATGAACTGTTAAAAACCTTGCGCAGATATCAAATACATTGGGAACTCAAGGAAAAGACACAATCTCATAGAAACAAATGACAAAATAGACTCTCCACAGTTGTGAGGAATGTAAAATAGAAACGAATTTCGTTCTTAATCATATAATTGCGGGCTGTTATATGTTTTCTTGCAAAATGCCCTAAAAATACTAATACTATAGTATAACAAATTATTAAAATCAATTTAAACAGCTTGAAATGATTGTGATTGAATCTCCAAATTGATATATCTTGGACTTAAATAAATTTACAATTAACTGTCCAAAGACAATATATACAATAAATTCCCCATAAAAGAAAGAAACATATCTTTTATAGTGTTCCCTCTGTGAAGCCCGCCCCATGTTCTCTATCGACCTGTCCTCAGGCGCCATGTTATACGTAGTCTAGCCAGCCCCCCCTCCCTCTCAGAGATCATGATGCCAGGTGTTGAGGAAACTCTGTGAAGGTTACGCTGATTCTCTTGGCGGCGAACTCAAACCCAGATATGACATAGTGGAAGAGTTGCACCGCCACCAGGCAATACCGACCATGCCCCGAGGAGGGAACGTAGATTGTGGAGAGAGGGACCCCTGCTCTTCGTCATCATCCAGCAATATATCAGCTGACCGCGGCGAGGTAGCCAGGCCTACGCCTGCCATCCCTCACCTCCGAGCATCGAACGGGGGCCATCGACGTGTATGTTGTATCACCTATAGCCGATACCCCATGTAGGATGCGTAGGTCAGCAGCATACTAGGTGAAATCGTGCGGTATTTCTGGCACACCGTTAAATTCCGCCAGTGCAGTGCCATAGTTTCAGATTGGTATGGTGCCATCGACTTCTTCAGCTGTGACACCTACATTACTACCAACATCTACTAACACCAGTGTAGCACGATCAACTGCAGATCGTACAGTACCGTTGACTTCTTTGGTTGTAACANCGCCTGCCATCCCTCACCTCCGAGCATCGAACGGGGGCCATCGACGTGTATGTTGTATCACCTATAGCCGATACCGCATGTAGGATGCGTAGGTCAGCAGCATACTAGGTGAAATTGTGCGGTATTTCTGGCACACCGTTAAATTCCGCCAGTGCAGTGCCATAGTTTCAGATTGGTATGGTGCCATCGACTTCTTCAGCTGTGACACCTACATTACAACCAACATCTACTAACACCAGTGTAGCACGATCAACTGCAGATCGTACAGTACCGTTGACTTCTTTGGTTGTAACACCTACGAAATATTTAATGGAGCCATCGAACTTTACGGCTGATGTACCTTAAATAACTTTACCAGCATTACATGCTTCTTTAGCTCCACTTGCTACATTTCGAACAGGTCCGTCCGAATCCTATACTGAACTACTTAGTCATCATCAGTGTCACTCTTGTGACAAAATATTTGCTTTCGGCTATGGTGCAGGGCATCATGAACGCTTTAATTATGCCAAAAATCCATATTGCATGACATATTTGTGTGACAGATGCGGTAAGCACTTCAGCCGTAGCGACAATTTACTTAGACATACAAATACACTGAAGAGCCAAAACAACGGCTACACCGGCCTAATATCGCGTAGGACCCCCGCGAGCATGCATAAGTGCTGCAAGACGACACAGGATGGACTCGACTAATGTCTGAAGTTATGCAGGATGCAATTAACACCATGAATCCTGCAGGGCAGTCCACAGATCCATAGGAGAACAAGGCGGTGGAGATATCTTCCGAACAGCACGTTTCAAGGCATCCCAGATATGCTCAATAAGGTTCATGTCTGGTGATTTAGGTGGCCAATGGAAGTGTCTAAAGTCAGAAGAGGGTTCCTGGAGCCACTCGGTAGAAACCCTTGACGTGTGGGGTGTCGCATTGTCCTGCTGGAATTGCCCACGTCCATCGGAATGCACAATGGACATACTTACGTATCTGTTACCTGTCAGAGTCGTATCTAGACGTATCAAGGGTCCCATTTCAAGCCAACTGCACACGCCCCATACCATGACAGAGCCTCCACCAGTTTGAACAGTCCCCTTTTTTGACATGTAGGGTCCCTGGATTCAAGAGGATGTCTCCATACCCGTACACGTCCATCCGCCCGATATAGTTGGAAACGAGACTCGTCAGACCAGGCAATGTGTTTCCAGTCATCAACATTCCAATGGCGGTGTTGGTGGGCCCAGACGAGGCGTAAAGCTTTGTGTCATGCAGTCAGCAATGGTACACGAGTCGGCCTTCGGCTCCGAAAGCCCATATCAATGATGGTCCGTTGAATAGTTCGCACTCTGGCACATGTTGATGCCCCAGCATTGAAATCTGCACCAATTTGAGAAAGGGTTGCATGTCTGTCATGTTTAATGATTCTCTTCAGTCGTCGTTTGTCCCGTTCGTTCACGATCTTTTTCCGGCCGCAGCGATGTCGAAGATTTGATGTTTTACTGGATTCCCGATATTCACGGCACACTCGTGAAATGGTTGTACGTGAAAATCCAAATTTTATCGCTACCTCGGAGATGCCATGTCACATCTCTCGTGCGCCAACTATAACACCNTGTACGTGAAAATCCAAATTTTATCGCTACCTCGGAGATGCCATGTCACATCTCTCGTGCGCCAACTATAACACCACGCTCAAACTCACTTAAATCTTGATAACCTGCCATTGTAGCAGCAGTAACCGATCTAGCAACTTAGCCAGACGCTTGTTTTCTTATATAGGCACTTCCGACCACATTGCGTTACTCTGATTGGTTCCATACCTCTGTTATTTGCATACGCACGCCTATACCAGTTTTTTTTGGCCCTCCAGTGTACCTGCAAAGGCGAAGTGCATTTCTTATCAGTACCGTGGTACCAAACCCACAGTTACCTACATAACCAGCTCTGCACATAGTGTTGGTGTAATACATGTCCTAATGTTTTCACTCAGGAACAACACGAGTGTGAATAGCAAAATGCAAGCAAACAATGATGCATATATTAAAATGTGTTAATATATCGAAAAATGTAATTTTCCCAAGGCCTTGAGCGAATTAATTTGTAGGGTCTAAAATTAATTTTATTACAAATTGTTGGGAAAAATGAGTGTGTTTTATTTCATGCTTAGTTTATTTGCCAAAAATTAAATAAAATTTAAAAGGAACAGAATTAAAATTACTATAAATAAAAAATATTGTTTAAATTGCCATTGTACTATATGTATGATCATATAATTAAATAAAACATTTATTAAAATTAAACAACTTAAAATTCTTAATAAAATCTGTAGATTTAATACATTATGCGAGTATTCAATGTCCCGCATCATGCATGTAAGTATACTGCTAATTAGAAAAAAATTTTTTTTAAATAGGATGAAATTACAGATTTTTGTATATGTCTAAAAATGTAAGTGTCGACCTTAGAGTAAATATATTGGTAGAGGAACATTGGCTATACCAATGCATACAAAAACGTTTTTTCAACATGTATCACGTGATTTCAGGCTCGAAATGAGCAGGCATTCAAAATTAAGTTGAAAATGATCACCATAAATTTACATAATTACCTGTGGAAATTTATAGGGTTTTGTTTTCATATTTACAATTGCAGCCAAATGCACAGAAGTACATCGTCATTTTCCAAAGATGACCTAGAACATGCCTTTCTGCCACAAAAATCCATATAAACAATGTTGTCATGTCCTAATATTTGCGATAAGTCAGCATTTTTTGCCGTCTGCCTTGTTGAACATACTTTTATGATGTAATGCTACCTCTGNCTAATATTTGCGATAAGTCAGCATTTTTTGCCGTCTGCCTTGTTGAACATACTTTTATGATGTAATGCTACCTCTGTCCATATATTTACTCTAATGTGTACACAGCTCACTAGGCGGCTGAATCAACAGGGTGGGTGGGTGCCGATAGCTCACCTGGTGCCAAAATCGAGGAATTAACGGACCCTATTAGTTGAAAATATAATCCAATATTGATGGTGTCGACAGTACCACCTATTCTTTAAAGAAGTAAACAAAAATGGCTGCGGCCTGGTGGCCAAATCGGCAAGTTGCATGTCGGCGAAATCGATTATTAATACACTAGCCACCTAGGTGTTCAAAATGTAAACATATGATAAACGAAAAAATCAAGATACTGGGTGGAGTGCATTTGTCAGAATGTGCAAAACTGAGGGAGTAAGGGAGGGGAATGTTAATGCAGTGTAATTGATTGGAGGGGTCGAACGAAACTGAGTAATTTGCCGAATGAAGCAGAGTAATTATCGAATGAGAATCATTGAAGGTGGAGTAATTGGGCAATTTTATACAGGATGAATATAAAAGAATACCCCAACTTTGAAGGTCTATAATATCAAAACCAAACAACCTACAACTTTAATTAACCAATCATGTTAACCGTGTAACCATAAAGTTTGTTTACTATATCTTCATAGATGTTCAATGTGACAACCACGAGCGGCCCGAACGACATCTACGCGATAATGAAACTTGTTCCACACTCTTGTCAGCATGTCCGGTGTTAAGATTTGGATGGCATCCGTAATTCTCGTTTTGAGGTCGTCAATGTTAGCCGACAACGGTGGACGAAACACTTGATCCTTTATGTATCCCCATAGAAAAAAATCTCACGGGGTAAGGTCCGGACTTCTTGTGGCCAGAGATGAAGAGCCTGGTCACCAGCTGCTCCTCGGCCAATCGAGTGTTGCGGCAACGTCTCGATCAGGTATTCGCGAACAGCTAGGTGTCAATGGGGTGGTGCAACATCCTGCTGAAAAATTAAGTCCCCCACCGCCTCTTCTAACTGAGGAAAAAACCACTCTGTAAGCGTGTCCAAATAAGGGATTCCAGTAACAGTGGGCTCGTGAAAAAAGAAAGGGCCGGAAATAGTGTCTTTGGATAATGTGCAAACACGTTCACTTTGGGGGATGCGTGTTCGTGTTCGGTGGTTTCATGTGGAGGCTCCTGACTCCATATCCGCACGTTGTGCGGGTTTACCTTACTATTAGTATGGAACGTCGCTTCATCGTTAAAAACCAGCTTACACATGAAGGCATCGTCTACATCCTTCTGGGCAAGAACGAACACGCAGAAATCACGTCTCAGTTCTTTATCCCCTTCGGTAATAGTCTTTACAAGCTGTAACCTGTATGGTTTGTACAGCAATCGCTTTCGCAACACAGTCCATACTGTCGATTGAGGGATTTGCATTTCCCGGATAGCTTGTCGAGTTGATTTCTCGGACAGCAAACGAACGCTTGTTGAATCCGTTGCACATTCTCTACGGACACACGCGGCCGCCAGGAACTTTTGCCTTTGCAAAGTGTTACAAATGATTTTTTATTGCCCTTTCATACGTGAAAGCGTGTAAGGGCATAGCTCAATAATAAGTCATGATTAGGTAGAGCACAACAGTATGAGATAAAGTTTATTGAACATAAATATTATAGAATTACTATTTACATGACTATTGATCGGGGGAGCTTACCTTGAATACCAAGATGCTTATTAATTATGTTAAGATTTAATACCTCATGCCATTACTGTCAAAATCTCATTGGAAATAACGTATGGTACAACTTTAAAGTTACGTTATTGTTTTTGATCCAGTTTCTAGTTAATGCCTACAAATAAGGATGGTTATGCTAGAACCTATTTTCATACATTTTCTTTTTCTGAAAATAATTTATGGTTGTTTTATCTGTGCACGGATAAAGCGCATAATTATTTAAGTACTCTGGACAACAACACACAGCATAAGTAGAATGTAATGACATTGATTATTAAACAGTTAAGATTGTAATAAAGAGGAGAATAACGTATAGCATGTTAACAAGGCCGAGGGACATCAACACACAGTATAAGAGAAGATAATGACACTGATTATGCAAATAGAAGATAGATGAAAGGAAAGGAACACATAAATAATTAAGTACTTAATTATTACAATTCTGCTTCCACACAAATGGGTAGCATACAGGGATTGGGGAAATCTGCACTCAATGACTTACACCAGGGAGGTCAAAAGCGAAAGTATCCTCGTGGTATACTTTCAAAATACTGTGTAGTAGAGAAAGGACCCACAGCAAAAATCCAACACATCCAATTGCGCCCCTATTGCCTGAACTCTTTCAAGGCTAGTAGAGCACAGAAAACAGGCCACTCTGGCTCGGGTCACAACTCCACCAGAGGCCCAAAGATTGTTCTGCGTCTCACGCGAAACGTAAGGTTTGACCTCCTGAGTAAGTACTCCAGACAATTGGGTGGATTTGGGTAAAAGTGAACGGACAGACACAGTCGAAGTGGGTGTGTCTCGGGCACTATTCCCATTTTGTTAAATACCTTTGACATTGCACACAATTATTCCTTCTCACATCATGTTTAGCAATCTGCGCATCACACAATTTAGTTTGACTGGTACTGCGTGTCGCGCGCACGTTTGAAAGCCACGGGGATTGTCTAAATCCTTGGATTACAGAACTGCGTGAACCAAATGCAATTCATTCTCCCTGTGTCCTTATAGCACTGGTTTGTGAGAAGTATGTGCAAATATTGAGAGTACGAGAAAATTAAACTGGAACAATGAACTTAAGTTTTAAAGCAGGTGTGGCAACACAGCAGTGCTCGAGCCGCAGGGAAGTGCTGATGCAGGAATGTGTTGTCTTGGCACCTTGCAACTGGGTCGCGTCACCTGGCACAAAAACTGAGACGTTTCGTCCTTCCACGTGGCTTCTTATAACGTGATACGGGCTTTCTATCAGCATTCTAAAATCTCACAGTTAACTGCCATTCCTTATTTCTATGCATGTTATGAGAAGTTCCTTAAATATATAGTATGCAGACTGAGGGGAAAGTATCATAAAATAATTTTACTTTATCTGTTTACAGTAATATCTAACTACGTACAATATGGTATACTGCATAGAATTTATTAAATTAGCATTAGTTGCAAGTTAATATAATGAAAATGCACACAGGATTATGAATTACTATCACAGTAATACATTCATTTCAAATAACTACATCCAGCGCACAAAGGTAATTTATCTCACAATTTAAACTCATAGAATGGTATTGCTGAGGTAAATATACGCAAATAGGAACTTGTTGTTCACACTGAAATTCTTTAAATTTTAGTACCGTTTGTCATTTAGGTTTCAAGTAATGGGTTTGTATGTTTAGATATTGGGCTGTAAAAGGTAAATTATTATTCAAACCTAATACACTTAAAAGTAGATATTATGACATTATTTTAATTATTCTGCTACTTAAAAGCTAAAAGTTTTAATGTAAAGGTGGACAACGCTGAAATTTTTGCAATTTTAATACGGAAATTAGCGTGGGTGGGTGGGTAATTTATTGAAATGGGTGTGGATGGTAGAGAAGCTGATGCAAGGCAGCGAGACGGTAGGGACAAACCAAGCCTCCACCTTTGTTACAAATGATCTTTATTGGCCATTCATATGTGAAAGCAGCTAAAGGTGTAGCTCAATAATGAGTAATGATTAGGTAGAGCACAACGGTATAATATGAGGTTTATTGAACACAAATATTATGCAATTACTATTTACGTGACTATTGATCGGGGGAGCTTACATTGAATACCAAGAAGCTTATTAATTATGTTAAGATTTAATACCTTGGGCCATTACTGTCAAAATCTCATTGGAAAGTCCCCACCTTGTTTATGTTGCCGGAGGCTAATTCTAGGAGGCGGTTAACGACGGCCGGACGCACTCATCTTCCGTGGTCTTCTCTTTGGTCTGGTCGACGACAAAATACGCTGCTCCCAGTGTTACGCTGGCCTATTTTGGTTGCATTGTTTAATATTTCGGCCCTGTTTACTGGACGGTGGATGGGATTTCTGCAACTGTCTTTCACATGGTGCTGTTGCAATCACACTTGTGCCCTGGTTTAATGTTTGAAGGTGTGATCAGACAGGCCAATCAGCTAAGGCCTCATCACACCATAACAAAGAGACACTGTGTCACGGAACTGACGAAACTTATGTATGGTACTCCATTTATTGGGAGGATGACGTCCGTATTTGTAACAGAATTCACATTAGTAGTTAGCAATAGCTGATTTAAACGCAGCTTCATGACAGGGACACAGGGACCCACCAAACCTTGTTATGAAAATGTCAACAGCATGCTCTTGCATTTCATTGCTATGGCGACCATCTTGGCAGCCAGTGCAGAAATGCCACATCATATATTTTCGATAGCATCCATTTTGTTTTCAAAATTTTCCAAAATTTGATAAAAAAAAAGTTTTCTTTCAAAATTACTTTTTTAAATTTAACTTTTTTAAATGTGTTCAATATTTCCAAAGGTGTTTATTAAATTTTAAAAATTTTTGTAACATTTCAAAAGTTTAATTTTTTTTATATTAAAAAAATATTTAGTTGATCATTCTACGGCGGCCATATTTTTTAACTACATAACTGTAGGCTATGGCTCCCGGCGACGAACCTCCTAATCATTAAATCGCCTGAGGCTACGAGCAGTGTCCCCAAGATGAACCATGATTCTTTAATAATATTTTCTCAGGTTTATATAATTATTTATATGAATTAATTAATAACTGTTTATGGTATCAATACTGCGATTTAATACAGGCATTTCATCTTTATATAATGGATATTGAACAAACTTATTAAGTTATTATATCTATGAATGTATTAAAAACTTTTGCAATATCAATATATTGATTAAAAATTACAGTATCTCCCAACGTTAAATATTTTTCTCAGGTGTATATAATTATTCTTATGAATATATTTAAAACTTTTTGCATTATCGATATATTTTATTTAATACACATTTCAGTCCGACAAATCACCCTTGTCATTGGTGCCACGGTGGAACAGTGGCTAGACACACAGTTTCTTCCACAGTAAAATAAGTATTTAAAAAAATAGATTTTTCAATGGCACATAGTTTTTCTCTCTGGTTTATATAATGGATTTGAACAAAGTAATTATTATTCACGTGAATTTATTAAACACTCTTCACTTGTGTAATATATGCACTGGTGTATAACTTGTTTCCTTTATAATTATGGCTAGACATAGCCCCGCTGTTTCTTCCAGCGTAAAATAATTGATTCTTTAATAGCACTAAATATGTGTCTCAGGTTTTATTTAATTATTCATAAGAATTTAGTAATCGCTTTTTACAGTACCAATAACATTTCACTATCTCAGGTGTACATAATGTATATTGAAACATGANGAATTTAGTAATCGCTTTTTACAGTACCAATAACATTTCACTATCTCAGGTGTACATAATGTATATTGAAACATGAACTGGTAACTTGTTTCCTTTACAAGTTTCTTCCACCACAGTAAAATAAGTACTAAACAAATTGATTCTTTAATAGCACAAAATAATTTAACGGGTGTACAAAATGTACAAACAAATTATAGTTATTCAGATGAATTTATTGAATCACTTTTTGCAATACAATTGGTATACATTTCAGTATCTTCCACAATATATTTCTTAGGTTTATATAATTATTCATTAGCTCGCTCAGGGTCTCGAACATTCATAAAACAACTTACATAAATAATGCTGAATAACTGATTTCCATATCAGCGCGATGGAGATCGTGCCGCAGCGAACCACACTTCCTGTCTGGATCAGTGACGTTGGCGGAGATGAAACCAAAGTATTTAGATTACGTCATTGATAGTTATTACCGGTGGACCGTACTAGCTATTATAGCAGGGCCAAGCAATTGCGGCATGACATTCGTGCTCGTCAGCCTCCTAGAGGAACCCAACGGTCTTAGATTCGAGAACATTAGCATATACTCGAAATCACTACACCAACCATAGTACTTGCGACTATCACAAATACTACAAGCCGTTGCTGGATTGGGTTATTTTCCCTTTAGCGGCAATGCTGCAGTCGTACAGCCAGGCGAAGTCCTACCGATCTCTATATTTATTTTCGATGATGTTGCATGCGAGAAACAGGCGACAATGCAGAAATATTTTAGCATGGGATGCCATGTAGCAGTGGATTCTATTTACCTATGCCAAACATATTCACAAATGCCTAAACAGCTTCTACATGACAACACTAATTTCATAGTCCTATTTCGTATGGACGTCCTGAATTTATGCCATGTTTACTCCGACCATGTGAATACCGATATGATATTTGTAAGATTTAAGAAATGTATTCGCGATGCTGGAGCGAACCTCACGGTTTCCTAGTGATAGCAAAATATTTTCCACTTGAGAAAGGGCGGTACCATAGAGGTTTTGATCAGTTCATTATCGATCATCAGTGAAGTATGAGTTACTCTGTATCTTATTTCGGCCATAGTGGTCTGAAGCATGCACCGGAAAGCTGTGNGATCATCAGTGAAGTATGAGTTACTCTGTATCTTATTTCGGCCATAGTGGTCTGAAGCATGCACCGGAAAGCTGTATTATTTATACAATCGATGGGAACTGTAGATTCGGAGGAAAACGAGCAAATAATTTAGGCACTGCAAAACATGATGGTGATACTGCAAACGTATCCTTTGTCCGCAGCGTTACGTCGGAAGCATTGCGACCAGTGACGACACTTCAAATTAGTATTGAGACACATTTGCGCACATTATTGGCAAGTATGACACGAATCANTTGCGACCAGTGACGACACTTCAAATTAGTATTGAGACACATTTGCGCACATTATTGGCAAGTATGACACGAATCACAGCTTTAGAGACCACGCTGAGTGGTATGGGAGAGTTTATAGCTAGCAGAGTTCATACGACCATAACAAGTGAAATATGCCCATTGACCAAAGACGTTAAGAAACTATCTGCGTTGGGTGGGAAACTCGCTAGTGTGGAAGGCCGCCTCTTCGATACTAATATACTTACCACAAACATGGATTTGCGACTCGGCACATTAATAGAAAATGTATCTCACCTCACTGCCTTTACTGGCGGGGATGCACTCGAAGCAGTGGAAGGTAGGCTGTCCGGCAACACAAAGATACTGTCTACCAAAATTGAGGCCTAGCTTCACAAAATATCGGAAGATGTACTGAAATTGAACGCGAGAGGCAGTAGGATCGCGGCCATAGAGAATAAAATCGACGATGTAGGATAGCAGATCGGTGCTCGAGTTCTAGCAGGCCTCACTGCCATACTTGGCGAGTACCTTAAAGGAAAGACCGAGAGTAATGTAAATAAGAAGCTGGAATCGAACTTCTTCGCTATGGAGGGCTGTCTGTTCGCCAACACGAATGTACTCTCTACCAAGCTGGACGCCCAGCTTCGCAAATTATCCGATGATTTACAGAAACTCGGTGCTATAGGCGGTACGTTTTACACTATGGAGAAGAAAATTAACAATGTAGGAGAGCAAGTTAGCAGTCTCGCCGCTAAACTAGACATTCACCTTAATTACAAGGCTACACTGGATGTAATAAGTAAGAACTTAGAATTNGCAGTCTCGCCGCTAAACTAGACATTCACCTTAATTACAAGGCTACACTGGATGTAATAAGTAAGAACTTAGAATTAACCTCGATGTCGTCAGTATGTTGTCCGTTACAGTGACCAAACATTTTCAGACTTTAACTGATAACATGCGAAGCATAGTGGGAAGCAAGCTACCTGCCATGGAAGCACCACTGGTAGATTTAGGCGAATGTGTGGATTATAGATCTCTTACGACCCTCGTGGCAACACTGAGAGATAATTTGTGTGTAGCGAACGATACTGCAGGCAAGCTATGTGGTGTGGACGCCGAGCTCACAGCAGTCGAACAGACAGTTTGTAAGGGGTTTGCAAGCCTATCCACTAAACTAGACAAGCAGCTTAATATATATGGCAAAAGTGTAGGTGTGATTAACACACTACATGTGCAGTTGGAGAGTGTAGGTAGCTTGGGAACCAAAATCAGCACAATTTTTGAGGGCATGAATAATAAACTTACTACAAATATGCTCGGAGAACTGGATAGCAGTAACCAAAGTTTAAGTGCAGGACTGGCAGATATTGAGGAACTTATCCGACACAGGATCGTTCGTTATTTGAATGATTTGCGCACGGACAATGACAAATTGCAGCATTACGAGCACATATGTACTGCCGTTCTCAAACAACTCAATACGTTGGAGGATAGAATAGTCAATATGATTGCGCGTAGAACTGTTGTCTAATATATATAAAGTACATACATTTCACTTAGGCACCATTAGTATAAAGTCTGCAGCCATGGAGGATTTATGCTGCGCTATCACAAGTATGTGTGGCAAGTATCTGCAGGCGAAACGATTACGTGTGGAATGTGATGCAGTACTGGAACAAAAGTTAGTCACATCCCGACTGGATGCACTAAATAAACAGTCTATTCCCCCTGTCGTGAAGACAGACCCGGACACCGAATTAAAGCCAATTCCAGACGCCGATGATGCTGTTTCTTTGGTTGAATTAAAACGTAAAAAAAGATAGTTATCACTCGACCACTGTCCATAATTATCTCACTTATCATATGGCTCATTTTAATAATGGGAAGTAGTNATAATTATCTCACTTATCATATGGCTCATTTTAATAATGGGAAGTAGTTATAAAAAGAGGCTTCGAAGACAGCGTCATGACAGGGATTCGGGATTCGACCTTGAGAAGCTTGGTAAGAAAATGACAAATTTCATGCGTTTGCATTCCACTTGGGGGCGGCCATCTTGGCAGCCAGTGTCAACAGGAGGCGGCCATATTGGCAGCCAGTGCCAAAATGTGCAAAAAATTGCAAAAATTGCAAAAATTTATTTAAAAAAATAAACTTTCAAAAATTATTTTTTCATAAAATAAATTTGAAAAATTAGTTTTAAAAAGAACTTATGAAAAGTATCAACTTTTCAAGGTTCAACTTTTGAAAAGTCTCAACTTTTCAAAAGTTCCATTTTTTGGAAAAGTCTCAACTTTTCAAAATATCCAAAAAAATTATTTGTTCCCGAACATTCCCTGGCGGTCATTTTTGAATCCCTAGGCCGATGCCAAGGTGTAAGCCATGGCAGAACCCCTAAGCCAATGCCATGTTGGTTGCGGAAGACGACGCTGGCTGCCAAGATGGCCACCGCTAAGAGGAATTGAGCCGAAGACGACGCTGGCTGCCAATATGGCCACCTGCAGAATCCCTATGCCGATGCCAAGGTGTCAGCCATGGGAGAGAATCCCTAAGCCGATGCCATATTGGTTGCGACTCCCGAAGACGATGCTGGCTGCCAAGATGGCCGCCCCGAGGAGGAAGTTTAGCCGAAGACGATGCTGGCTGCCAAAATGGCCACCTAAGCCAACACCAAGGTGGTTGCGACTCCCGAAGACGATGCTGGCTGCCAAGATGGCCGCCCCTGAGGAGGAAGTTTAGCCGAAGACGATGCTGGCTGCCAAGATGGCCGCCCCGGAATCCCTAAGCCAACACCAAGTCGAAGACGATGCTGGCCGCCAAGATGGCCGCCCCCCGAAGGGGAAGTTTAGAATCCCTAGGCCGACGCCATGCTGGCCGCCNGCAGTCTCGCCGCTAAACTAGACATTCACCTTAATTACAAGGCTACACTGGATGTAATAAGTAAGAACTTAGAATCAACCTCGATGCCGTCAGTATGCTGTCCGTTACAGTGATTAAACATTTTCAGACTTTAACTGATAACATGCGAAGCATAGTGGGAAGCAAGCTACCTGCCGTGGAAGCACCACTGGTAGATTTAGGTGAATGTGTGGATTATAGATCTCTTACGACCCTCGTGGCAACATTGAGAGATAATTTGTGTGTAGCGAACGAGACTGCAGGCAAGCTTTGTGGTGTGGACGCCGAGCTCACAGCAGTCGAACAGACAGTTTGTAAGGGGTTTGCAAGCCTATCCACTAAACTAGACAAGCAGCTTAATATATATGGCAAAAGTGTAGGTGTGATTAACACACTACATGTGCAGTTGGAGAGTGTAGGTAGCTTGGGAACCAAAATCAGCACAATTTTTGAGGGCATGAATAATAAACTTACTACAAATATGCTCGAAGAACTGGATGGCAGTAACCAAAGTTTAAGTGCAGGACTGGCAGATATTGAGGAACTTATCCGACACAGGATCGTTCGTTATTTGAATGATTTGCGCACGGACAATGACAAATTGCAGCATTACGAGCACATATGTACTGCCGTTCTCAAACAACTCAATACGTTGGAGGATAGAATAGTCAATATGATTGCGCGTAGAACTGTTGTCTAATATATATAAAGTACATACATTTCACTTAGGCCCATTAGTATAAAGTCTGCAGCCATGGATGATTTATGCCGCGCTATCACAAGTATGTGTGGCAAGTATCTGCAGGCGAAACGATTATGTGTGGAATGTGATACAGTACTGGAACAAGGTTTTCAGTTATGCACATCCTGACTGGATGCACTAAATAAACAGTCTATTCCCCCTGTCGTGAAGCCAGACCCGGACGCCGAATTAAAGCCAAATCCAGACGCCGATGATGCTGTTTCTTTGGTTGAATTAAAACGTAAAAAAAGATAGTTATCACTCGACCACTGTCCGTAATTATCTCACTTATTATATGACTCATTTTAATAATGGGATTTATGGCATTTACAGGAGGAATAGAAAATGGTATCTGGGGAACAAGCAAATATTTTTTTCTACCTTATCACAATATACAGATCGATAAAGAAGTAATGTGCGGGCCTCCGTGTCTCTATGAACTACTATTTAAATGCACACCTGGCGAATACTCGCGAGAAGATCTTAACCAATAAAAAAATGCTTTCTATCACCAGCGCGCATTTAACCGATAATTACGCGACTAGCAACACATATAAGGATGAATTACACCCGAAATTTTACATTGTGTTAGAGCTATTTCCGGATGTATGTCTAGCTAGCGGCTCGGGACTGAGTTCAAAACTTGATGATAGCAGCCAGTTCGAGTACATTTACTGGCACAATGTAAACGAGTTAGTGGCACACCTACGTCTACTCATTGCATCCCAACAGGCCGGAAATAATTCACACACCAATGAGATCGTGAATATCGTGGAAAAATTACGTGAAGGCGGGTACGTGTACTGAAAAAAATGTCTTGTGTAGCGATTGCAGCTGATCTGCACCAACCAGTACGAATAATTTACATTATAAGGCTTGTACTGTTGTTTGGACTTCGCGAACTATATCAGGCTGATCTGGTGGAAATGATTCTGTACGCTTCTGTGAATAAAGACTGTATATACCTGTTAACAGTAATCGATTGTTACAGTAAATTTGCGTAGGGTGTCCCCATCAGGCGAAAGACGGGAATTGATGTTGCCAGGGCTATGAAAACGGTTTTAAACGACAAGGGATCGCCTAGAAATATACGGACAGACTCAGGCAAGGAATTCTACAATAAGGCTTTCCGTTCACTAATGAAACAGAATAACATTAACCATTACAGTACATTTAGTGAGAAAAAAGCTTCTATAGTGGAACAGTTTAACAGAAGTCTGAAAAATCGCATGTGGCGTGAATGCTCGGGGCGAGGAAGTTATGCTTGGCTGGATATGTTACCTCGTTTTATTAGCAATTACAATAACAGAATACACAGGTGAATTCGTATGCATCCGGTAGAGGTTAAAGATGATTCTTTGCTGGAGACGGTGTTTATACATACAAAGGTTCTCGATTATAGCAAACCGAAAGCAAAGGTGGGTGATTTTGTGCGCATTTCGCATCTTAAAAATTCCTCTTCTAATGGATATAAGCCAAACTGGTCGGTAGAAGTATTTCGGGTTGCAAATATCCGACATTACAAACCACGAACCTATGAGCTTGAAGATTTGAATGGGGAGTAGTTAAAGGCTCTTTTTATGAGCAGGAAATAATGTTAACAAAATATCCTGACACTTACTTGGTCGAGAAAGTTTAACGTATTAAAGGTGATGGCATTTGTCAAGTGGGTAAGATTTTATCCACATTACAATAGTTGGGTTTTCAAATGAGAACTTAGTAAAATTTAATTTTGTTTCTAGACATACTCTACAGAAGTGAGCAAGCACTAGGCGACCTGTCAGAAATAGTACATTGAGGCTAACGTGTGCAAAAGCGGGGACATAAACAGCGCTAATGGGTCTGCGCATGTGGCATCGGAAGAAGGAGACGTGAGGTGGGGGAAGGATAAGCCGGGATGTAAACATCAATAATTGGTCTGCGCGTGCCGTATCGGTGGAAGGAGAC
>NQII01002341.1:367549-377693 GCA_002778355.1 Clitarchus hookeri
GAAGAGTATATACGCAAGGTTATGTTTACTCGTACAATTGCGTATTAACTTTGCGATTCTAACTCTGACAGTGTAATTACCTGCTGGACCGAGAGTTGTACAGGCGACCGTCATACTACCTGCATGAACAGAGATAAAATTATGTGAATTTCAATGTTTTCGCCGTTAACATGCGAGGCATACCTGGCTACAATATATGAAGAGCGACAAGATGAGCTGTAGTAGTCATCAAATGTTTCGTTAAGAAGAGAACTATCGACATGTGTAATATGTTTAACATACATGACTGTGTGGCATTTCTACCGAAAGGTGTGAACATCTACGAGAAATACTTTACCGGATGTAGAAGAGTAGTGTTTACACCAAAGCTTGAACACGAGCGAGTACAAATATGTGACTCTGAAAACAATTTTAGAGGTTATCAGGACACTTGTGATAACTTTTATTATGAAATTATGCCCTGCTACAAGTCCGACCAGTGTGCAGTGTACAATCTCCGACCCAGGAGTGAGCTACCAGAAAATGGTCGTATTCTCGCAGTACATACCGACTGTGAAGACATTACAGGACTCCGCACTGAGAACAAGAAGGTGAACTTTACCTTGCGAGAAGTTGACACTGGATAAACCTACCGCTGGACCGAAGAATGTACAGGCCACGTACATACGAGCATGCTAGAAGAATGTGGCAGCACATACATTCTACCCTGCACTGCTAAGGTATGTTGTGTCTTCAATTGAACTATATATAAGTGAAGGTAAATAAACAGTTACAACATCATGAGTGTTGAAGCAGACAGCAGCACGACGGTCGAGGGCGAAATGACATGTCACAGCAAGTGAAAGGTTGTCAGGTTATGTAATATATTTTTTCATGTATTCGGCTGTTATTGTTAAGAAAAAGACTGAGGTAATGTCGTCGTAGAGTATGCACACTATATAAACTACGTGTACCTTACCAGTCGGCACCAGTCAGCTCAAGATGAACGTACCATTTCGCCCAGAGACAGCCTACAGCAGTGTAATGCCTGGTAACAACAGCATAATCTATGTCTCTGATGACGAGACCGCTGACGAACTAAGAACGTACAGCAAACAGTGTGATGGTTTAGCGCATTGGCTGCTTGTCTACAACCCTACATCGTACGAGCGATGTCAGCAGATGGTCGAATGTTATATTCTGGGGAGGTGTGTCGTTAACCATATTCGAACAGACACATCCCTGCCATGTGTTTCGGACGAGGTTATAACTCACGCTTAATTGCATGATGCAATAAGAGTTCACCTTCTTCAAGACCCTTTGGTGCTAGCTGACTGAACCTACAGTTCCTGCCAACTCTGCTGCTGCCGATTTTGCTGTGATTGACATTAATAAGGAGGACGTCCAGCTGCCGGCTGTCAAACATAAGAAGTCTGCTGCTGTCAAATCTGTGCCAGCTGTCAAGTCCGTGGTGGTAAAAGCTCTTCCTCATCGCAAAACGTCATGTAAGAAGAAGAATATGCTGGTCACCGCCTGTCTGAATTGAGGCAATTCATCGCTTCAGGATGTATGTAAATTAACAGTTGCCGATAGAAAGACATTAATCAGCAACTTCTCGCTACTCTGCTTGCGAACGTGTAGTAAAAAAATTGTATGTAATTTAAAAAAATATTTCTTTTTAACAAAAAATTTTACATGTGAATGTATCAAATATACAATTTTGTTTTATTTAATATATATTAGTAGTTAGAAATGGTAGGTTTAAACACAGCATCGTGGCAGGATGCCGGAGTGCAACTGCCAATGACCTCCTGCTCTTGCATTCAGCCAGTTGCAGCCATTTTGGCATTCAGAGGTGGCCATGTTGGCAGCCAGTACAGAAACCACCTGCATTCCATAGCATCCATTTGGTTTTCAAAAAATTATAAAAAAAATTATAAATTTTTTTTTCAATTCTCGGCAACCATATTGGATGGTGCCACCCTGATGGCCATGTCTGCAGCCAGTACAGAAACCACCTGTCATTCCATAGCATTCATTTAGTTTTAAAAAAATTATAAACATTTTTTTTTTTAATTCTCGGCAGCAATATTGGATGGTTCCACCCACCCTCACCTCCATTCGTCGTGACTCCTCTCCCTTCGGCGACTGCTCCGCCGAGCCCGCCAGGGAACCCCCTATGTAGAGTTGGGCTGCAGCCATGTTTGCACAACCACCCCTCCCTCCCTTCCTCCCAGCAACCCACCATCCCTCTAGCCATTAAGTCGCCCAAAACTGCGCACATTAAAGTTTTTTTAAAAAAGTTCTTGATTAACAGCATAATTATTATTCATATGTTAAATGAATTGAAAGTATCAATATCTCCGAAATAATATGTGTATAGCATGTAAGTATTCATTGCCAACTTGTAAGTATTCATATATAAAACTTGTAAGTATTCATGGGTTGGTTGGTGCCAAATTGTAAGTATTCATATATATATATATCATGTAAGTATTCATGGGTTGGTTGGTGACAGTGTATAACTTGTAAGTATTCATGGGTTGGTTGGTGCCAGTGTATAACTTGTAAGTATTCATGGGTTGGTTGGTGCCAGTGTATAACTTGTAAGTATTCATATATTCCACTACAATCTGATTTTTTATCTTGCTAAAGTCACCATAATGGTGTACAAACAAAACGATATTATACTTGGATTAATTTTCTAAGTATCACAAGTTATCTTCACTTACCAGTTGCTGCTGCTACTACCATCTGCATGACATAACCATGCAAACGGACCCCGGACTTAGAACCAGCAGTACACTATTCCCTACAACACTATCAATACATATATATAAATATTGGTAATGCTGTAGATATTGCGAACAGGTGGGTTGCATAGCAGCAAGGGGGAAAACAATGAAGCGATCGCTTCGTCAACGGGAAACAGAAAAATACAGACGGGACACTACAGTATGAAACCAACGACACGGGTGTGATTCCAACACACACAGTGCGATGGAGGGTACAGGGAACAGTCAAATACACTAATATGACTATTACAGTAGTAGGGGTGGAAACCATACCCATGACAAAGTAGAATGCTATAATATAGCACATATGCTTGACAAGCGCTAGCCGACGGTGACTCTACCCATGAATACAGGGGGTAATTTAAACATACAAAAGAAAGATACACAGTAGCGGGGATATGCACTGAAAACGTACAGTTATTAGCATGTGTGGAAAAAATGGGAACATGTGAATGGTATACCTGGAAAGACTACTACTTGCGTGTGCTCCAATATAACTCAGTAAAAAAGACATGTACAGAACGTGCTGGTAACATGCCTAGCAAGATGTACCCTCCAGCATGCTACCACTCAGTATACCTGGCAAGTCGTAGATTGCAACGCTTGCATGAGCTACAGTACACTGAATCAGACTGCATGGGCCAATATTTGTATACCTGACAAGCCCTCCAGGCTTGCATGCGCTCCGGTGTACTGCAGGAATAAAAAACCGATAATCTACCTGACAATGTTAGGAGCTTGCCTCTTGAGCGAGCTACAGTACACTACCAGCCATCATATTGTAGAATGACTCTATAGCAGGTAACCACAGCTCGGTGAGCTTCTCCCATGAACTAACATAATCGTAGGGGAAGACGCCTTTCCAGGTTTACAGCTCTAGCTCGTGCTCTACCGTGAAGAAACGAGACGTGTGGAATTCACCGGGCAGCAGGTTCTTAGCGAGTGTTGCCAGGCTGGCAGACATGAACCTATTGGCATCAATGAACTGTATAGTGAACCTGTCGCCCAAAATCTTACTGAAGGTGATGAGTTTTTCTTCGGTATGCGGAATAATAAATATGTCCTGGGTATCATATACTAGCTGCTTAATTAAGAAATTGGCACCATAAGTTAAGTTATGGAAGAGCATCTGCAGTCTCTGGGGGCGGAGACGAAGCTTGTTGCAGTTATTACATGGCGCCCTAATAAAACTGCCAGTAAAATGATCATGGTCATGCATGTTTTGGTTGTCATTGGTGAACATGCCAGAACAGTGGCAGCAGGTAGTGGCTAAAGAATAGCCAGCCTGTTCCTCATGCGTTAGTGGGCGCATAGGTTCAGACTGGCTATATATGTCTTTAACCAGGTGTCCTATCCTAACCACCTCTTCCATAAGGTGTTTCGACGCACCTTCTCCTGTGTAAACAGTTACACGTGGGGGTAGGCTGGTTATCTTATAGGCGGGTAATAATTGAATTATCAACCTTAACATATAAGCCATATGAATATGGCTCATGTTTTTGGTACCTGTATGTGTAGGACATGTCCGGGTTCAGCTGACAGGTTTGTACAGGCACAAGGATGGTCTCGAAGCCTGCATATACTACAGTAGGTACCTTGTTGCTGTTCTTGTAATTTTTTAACTTGTGCACAGGCGGCCTGCCGTACCTGTCCGGCTGTGGCATGTCGGCACAAACAGCAGTATGGTTATTGTAATACCTCCTTTGCACAGCCAGAGTTTCGGCATCTGTCAACCCCATCACCCATGGTCGATTATCATAAGTTTTAAAAAATTGATTACAGATATCAACAACATGTTCGTGACCAGTCATATGGGAGCATACCTGTCGCGAGAAATTCGAGACGTAGTAATATTGCGAGTTCTGGTCCTCTGCTGTGGTGAGAAGCAGCAAATCAAAGTGTTGGGACAGTTCTACATCCGTCACCCATATTTGCACTATTTTCGTATTCTCATTATTGAGTGCATATATGTTAATGGTGACCCCAGGATTGGCTTTCTCAAAAGTCGGTATTTGACGTAGAGGTGTGGGGAAATCTACAGTTGAAAAATCAAAGCTTGTTTCCAGCATAGTGTAACATTTGTTGACACCTTGTGGATTCCACCCCTCTACAAAATGTGCCAGTATAGCCCATTTAAAACACTGTTGGTCGTGAATGTTGTGCGGGTTGATAATTGCTCATTTCTCAGCGCTTGTTTATAGGTAACTGGACTCGTTTCATGGCAGTGAGAGTCCAGCTGCTACCCTCCCCCATATAGTCAGTCTCCTCAATGCAGATCTTTGCAATGGCAGCAGACACAGCCACCTCTATGTAGGTATGTAGGCTACGTTAAAAAGAGGCATGTTTTTCGTCTTAAATGCACGACGATCCTCTTTGTTCTCGTGTGGTTCTGGTTTCCCATATACACACTCTAGAAATATATTAAACTTGACTGTCCCCTGCATCTCGAGTTCCTGCTGTAATTAGCCAATGATATTAGGTTTCATTGCCTCGAGGTAGTCGCAAATGTCAAAGGCTACACTCGAATTATTCTCAGAGATGTATGTTTTCATTATAACTCTAAATGCACTTTCAACCTCCACGAAACCATATGAGTTGCTCGCAAGAGCAGGAACATTATGGGTCGGCTGCGGTCTTGTAACTCGTGCCCGCTTCGCCAGCCGGGAGGTTGACGTGGCAGCACCAGTACACTTTGCGACATGCGCACGAAGCCTATTGGTCCTGGTGAACTGCCAGCCGCAAGTCCCACATGCCCTTGATGGAGCACCAGGGTTCGCCCAACAAGTAAGTTCATGACGCTGGGCATCACAAGATCGTATAAAGCCCTCATTACAGAGCGTACAGTTGAGCAAAATGGCCTGTCTGATCAGTCCTGTACATGTATCACTATGTTCGTCAAGCTTGTCTAGTCGGCTGAAGAGACGACCGCACCTATTGCAAAGATGTGAGGCAGGCTGTCAGAATGGATTGAGGGAGCAATACGCTCGTGACGTAATCCACCCTGGCGGACTGTAAACACTCGTTCGCAAAAACCACACTGTAGTGCTGGTCGCATATAATGGAGGCAGAAGGGGGGTTAAGCAACCCAGCAGTGGATGGAAACAACAATGGTGAACTAGGTGATGTTGGCGAATTAGGCGTTGATTCCATTATAGTAGTATATATATCCGTGGCACGTGGCAGGCAGCCCGAACCAGGTGGTATCCTACGAGAAACAGAAAAAAAGGGGGATAGCTCGCAAAAATATGGGCATATAATTTAATACAATGTTATATCTAATAATTTAAGACAGCTTTCAGCGAGGCTCGAACTGAATGTAAACAGAGCTGCAAGGTATGGTGAGAGAGACTATATGATATATTGAATGTGCTTGACCTACTCGTTAAAAAACGACACAAAGTTATATAAGCAGCACACAAGTAAAGACCAGCCTCTCAATTAAGAAGTGCTGGTTTGACACACGGAATTTACTACTTATATCCTCAGTCCCAGAAAAGCCCTAGACGAAACATAATGCTGGTTTGACACACGGCATTTAGTACTTATATCCGCAGTCCTAGAAAAGCCCTAGGTGAAATTAAATAATGTACTAGCCGCAGGAGATGCCTTCACATATGTTAATACCCACCAGCAGCCGAAACACACACACTTACCTCTAAAGAGGCGAGAAGTTGCATTGAGTATCTGCCCCAATACTCTCTCCCACAGGTGTACACACAATACACAACACTCTGCAGGTTTTACAGTTGAAATCGTGTGGACTCTATTTGAGCAGCGAGACCCGCATAGCACAGACTACCAGGCACGATTGGGTGTGTAGGGCAGTGGGAGGGGGTATTTATACTCGTTCTCAAACAAGGGTGATTTCATAGTACTGAGTGAACAAGGTTGCTTCATTCCAGGTCTCAGGTGATATGCGGCACATGACATTACATTACACAGTACTGAGAGAAAACTAACCTCATTGACACGGAATGCCCAGTGTTCAAGACCATTACATGATTCTACCTGCTGCCTATCGCATCGATTTTCTGTACTTCATCGGTTAATTTGCTAGTCTGACCGTCCAACTTGGTAGACAGTGCATTTGTGTTGGCGAAAATATGGCCCTCAATGGCTACTAAATTAGATTCAATTTTTGGATTGCTTTCAGACTTGAGGTAAGTGTTTAGCAACACTGTGAGGCCCACTAGAACTCTGACACCAACCTGCTCTCCTATATTAGCGATTTTATTCTCCACAGCAGATATCCTACCTCCTAACTCGCTTAGTTTCAACGGGTCTTCGGATATTTTGTGTAGCTGGGCCTCCATTTTGGTAGACAGTATGTTCGTGTTACCAGGCAGCCTGCCTTCCACTGCTTCGAGTGTGTCTCCGCTAGTAATGTCTGTGAGGTGAGATACATTTTCAATTAATGATCCGAGATGGACATCCATGTTCGCGATCAATATATTAGTATCGTAAAGTCTGTTTTACACCGTAGAGAGTTTCCCGCCCAACACAGACAATTTCTTAACTTCGCCTGACAATGTGCCTAATTCGCGCGACATACCTGTGTGTACTCTGATAGCTATTTGCTCTCCCATAGTGCCCAGAGCTGTCTCTACAGCATTAATTCGAGTCATGCCTGTCAATAATGTGTGTAGATGCGTCTCAATACTTGTTTGCAGTGCTAACACCAGTCGCAGCGCATCATATGTAACACATCGCACAAAGGATACGTTAACGGCATCCGCATCATGCCTGGGAATGCCCAGGTTCTTAGCCTGCTTCCCACCAAAACTGCAATTCCCGCCTTTGGTGGAAATTATGCTGCTTTCCGGCGCACGTTTCAGGCCGCTATGCCGAAATTTGGATACAGAGTAACTAATACTTCACTGATGGTTAATAATAAACTGATCAAATGCTTTGTGGTACCGCCCTTTATAAATTGGAAAATATTTTGCTATCGCTAGGAAACTGTAAGCGTCACTCCAGCAATGCGTACACATTTCTTTAAATCTGTCAATTTCCATATCACTATTTACATGGTCCAAATATATGTGACGTAATTTCATGTCGTCCATACAAAATATGGCCAGGAAATTAGCATTGTCACATAAAAGCTACTTCGGCATATGCGAATATGTTTGTGAAAGATATACGACATCTACAGCCATATGCTGCCCCATACTGAAATATCGCTGGATATTTGTTTGTTTTTCGCATGCTACATCGTCGAAAATAAACACAGAATTCGGTAATGCCTCGTCTGGCTGTATAACTGATTCATTTTCGCTGAAGAGGCAATATCGCAGTCCAGCAACGCCTTGGAGTATCTTTGCTAGGCATAAATAATTTGGCTGGTGGAGTGATTTCGAATAAAGGTACACATGCTCGATACTAATACCGTTTTGTTCCTCTAAAAGACTAACAAATGCGCACATTTCCCCAGAATTGGAAAGACCACATATTATTGCTCTAACTGTTCCCGGCAATAATTTTCTGTGCCATGATTTAAATGTGCCAGTTTCCACTGCCTTGTCAATGTTACTAATATGTACTGATAGCCTGGTGTCCTGTGTGACAACTTCCATTATACTGCTACGCAAATCTGATAATCTACATTATTTATATGTTAAATTTTTTGGCGAAAGTAAGATGGCCCTGCGATGTAATGTACCGCTTTTATGAACATACAGCGATTGCTCGACCGTCCAAATTCGTTTTAATGTTTGACTGATTTTGTTGCACGTGCAAGTAGAAATGATGGGGTAATTTATATCAATCTGGCGTCCAGCGATTGGCTTTAATTCGTTTTTAACGCTTCCTGAGGGGTCGCATGATGCCCACCCGCACGATGGGCGCCCGCACCCGGTTTGTAGATTTTCTTAAATGCCATTTCTGCTCTGGCCCGCGCACACAAAGACTGTGCCATTGGAGCACAGATACAAGTCCAGGCTTTGTGGCGGGGTGGAGAGAAAGTTGAATTGATGGGGATGCCATTTATATCAATCTGTCGTCCAGCGATGACTCAGCCAGCATAATTCGTTTTTAACAATGTCTGACTGTCTTTGTGATGGACTTGCACGACCCTCGGTTTGTAACCCAATATTTTCTTAAAAGCCTCTGGCCCACACACACAAAGACTGTGCCATTGGAGCGCGGCGACCAGTACAGTGGTGTAATTTATATCAGTCTATCGCGCAGCGATGACTCAGCCGACATAATTCGTTTTTAACAGCATCTGACCACCTTCGTAGCGTGAGAAAGTACCTGATGGCTTCTCCCCTATAATTGCGCCCATATTACTTCCTATCATTTGTTACATTTTGTTCCCAGGGGGATTCCGGCATCATTTGTGTGTAGGACGCAGGCTAATATATATAAGCTACTCGCATTGGCTAGAATTCAGTTTGCGTTCTCGGGAAGACGCTATTCGAACTGTGACTGTTGGAGACTATTTCTTATGTCATGTTATGTCTGCCGACGACGTAATGTCTGACGTCAANGTTTGCGTTCTCGGGAAGACGCTATTCGAACTGTGACTGTTGGAGACTATTTCTTATGTCATGTTATGTCTGCCGACGACGTAATGTCTGACGTCAAGGTGATCATTACTAGTATTGATATTCCACCACCAGCATCTCTGGCTACTAAACATGCGCGTTCGCCTTTCCCTGTGAAGACTGCCAAGAAAATTGCAATTAAGAACACTGTTCTTTTGCAGTTTTTCAGAATTATTTATCCTAGATGTGCAGTAACAGGTATTGGCCTGCAGAAGTGCCTAGACCTACTGACGACACGCCTTCACACAACAGCGATAGCAGTGCGAGAAGACCTTACAAGCATAATTTCTCTTCTACATAAGTCTATTATGCAATCATCAAACAATATGATGTGGGGGAATTTGATGACGGCCTTGGAGTTACTAAATTCGTTCGCAATATTACACCTTAATTCTACTAAAGAGCGGTTGGTCAGCTACTTCGACGAATGTGTCGACGCCAAAGCTGTTCGCCTGGATTAAGCGACTACTCTAATCAACGACGACGCCGTAGCAAGCGTAGCTGCCACCGTCGCCACAGAGATGCTGCTACAATACTACGACTCATGCGCCAACGCCAAGAACTCCACTACAGCGAATGGGTCCTCATCCGCCGTCGATCATGTGAGTTGTTCAACATATGATTTCAAACAGGCATTTCCAAACTCACTCAATGAAGCAAGCAGCACGTCTGGCAATATTACAGATAATGCTTCGTTCATTTCTTTACGGAGCGGCGGTCGCCTATACAAATGTACGTGACCACCATACGTAACTCAGCCGTCTATGCTGCAACTGAAATTGTTTCCCACTGCCAAGATTCTTTCAACACCCAGCAGGGACA
>NQII01002342.1:0-16248 GCA_002778355.1 Clitarchus hookeri
GGTATATATGCATAAATATAAAAATAATATCGCCCATTACAGAGATGCTTATACATACTTTTTTGTTAATCTACATGTGTTTCTTACACCACACACACACACTTGCCATATGCAAGTCTGCTTTAATATTCCTGATAAATGCCAACATTCCATAGTAGTGTGAATAAGGCATTGTGTGTGTGGACCAGAACACAGTTCTCCCCCAACACTAACAACACTAAGTATGGACCGCACCAGCTTATAGGGTCATAAGCTGCTTGTGCATACGTATTTATGTTTTTACAATACGAAAAGCAGATTTACAAGTTTTTTTTTTAATAGATATTTTTGGAATACTTTAAATCCTCCTCATTACTTCAGGTACAATGGCTGAACACATTAGCTGATGTATATGTGCTATCTAACCCACGTGAAGAAAACTCTCTTTCATCTAGGACTGTGCTCAGGAAGTTCAAATGCTGCTAAAAACCTTTTAAAACTAAGGCCAAACTATTTTCTGAATTCACAAGTGCTCACTGAATTTTTTTAATTTTTGTTAAAAAAAAGACTATAGAAGAAAATTAATGTGGTCTTTAAGAGCGCACGTGTGCATGCGCAAGCGCACACATACTCTGTCCCACCAGTCTGGTAACCGCTCTCAGCTTATACCAGAGTCCTGGATCCCAACACCCCTTCCCTCTCCGCGCTGTCCCCTTCAAGCCTACAACACGCCCACCGCTAGCGAGCAACCACATAACCCACACCAGTCGAACAGCAGCGGCACGAGACCCAAGCTGTGATTACGCTACCTCGAGGGATATTTACTCAGGCAGAACTGTACGGCTGCAGCTGGTACCCTCTGCACTACATGTTCCAACACATTTTTCATATTCACAGAGAGAGTATTGCCTTCCAGCCTTTCCCACTTCCTGTTTAACTTCCTATAAAGTGAAAATTTCTCTCCAAAGAAATCTTATAGGCTTTTTAAAAAAAACCAGTTAAAAAGAGTTTACTCTAATTCTACTATAAAAAAAACATTTAAACAAAAATATTTTCTAGCGAGAGAAATATTTTTAGCATACCCCTAAAATTTACTACAAAAGAATTGGAACTAATATGAAAGACTTACATGAGTAAATATGGCACATTAAAAGTTCAAAATATTACCTTATTTTCTGCTCTGAAATCTGATGTGCAAAAACACATTTGCCTCTAAAGCAGCTATCCTGCTTGCCGAGCTAAATACTTTCTAAAAGTGTACAACACTGTCAATAAAATTTGCCACACAAACATTAACCTCTCAAAACGAGAACAACAATACTAAAGAAAATTCAACATCAGGCAACTTGTGCTACATCACACTATTCCAACGAAACCGCTGACAATATGCTTTAACATCCATGGAAAAGGCGGGTTCAAATACTCCACATACATCCCAAATATTCCACGATACACATTTAGGACACTGATAAAGGCACATTACAAATTGTAGAAAACACTTAGAATGTGGAGTTTTAAAAACTGCAAGTGTTTCCCGACGAGGCGACAGGAAGCGCATCCACCAAACGACGCACGTGAAACTATTTCACAGCAAGACGTCACGTTTCCTCCGAGATGATCAGCTCTTCCACGCCCATTCTGCCCTGGTGCCGCCACACACGGAACCTCGCCAGGTCCTTGCGAGTCACTATGCCCACCACCTGCGCAAATCCACGCGAATGCATTTACGTAACGCGAAACACCTTTTTCCTGTCGAACTGTGCTAATCACGGACCTGACGTACTAAGGCTCCGTCTCCTCTGCAGTGTTCAGTTTTCAATTTATGAGCCATTACTTTGTTTTCAATTAAATAACTTAATTTTTCTTGTAACAAGTTTACATTTTTTAAATATCTTAAATTTTATCCAAGGAGTATCTCGTAATTCTGAAACTACAACACTGCATTGATGATCTGAAAATTATACTACACTAATATGGTTGTAATTACTCTACATAAGTTCGCGATTCATGTTTGTTGTATAGTGTATGGTAAGATAAAAAAAACTAATTCAACATGGTGTGTGTGACAAGAGTCTTGGATTTATAATATACATACAAAATTTCTTACGAACTTAACATTTTGTACATTTATAATAACTAAGGGATGCAAGCTGTCTTCAGTCGTCTGGCATCTTGTCAGAGCTGAGGAATGGTAACAGTTCGAAACGTCACATATGTTCTGCCTGCATTACATAGAAATGTCCTGAGAATCTTCAAACGTAGGGAACATACATTTAACTGAACCAATTACACTCAAGTTATTCACCATACCCTCTGAGTAAAAATCAGCGACTCTTTGGCAACTTTTGGGGAAGTGGTTTTTCATTATAAGATTCTACATACTTTCCTTAAAAAAATTCATCACCTTTGTATCACCTTATGTATAACCAACTTAACAAGTAGTGCATAATATTTATAGATTTTGACAGATCATATGAAAGTAGAACCCTGTAAGTAGACTACGTATTTTTCTATAACCAGGCTCTTCCCACCCGACTGTCAAAAATGACAAAACCATTAAGTTTTTTTTTTAGTGGCATTCCATATGCCTCTTGTTTTCAGTATTGGTGTATACATTAAAGAGTCAAAAAATTGATATAGGAATTTCCCCTGTGCAGGGGATTTACATCGCTGTGTAAACAGGTGTGCTCTGTAGTTGTAAGATAGTTACAGCTCAGACGTTACTGCGAGTTAGCCTCAAGGTTCGAAGTACACATTGCGTTTATCTGGATAAGTAAATGTAAAGAGTGATTGTAAATAACGACTAATAATAATAATAATAATAAATACTAGTGTGTGGCACTATTATATTGAAGTCTGTGAGGGAAAAACAAAGAAGATAACAGGACAATGTAAATATTGTGGACAAACTTATGCAAACAATGCAACAAGAATCAAGAGACATTTAACAACACGTAACAAAATGCCCCGACAGGATGCAATCCTTGTACCGGAAGTTAATACAAAAACAATATCAGAGAAACTATTTCTAGGAGAAGTAATTTGCATCAGGAATCAAATGTAAGTATGTTTATTATTTACAATTCAAATATATGCTGTTCACAGTAGCAAGTAAAAGACTTTTCTGAAATATTATTTTAATAAATTCTCAGAAACAGAGTGTTCAATTATGCTCTTTTAGTCAGATGGCAAATTATGTTTATTTCATATTTTTTAATCGAATTTAGGTATGTAAAATTTAATTCTCCGATACCTTCAATTCTAAAGGAATTGTAGAATGAGAATATAAATTCTAATAATCGAGCCATTAAAAACCAATTACTACAGAAACATCACCTTAGCTGTTACCTTCGGTGTGAAGGTGTGACTGTTGCATTTATTCGTGTACCAAATGCATTTTAAATACTATTTTGTGCCTCTAAATAGACTGCGTGGATATTGTCCATAAAATTCCCCTTAATGTTGTACATAACCTATATATTTCTCACAAAAAATATACAATATTATATTACGAACATTATCGTAATGTTTGTTACCATATTTATTTGGCAATATTTTATTGCAATAATATTACCTGCCATTAAAATAAAGCAATGAATTTATTAAACTGGCAAAAAAATGTGCCATTAGAACAAACTTGTGTGAAATAACAAAAGAGAATTCAAAATTTTCGCCAGCTTAACATCTGATCGAATTATTGAAAAGTGTTTATACATTTTCCTTTCCTAGGATTCTTTTTTTCAGTTTAATTTAATTTAGAACCAGTAAGATTTAAAATCATGTACTCGTTAGCGCGTCAACAAGCCATTGAAGCATTTGAAGCAGCCATATTTGTTTGAGTTACCAGGGGCAACTGCGTAACTAAAAATACTCACCCACACATTCTCCCTTTAATTTTATTGACGTGAGAAGGCTTTTCTAAAAAAATTTACTCTATGTGATTTTGTAAGTATCTTAAAATATGTTTCTTATGAACTTAACAAGTTTGGAAGTGGAATGACTGTATTTATTATTGACCCACGTTAAAATTACGCAGTGCAATGCGAACTTAACAGCACATCTTGTCGCCAGATTTCCAAAACAAGCGAAATTTGTAGGTTTGTTTCAATCTGCCTCTCTTTTCGTTCTTCAGGAGTCATGAGAGTTGAGGCCAAAATGACTTGGGTCAAAAACAGTTGTTAACACCTTCAAAGTGAATGGAACGCCTTTAGGTGTTCTAGTGTATAAAACGAATATCGTACATGNAAAACAGTTGTTAACACCTTCAAAGTGAATGGAACGCCTTTAGGTGTTCTAGTGTATAAAACGAATATCGTACATGCCTTGTAGCAGACATTATATTAATTTTTGTGATAGTTTAAATTAATTTCCCCCAACAAACTTTATTTTAAAATACATTTTATCATCCATAACATAAATTCAGTGCATTATCAATTCAAAGATAAGTTGAAAGGTTAAAGAGGGTAGCCATTTTACAAGGTTTCGTGTCTTAAGAAAGCTGAATTGGAAGTGTGAGGGAAACGTGCGAGTACTAAAATAACTTCTTTTGCTTTGTGTAAATGCAAATGTAAGAATAAGCAAATTTGTAACAATTACTTTTTTAATAACTTCACAGATGCACTTGAACACCACATGAGCAAAGTGATCAGGTCTGCGGTAATGCTAACTTTACATGTGGTGGAATAACAAACAATATGGACGTAAGCAGATGTTAGAAGGGCTTTCAAAAGTGCTCCATTTACCGTAAACAGCCTGTATCTATCTAACAAATTGTTTGTGATTAAGAAACTTTGGTAAATTCTTTATTGCTGTGTATACAGCTGGTAACCGGTTTCACAAGTAAATACTCGAATTAAAGAGTTAAAAAAGGTAGCCATTTTACAAGGCTCAGGAACCATAATTTTTTTTTTTTTAAATTGATGGAAAAACCCCCCCTCCCCCGGCAAAACTGCAAGAAACCACCATGAAAATTAATTAAACATCCTTTAGTTAGTCCACAGTGATAAAACAATCAGTATTCTACAATAATTGAGGGGGAGGGGGAGAGTTAAAATATTTGTTAACAAATGTGACTAGTGGTTTGGAGTGCGCCACCTGGCTTGCTGCNTTCTACAATAATTGAGGGGGAGGGGGAGAGTTAAAATATTTGTTAACAAATGTGACTAGTGGTTTGGAGTGCGCCACCTGGCTTGCTGCCTGCACCATGCTGAAGGTAACCTGGCCAGCGGGCGACACGTGAATTCACAAGGGAAGCTTTGTTCTACACCCACCCTTGTCCCCACCTAGTCCTAGTTATGTCCACTAATCACTCGCAAAGGAAGAAGGCTGGCCAATCAAGGCCATCNACCCTTGTCCCCACCTAGTCCTAGTTATGTCCACTAATCACTCGCAAAGGAAGAAGGCTGGCCAATCAAGGCCATCGTTTATACAACACCAGTTCCGGACAGAGCGGTGCTTCGACGAGTGGAAAATGGTTGCCAGCAGAAATGTGCAATTCCTGGAGTATTTGAATGTCATACGATCAACGACTCGGCATGTTCAGACGTGCATTCGGGCAAAAGGTGGAAATTTTGAGCAGTTCTTGTAGAGAGAAGTATCACTGCTGGTATACGAACATGGCTACGGCTATTCGAACTGGAACGTGTCAGGGGACGACTATTTCAAATACACGCAGTAAGACATTGGAAGGTCTGTAACTCTGACACGTACATTCATAGTCACATTTTGTCAACAATGTATCATCCCAGTCAGCCTGCAAAGTGACAGAGATGAGGTGTATGTGGACAGGTGACAGAATGCAGTGGCAGAATTAAACAAGAGTACCCTGGGAAAACCAAAAGGTAACATCCACCCGGTCCTAACATGCAATCCAGACTGGGTTCTGTCTGTTAGATGACAGATCGCAGTCTGTTAAAATACTGCCCAAAAGGGCACACCAACCAAATTCTATTTCATTGACATTTGCTTTGCAGGAATGCCTACAAACAAAATATAATTTGCCCGGCTGCAACTAATTAAACTGAAATAAATTAACCTGCTCACCTCATAACAGTCGTTGACGACCGTCAAGTGTCGCAGACCCAGACCCCGGAACAGTCTGAACACTCTTGGCATCGACGCAGACTAGAAACATACATCACAAGTTTACATCTCTATATTTTGTAAATACACTCATTTAATATTTGCAACAGCTATGTAAACAAACTATTCTACTTGATCACCGACAATATTTTCTTTAATACTTAGTACACAAATGCAATCATTTTTGTTTATAGGATATACAATACGTGTCAATGCTTGTCACAAACAATACAACTCATAGCCTAAAGTGAACACTGGGGTGGGTATACACCTCTAAGGTAACTGGTTTTTTTAAGAATCAACTGAAATACATATACCACAAACTATGCAACATTGAACAACAAATTAGTGGATGAAGTTTAGTCGATAAAAGATCTAAACACTCGGAAAATTTGGTTGGTGAAATCATCACAGATTATAAATTTAATTCAGGTTGCCAGATTAAGATTAAGAAAAACATTTCAACCCCTAACTTTTCTCTGGTTTTGATGCTTGAAGTCAACACACTAAGGCCAACAGAAACCAACCATACTGGAAAAATGTGTGCACACATTTCCAAAGGCCGCAGGAGCACGCCTGCATGGATACGCCAACGCCTCTGCCACCTGCGAATGCTTAAGTGCGGCAGTTTACCGATAGGATGTTGACGAAGGGATACAAATCACTGTGTTCATTACCAATGTAAGTGCTTACTACAAATCACATTGTGTGTTACACATAATACACATTTTCATTGGCAAGAAATTTTATTTTTAATTTATTAATAAAGTAATATTTAATTGAACCATTGCAGGTTTTCACAATTACCGAAGTACCATTGCAAATATTTCTACAAAATGCCACTGCTGTTGGATTACTTGATGTGTGCCATTTTTAATGTGCATCAGGGAAGTAGAAGAAGACGGCTGGTGGGAATAGTGCGTGGCGACAGGACACTCCAGTCCCCTTTAGCTCGCCGCACATTGCTCCCAGAGGTAGGATACAGCCCGGGCACGATAGTTACGAGCAGGTCTGCGTGCATAGTTTGTCCATGCTCATATTGTGGACTGTATTGCAACCAATCATTACAAAACTACTTACTACCAAACATATGCGAAACAATTACCAAATCTCTGCCAGGACAGTTTGCAAAGCAATTGCAGTAGTGACAACATCAGCCAAATCGGTACATGTGGTACCAAATCACATGTAGCACTTCGAAGTCAAGTTATTCCAAGTCTATATACACGGTTTACCTGCAGGACCAAACACCCTGCCTTCTCTGAAATAACAAATCACAGGGATGTGGGCCCAACTTCACTGCTGACTGTGATCATACGTTCTCCTACACATACAAAATGCCACCGCAGGGTTGACTGCCGATCTTTCTTGAAGCGGACCACGTGCTGATAATTTTCTCTACCTGGGCACATGATCCTGGGCCAGCACCCAGCACTTGCCAGTTAAGAATTCAAGTTATTTTTTTATTACTGCATGCTAACATATAAATCTTAAATAATCAGGATGCGTAGGGCCCCACTTTTACAGTAAATAAAATGAGCTGATTTTGTCATTAAAATTTCACCATTTTGTCAAAATAATATTTTCATTTTGCCAAATAAATATTATAGCAAAAAAAAATGCATGCATTATTATTAGAACATGAATCTGTAGTTTTGATAACAATTTCATTCAAACTAAATGGAATTTGTTATTCATTATTTTAATTAGTACATATTAAAGTGGCAAACTTCAAGAATATTTAACNTTTGTCATTAAAATTTCACCATTTTGTCAAAATAATATTTTCATTTTGCCAAATAAATATTATAGCAAAAAAAAAAAAATGCATGCATTATTATTAGAACATGAATCTGTAGTTTTGATAACAATTTCATTCAAACTAAATGGAATTTGTTATTCATTATTTTAATTAGTACATATTAAAGTGGCAAACTTCAAGAATATTTAATGATAAGGATGAAACGGCAACCTTACGAGAGCGTACTTGTTACGTCACAGTAATGTTTGTGTGATATATCCCGTACTTTATAGAGACCTTTAAAACTGCCCAAGAACCTTTACTAGTGTTTGGGTTTTACAAGATTTTTACACCACCCGCATATAGCTTTTGTTCATTTGTCTACAGCAATGTTTTAATTAAATCCCGTCCAGTTAAATATTTATTATTGATTAAAAAAAACACTCCTTACGTACATTGTAAAAATGTTTCTACAAAAAAATGGCAGAAACATATTTTTAATTTTTTTTTTTGGCAATATGAAAATTACACAAATTTGTTTCTAATGCAGAGTGTATTAGTCTTTTAATTTTGTCTATGTCCTCCACTATCACTAAATCACTATGCATATGGTACGGCAGTGTTTGAGAACGCGTCTTTTCCAGTCTACTCAATATTTACATTTGCACTTTTTTTTTAAACCAAATACTTTCACTTGTAATCTCCCGGGCACAATCTAAGATCTAAAGCGGTAACTATTTTTTTTGGCATTCTCAGCCAGTTTTGAAATGTAAGCACAAGCAGCCGACTACAATCACCACCCTCGCTTAATAGTTGCTAATGCAGTATTTGCTAGTTGTCAAGAACCTAACCACGTCATCACCAACATTTTTGGTTAGAGACGGCCATTTATAAATAAAATACTATACGCATGAGTGATTCTGCCCGTTAACGAGCGCCATAGCAATTCGGCTCTATATGTATTGAATCGTACAAGCAACAATAATCTTTCGACCTTGCTACCAATTGATTTATAAATTGTTCGCAACGTTTTTATAGTCAAAAACTATTTGCGTGGTGCTCATATTGTTATAATTCACACGTATGTGAAATAAGTGAGAGATAATGCTGTTTAAAAAATGGAANATAAGTGAGAGATAATGCTGTTTAAAAAATGGAAAATTGTAAAACTTAATGTTAGTACGAGTTTTCATGATAAAAGAGGCTTACGCTGTAGTTTTAGGTACACTTAAACAAGCAATTTCATCAGTGTTTTGCTTATACGGGAATTATCACAGACTTTTGCAAATGAACATCATTTCACAGTATTTGGCATTATTTAGTGTTATTTTGTGGTTGGCGAAAATTTCTCAGTCCTAAGGATGTTTGTTTTTTTTAAAGAGAGGGTGCACCCTAATGTTTGAATTGTGTAATACTAAAAATCAATAANGTCCTAAGGATGTTTGTTTTTTTTAAAGAGAGGGTGCACCCTAATGTTTGAATTGTGTAATACTAAAAATCAATAATGTGGTAGTAGCTTTGTTTTTTTTCTTTGCCTCCCTCCTCCCCCTGCCATCCACCACTAAATGCACCCTATTGGGACTTTGTGACTGCACCATATCCTCATCTAGATAAGGAGAATGGGGGAACGGAATAGAAAAAAAAATATATATATATATAAATAAATTAATCTGTGTTAATTGGTACTATCCTGGTGAAAAAAAAGGATAAAAATTTGCATATTTACCTTACCTAGGTGTGTCATAGTATTGGTAATTTACTGGTGAGATGCCAGAACCAAGTATGTGTTAAGGGTTACATTTAATCTCTTTTAACCTGTTATGTAGGGTAAATAATTCTTTATTAAAGCATCTGAAGTCTGGAGGTAAACTGTTTGGTAAATACAAATTGATTAAGAGAAGTTGCGACCACTAACCAGGCTTATACCTTACGTCGTTTTGAGACAATTACGTCATAACTGCTGGCCCTAGGAGCCACATTTACAGAGGGATTCCACCGTGATCAGCTTGTGATATGTTGCTGCCCGTTCGTCTATCGATGTGAGCAGCGCGTGACCTCGACCATCGTGAAGTGCGACTGTGTACTGCGTGAGCACAGCATGTTCCTGCTCATTTATTGTGTAGCAATGCCAACCTTACTGTCCATAAAGGTGCCAATATGGTGTTTGATGTTCAACTGTACACAACATCTGATGATAATTTTGTTTTACTTCTGAAAGAGTTTGTTTTTTCCACACCTTTCAAATTTTTTAATTACTCTATAAAATAATCCCCCACTTTGAAGCCTGTCAGAGGACAGGAATGACAAATGTGTGTTCAGGTATTTGCTGGGACCAGAAAAAATTGTTAAAGTGGAATAATTGAAAACTGAAATACCAGAAAGATGACTGTATTGGAAATAAGGTTTGTATTTATGTGACGCATTTTGCTCCAAATGACCTAAGGAATAAGTCCTGTGAGTGGCGTTAATACACACATCTTCCACCCACATGCCTAACACCTGTTCACACGTGTGTATATCTTCCTGCTGAACAATACTTTTTAAGCTCCACAAGCAGCGAGTGGACACTGCAATAAAAATGATTGTGGCTTCGGATTTGTCTGGTAAATAGGAAGTCTGCTGATCAGAGGCCCGGCAAACAGGGGCATTACTGTATTTGGAATATATATAAACATCTGNAATACACACATCTTCCACCCACATGCCTAACACCTGTTCACACGTGTGTATATCTTCCTGCTGAACAATACTTTTCAAGCTCCACAAGCAGCGAGTGGACACTGCAATAAAAATGATTGTGGCTTCGGATTTGTCCGGTAAATAGGAAGTCTGCTGATCAGAGGCCCGGCAAACAGGGGCATTACTGTATTTGGAATATATATAAACATCTGNGGTAAATAGGAAGTCTGCTGATCAGAGGCCCGGCAAACAGGGGCATTACTGTATTTGGAATATATATAAACATCTGATAATGAAATAACCAACTTACATGCTGGACTGTGTACGTGGACTGGTTCATGTATGGCCTCAGGTCTATGGTGTACGATCGCTCTTCGTCTGCTATATCCACTGCCTGGAAAGACAAAAGTTCATATTCAAGTACTCTTTAACAGGTACACATTTCCTGCTATGAAATTCTGTCATGTTCCTAGGAACCACATTAAAGAACAACTTTGTACAAATTACCTTCTCAGGGAAAAAAAAATAGGTATAATTCTTTTGAAGCCCAGAACAAGAACTATATTAAAGAAATTTCACACTGCTACATCAAATATTTTACAGGCAACATTTCAAATTAAGAAATAACCATTTACTCACACTTCAGAGTGGCTACAATAAACAAAAAACTAAATTCCCTGACTTTTCCAGGTATTCCCTGTATCACATTTNCTCACACTTCAGAGTGGCTACAATAAACAAAAAACTAAATTCCCTGACTTTTCCAGGTATTCCCTGTATCACATTTCCCCCCTGACCTATACCAATTAAATAAAATGACATTTTTCATAAGTTGTATCCAATTGAAGCCTTGTACACTAACTAATAAAAATGTTTCTATGAACTTACACTCTTGCAGCTATCCACTTAATGAAAGTTGTGTAATACTTGTACCAATGATGCAAAAGTGTGGCATTAAATAAGTATTCTTCCAGTAATTTCACTATCAATAAATACATACGGTCTACCTACTTTTGCAATGCAATTAAATTTTTCTGGCTAGGAAAATTATGGGTGGTACTTGTAACATATAACTAAAATACACGAGATACAATATAGTAATAGCATACAAATAGTATAANAAATTATGGGTGGTACTTGTAACATATAACTAAAATACACGAGATACAATATAGTAATAGCATACAAATAGTATAATCACACCTACCACGAAAGTCTGCAAACATTTTCATGTTGTATGAAATATAACTGCTGCGGCACGCACACCCNATAACTGCTGCAGCACACTCCATAAGAAGCCTTACAAAGACTGGTTTCCAGTTTGAAATAGGCCACCAGTACTGATGCTCCAACTCGCCAGCCGGAATCCAGCAAATGTCGCTTTCACAATGCCACCAATTGTAGGAACATCAAACATCTTTGCACAGAAGAAGTAAAAGTAATCTCAACATTTGAATGTGTACAAAAATTTCCCGATTCTCAGAAAATTCCCTGTTTTCCCTGGCTGTTCAAAATTTTCTGACATTTCCTGCAGCTACGCTGAGAAAATCAGTTAATGGTAAATTAAGTTGGTACACGCCCGATCCAAGTAACATCCTGCAACAGAGCTGCGAGAGTCAGCCTTGAACTCTGGTCTGCGGCCTTTATATATACCCAAGACACAGAGCCAGCGCGGGGGGTGCGGGTAGCAGAGAGGTCGCAGAGAGGTCGCAGAGAGAGAGGGCAGTGGAGAAGTGGAGGAGGCGGTCGACGCTGGGCTGTGCCTCCCTTCTGTGGTTGAAGGTCGAATGGGTAAACGCCGTGCTGGGATGCGAAGTGGGTTGTGGACCAACAGGAGGCATCAGCTGACTGGTAGCTAATCCTGGGCTTCAAAGGCCACTGTGGCATGTACGGCTTAGTGTTTCTTCTTGGGAGGGAGTCGCGGCTGTGGTGAAGTTGGAATGGTTAACAAAGTCGTCCATGGCACGTCAAGAGTGTTTAAATGTTTGGTGGGTTGCAATGGTAAGGACTTGCAGTGGTCATTATAAGATTTATAATCTTTTCACACCTTTAATCTAAAACACTTTCTATTAGTAGGAAATCAACTCTACGTCTTTACACCGACTTGCACTGGGTGAAGTCCACAATTCCTCTTGAGACCCTGCCCAACTTGTGCTCCCCCATGCTATCACCAGGCTCCACCACCTCATGTGGTGGGGCTCTCTGCTAATACCAACGTCCTTCCAGAAGCTCTACTAGATCTTCACCAGCTACCTCTGAAGAAGTTTTTGAACCGCTTGAACTGCCAAACACCCTTCTGGTAACGGCAACAACACTACCCTTCTGGCAGTGGCCCCACGACGTCACTTCTGGACAACAGCATTGAGATAGTTAGGGACAGTAGTTATTATAGCCGCATGTACTCTTGTTCAGGTCAGACCCAGATCCCCTTCACCTGGTTTACGTAGCTTACTTCTGGTAAGTTTGGGTTAGTTAGGAGGTAGTACCGGCCACCGTGTTTATTCCTCACTGAATAAATATGTTTTTTCTCAAACCTCTGTAGACGTCAGTCTGCCAGGGTAAAGCAGAAGACCCCATCTTTGACAAACCCATTACCACACTTAGTGTAGAACTGCGGGCTCCCTTAACCGGGCACACGTACGTCAAACACACCCAGTGGATGGTCACCCGTACTGTGCACCTGGTGCGCAGTAAGGTAGAGCCACAACCACTAACAACACAATACAAGCGCTGTCAGTCAGCTAGTCCAGGTGATTCACTCCATCCACAGCGCCGTACTGACGCCGGAAGGAATGATAGACTGGTTCTGGAGGACTGCCCACCTTTGGACATACACCCAACATCGTTGTCGGACTTCCAGGGTAAACCCACCGGTCCAACCACCGCGCCTCGTATCTCTGGTTGGAATAAACGGGAAAGGCTCTGGGTTGGCTCGACATCGGTTTTGGTTCTACACATAGCTAGGGACCATCGTCGCCTGCTTCCCCCTGACGAGGCCGATACTTGTACTTACCTTTATGCCAATGGGAGCTGCAACCCAGACCCAACTGCACTTTGCAGCACAACCCCCCGGGAAGGACCTCAAGCCGTCCACCAGCTTGAGAGGCCGACTTCCGCCAAGACTGGCACGTACCGCTAGGGATTGCTAATCCCTGGTTCCAGCGCCGCCGGACCAGCAGCCCTCCCGCAGCGGCTGGGTCAGCAGCCACCCCAGGCCACCTTCAGCAAAGGTAAACCCGTGGCTATGTGCCACCCCTGTGTGCCACCCTCTTCGCCGGACCGCTAAGCCTGCATTTAACTTTGTGCCGAGTTGCCAGGCCACGCGCCCTGTACTGTATACCGGCTGGGTCAGACAGTAGAATAGTCAGCCAGTGATATCAACCCGTGTCTCTGACCGACGCCTGAAAACTTGCCCGACTGTGACGTCGCCGTCCACCAACCGATGTCATGCGTCAAGTTAAACAATAAAGGAAATACAAGTTCTAATAGCCAAAAGAATTAAGAACTAATGTATTATTCTTTTAAGTAGTAAATAATCACAAAAGCAAGTAAGGTTCAGTATAAAAATATGTAAAATATGATTTGTAAACATAAATAGGTAGGTTTCAACCTTTGATTTCAGAGAACGGTACAGAATATACCAAGTACATTTCCCTCAACCTACCTCAATAGTGGTGAACCTCGGGTAGTGATCACGAAACAGCTTCATGGAAATATCAGAGAGGTTCCAGATGTTTGAAGATTCGTTGAATAGTTTGTGTTTCAGTAGTACAATGAGCTGCGACCTTAGAACCACGCCACGAAACGTCCCATGACTTTTCATGTCACCCTGAAACAAGATAGAGAATATATGTTTAGGTAAAATGCTATTTGACGTGAAAAATAACCAGGCTGCACATGGTTAGCCTATCTGTACAGCACACCGCATTGCAACACTCGTAGTTGAAATTCTACTCACATTAACTCAATATACATCGTGTATACACACATCACAAAATGTCAATTTGATGTGTGTAATTTATTCTTCCACAGACATACCATCACAAAACCTTACCACTGCATATAACAACACATTTAAAATGGTTGTACCGAAGGGTTTTTTTTAACAACATAAAAATGAAAAAATTACAAACCTTTGTAGAAATGATATAACACTTGAGCAAAGTCTAAACTGAAGTTTAAACAAAATGTTCACCATTAGCAAGTTTCCAAATGTACATGCGTAACACTTTGGTACTAACTGCATTTGTCTGTTCAGCCTCCAAGTTAGTTTCCTCACATCATCACTGTTTGGCTAAGATGTTGGAACATCCACGGTCAAACTAATCTCAATAAGTCTTTTCAGTTGGAAACAAAAAGCCACAAAAACTTTCTTAATAAAATGTACAATGTACTTCAGTGAAACCATTAAAAATATTTAACAATAAGGAAGAAAGGACACCCTGAAGAACATGCATAGTCATGTAATGTACACTGTCAAAATCACAGTCACTTTTGTTGTGAGATCTATATTGTACTTAGTCAAGTCATTTAAAACTGTCCAAGAACAATCACTAGCACTTCAGTTATTCAAGATTCTACAACCACCCACATAAGCCTACCGCTTACGCTAATTGTAGGTAACAATATTTTAATTAGAACAACAAAATGACACTGTCCCTTTTAATCAGTTCTACATTAGACAGAATCACCACAACACGACCTTCAAATGTTGTTCATACACTTCCTGTAATTTAGGTACTTAATTCCCTCAGTGGCCTCCACCTTTAAAGAATAGTACGCTTCTGTTTATAAATAACAGGAAGGAAAATAATAAAACTAAGGTAAAATTAAAATACAGTAGAACATTTATATCAATCCCATTTAAAGTAACTGTCTTTCAACAATAAATTTGTTGCAATTTTTTTGGTTGCTGTGCATTGCGTTCCTCTTGGAGAGCACTGTACTGCATATCTAAGATTACCACTTAAGCCACCAGTTATCCAATACTTATTGACTCCACCTACCCTTGACTGCTCAGGCAGCCAAATGTAGTCACGTGTACTAACGACAAACACCAAATTCAAGCAAAAAATTAGATATTTTGAAATACAGAGGTTTGGGGTGAATCAAAATGTCCACAATTCCCCAAAACATTGATAGTGGCCTTCGTTCTACAAATACCTAATTTCTGGAAATCTTGAAGAGTTTTTTTAGAAAGGTTATATTGCATCAGTAAACACAGACAAAATTGCCAGTGCACTGTAAAATTTTACTACAAAAAAATTACAACTTCACTAAAAAAACCACCAAGGGTTTTTTTTTCGTATAAAATAAAAAAAAATTCACAAAGAGGTAGATATATGTTTTATTCAGTCATTAGGATTTTACAAAACTTGCAACTCTGACCTGTGCCTGCTAACATCTCGTTGACGAGGGACCAAGTTTGTCAAGTTAGATACCACAGGGCGGTAACGACGGTCAAACAGAGTCTTAAGGTGAGAGCGACCCCGGTACGCACTACGTCCAGCGTGGACGAGGCATCCGGACCGACACTCTGTAGCGTTGGAGAAGGCTCCGCGACAAGAGCTTCTACAACGCATTGGCAAAAACACAAGTTGATATGCTAATGTAAGCAGAACAAACTAAGCTAAACAAGTACTGCTGAAGGCGAGCGTTCGTGGGTAGAGCGGCAAGCTATTTAGGGTTACGACTAGAGTCTGACCTCCAGCTACCGTCCTATTGCCCCTTCAAAATGGCACGCCAGGAAATAAATACAGCTCGAGAGC
>NQII01002342.1:16301-53597 GCA_002778355.1 Clitarchus hookeri
GCATGTCTGAGGTGCCGGCAAACCTAGCGAGGGGGTGGGTCCACCCACTAACTCTAGCACAGTGCTGTGCCGATTGCCTGCCTCTCAGGTGGAAAGGTGCTCCCTCGGCTTGTAGGATTGACCGGTACAGACGGCACTTGGCGATACGGTGTTCTAGGGGCAAGCACCACAGGCTTACGCTGTGAATGGAACCGTAAGCGCTCGTGGTGCGTCAAACATTTATCGTAACCACTTCCTTTTCTGCCTAAATAAATATATTTTTTTGACGAAATTTTAAAACGCTGGGAAAAGTGACTTATACACAGCAAAATTACAAAATGAAAACTATAAAAAATTCCCAACAGATTTGAAAGTCAGAGGAGTTTGTAGCCAGTTGTGATGACAATGTCCTTCCCTCCCTGGAGAGCGACTGAACTGTGGCTGGAGAGGTGTAGGAATGCAGCGAAGAAAGGAAATGAGAGTACCCTGAGAAAACCCGCACACATCTGCCCGCAAGCGAGACCAGGGTGCGAAGAGCGGCACGGAGGTGGTGTAGAGGTACCTGGTCGTCGGTGTGGCGGGGGTCGACGACGGGGAAGCCGTTGTGCTTGACTGCCTTGAGCCTGTCGACGATGACGCCAACCTTCTCGACGGTCTTGAACACGGAGACGGGGTGGTTCATCACCTCGCTGGCGTAGATGGAGTTGGAGAGAGGCGGCGGCGCCCACGGCAGCAATGGCACCTGCATCAGCTGGATGTGGATGTCGTAGATACCCTGCACGTGAAACACAACATGTTGTCGACTTCCTCCATACTCATAGAGCTCCAAAACAAAACAAATTTAATTAAAAAAAATTGTGTAAGCACAACTATTTATAAGGGGACTGGCCAATCGAAAGGATACAGTTTTACATTTTAAATGACTTTAGACATGTCTCAGCTACTTTCCACAATACCTTTCAAACAAAAAAACACTGTGCCCTTTGAAGAGAAGAATCTTGCTACAAAAGGGCAAGTAGGAGTGAATTAATAAAAGTTTGTGTTTTTGTTAAGCCTAACAAATAAATCTTGATTTACCGGCATTTTCAGGTTATTAAACATTTCACGAAAAACTTTTTGTAGAACTATGGTTTGGAAAAAAAAAAATGGTTTTTCATTTGAACTGTGTATCATGGCAGTATCATGAAAGGTGACTCAGACATTCCTAAAATAGTTTAACATGTAAATCCTCATCCTTTCAATTGGCTGGTTGCACAGTACGCAGCCATGCCAACTAAGCAATTTAAAATGCAACTCCTCGTGTCTGTCGACTTGCACAACACTGCTGGTGCTTACATATACAACAAAAATACTAACTTGCTTTTCTTTTCTACTGTTGCAGTGAATTCTGAGCCAAGACTTTAACTCCAAGAACTGCACTGGTGTGAATATTTTCTTTATACAGAAATTACAAAATCAAATGAACAAATAAAAGAATAACCAGGGTTGCTATAAAGTAAGGAATAAAATTTCCCCCTATATTCCAGGTTTTCCACACCACGAATATGAACTTACCACAGTAACTTATTACATGCTGTTATGGTTGAGTTAGTAGTTTTGAGAGCCCAGCTTAAGATCTGTTTTGTTCTAATTTTGTATCCTCCTGCCGTATGTAACAATTCCATTGGCACGGACCTAGTGACTATGCACCAGTCGAGTGTGAAATTGTTAGAAACCTAAATGTGATGCTGCCAATTTTCGTTGTAAAAAATGTATAGAAAAAATGGGAGGGTGGGACACCGACTTGACATTGCTTGCAATACAACACGACGCGCGACGTCTGGGATAAAGGCGACTCACTACGTCACAACCGGTCAAGGGCTCTATTTGTGCCGGACAGAGGCACGGGTTAACTAAAGTTGCTGGAGCTTGTTATGAATGGCTGTGAATTGGCTTTTGGTCGTGGTATAGTCGGGAGTGTGGCTTTCCTACACGGCACAAAATCAGGTGTGGGTTTCACTATTCTCCGCGCTGTGGACGTGGGAGCGTACACTGATTTACCCGACTGGTTCGTGGCCCAGGGTAGTTCCGGGCTTGGCCGCAGCGACTGCTTCTTGGCTATAGCCCACTGCCCTTGGGCGGTGGTGGTGGAGCTGCGACTGGCGGAACTGGCACGCGGTGGGCTACTGGTTCCTGATCCTTGGAAATAGGGATTGGCTATACTCAACGGTACTGGCAATGAAAACCCAAAAGTATGGGATGAAAATATTCAAAGCATGTTTTGAGAGAGGGTACACATGGAACTTCAAAATTTACTCTGGAAAACATCAGGATACAGGTAATTCTGAGTCGACAAGTGTGGTGCTTCAGCTATGTGGCCCATTACTGAATTCAGGTAGAGTGATTGTCACTGACAATCACTATACTAGTATTGACTTGGCCAACAAACTCCTTGATAAGTCTACGAACTTGTTAGGTACACTTAGGTCAAACAGAAAATATATCCCCAAGACTGTTGTCAACAAAAAAACTAAAAAGGGGTGAGATTGCATCTCAGTAAAATGAAAGAGGCCAACAAGAGACATTCTTGTACTGTCAACTAGCCATAGGGATGGAACAGTCCCTGTTCATCGAAGAAATGGAATTGTGAACAAACCAAAGACCATTTTGGATTACAATAATGGCAAAGTAGCAATCAATCTGTCTGACCAATTGTCAAGCTGCAGTACCCCATTTCGAAGATCTCTAAACTGGTAGGGAAAGGTCGCCATTGAATTATTACTCGGCACAACGGTAGGTAGTAACTGCTCACATGATATTTTGACTAATCACTGGGAAGAAAACAGCAATCGCACATTTCTGTAAAGCTTTAGTGAAACAAATGATTACTGTAAAAGTTTCGCCAGAACTGGAAAATGAGAACTGCGAGATATCAACATCCATTCCTGCGGTGCGGACAAAAATGATGCCCAAACATACTTTCAAGAAAATGGAAGGTTCAGCTAGGGAAGGTAGAAAGTACTGCAGAGGACGCTACGAAAAAAAAACAACGGGGAGAAACTGAAAAAAACAAAAGTGAAGAAAGTTACGACATACTGTAGCGATTGTGTTGGTGAACCAAGATATTGCCTTGACTGCTTCAGTCGTGCACAAAAGTAATTTCACTTTCTTGTGTAACAGTACACTTTATGTATTTGTACAGAATTTTACTTAAATATGGTTGTTTTCCATTACATATTTTAAATATAACGTAATTAATTTCTTTGTTATTGTTTACTTGCGACGCCGATGGCGGACACAATGTAGTAAATTATTCAACAGTCGTGACGTTGTGTAACCAATAATAGCTTCTCTTCCCCCGAGGCCAGAGCGGACACGGACACGTTAAACAGCTAGAATCAATACTCGAGCGGCCACACGGTGTCGGGCAGGTTGTGTTCAACAGTCTAGCAGACACCGGTGTCCACCCTGGCAGCTAACGAGTTAATAGTGCATCTAAAATTTGGTGCAATACTTTTCTTTATATTTTAACTAACCACACATGGCAACTGTAGATTATAAACTGTACATGCAACTTTGAAAGAAGCTATTCACCAGATAAAAAGACGTTGCAAAATACAGTTGTGGAGTATACACAACAGATTTAAAGTATCGCACTATTTAGCAATATGACAACTAGTTTCGAAGCAGGACGGTTAGATCAATCTTACATTTCATCCAACCAAAATTAATATTGCAACTCGCTCTGGTAGAAGCACGAATGTTATTATTTTTACAAGACCCATACTTTTAATTAAATAACAGGCAGATGTTTTGGAAATCGCATGCATACAATTCCTACAGCACACTTGACATGATCATGAACAATACGTGGTTGTTGATTAAATGTAAAATATGAAGTCAAATTACATATAGAAAAAAACAAGAAATAACCTGGCACGTACTAAAGAAAACTGCATAACACGAGCAGTGGTAGATGACAAAATGTTGCATTTCCTCTGTACTCTACCAGGTTGTCTCCTAGTGTAAACATGGACCACTACCACGTAATCCTGCCATTGATGTCCAAGACATACCAGGTGCTTTATAGCTCACTCCTGGTATTACGTTTCGTACTACGCAGCTATGCAATGGTCATTTGTTCCAGCAATGTACACGAACAAGCTCCAGTACACCTTTCATTACTTCACCACCAGATACTGAATACGGCTCTCCTAACTCAACCGAAAGTAACACTTCAAATTTAACACTGTTAATCGGAGAACGTACTATGACCACACTTGTTTGTATTTCTCACATCTACTGTGTCGCCAACCTTCGATAGTTGCATATGGAGTAGAAACAAAAACAAGAGAAGTGAGAGGCTGGCAATATGAGCACTGTAGAAGTGAAGTTTGTTGGGAGTGATGAGGCCAGGAACAGAAGTGATGTACAAACAAGAGAGGGAGTGTAGGACATGAGAGAATACAAGGAAGAGATGGAATGATCATGTGCAGAGAATAGGAAGGGAATAGACACCTAGGAGACTGTTGGAGATGAATGTAGCAAAGATCAAGGCCGAGGTGGAATAAGCAGGAGAAAGAAGAGTGGAATACACTGAGGGACGAGGAATGGCGGGGGGAGAGACGGAAAAGGCAGCACTTGACTGCATGCTGACTGTGCCCTACGCTGGAAACAGCAGTGGTTAAAGATCATAAGTAAAGAAATAAAGAAGTGCATGATGCTTTCTCTGTTTCGATGTCAGTCGCGGAGCAGACAANGTTAAAGATCATAAGTAAAGAAATAAAGAAGTGCATGATGCTTTCTCTGTTTCGATGTCAGTCGCGGAGCAGACAAGAGCGAAGTGTCACCTCCGTGAAGAAGTCTCCGATCCACTTGGCCATGATGAGCGTGAGCATGAGCGGCAGGCCGAAGGTGATGTTGCCCGTCGCCTCTATGAGGATCACCGTCAGACTGATGGTCATGCGGACCATGCCCCCGAGGTGGGCTGCCGCTCCCACCAGGGCATACTTCCCCGGGTCGATCCATTCCTGTCACACACACACGTACCTTGAACAGTGCCGCCGGCTGATCTACAGGCACTTACCACGGCCTGCCAGTACTTGCTGTCTATCCTCCCACACAGTGGCATGCACAGAAGTTCCTCAATGGGAGGGGGAGTTAGNAAGTTAGACTGACTGAAGGAAAAAGGAAAGGCAGGTAGGTTGCAGCAGCATTAGAGGTGCTGATGCACGTGTTAATTAGGAAAAATACTACACAGTAAAATAAAATGCACCAGTTTACAGTAACAATATATTTTTCTCACAATTAAATGATTATCAATAATTTTAATAATACCTGCTAACGACCAGTAGGGTAACTGGGGAGGAAGAGGGGATTTAACACCCATCTCCGCCTATGTCCCAGCTCCCACCACATGCAAACGTTAACACTGCTACGGATCCAGATTGTGGGTGTCCGTGTATCCACGAAGTGATACTACTAACCGTTACAAAAAACCTACCATATTTACTTGCGTACCACCTGNCGTTACAAAAAACCTACCATATTTACTTGCGTACCACCTGCAAAATTTTTTCTCTGAAATAAATTTGAAACGTAGGGATGTGGGTCTCTCATGGATATTACAGTTTTGGAGAAAAAAAAAAAAAGACAAAAAATAGTCAGATTCCTCATACTAATAGATTGCTTTTTCCTCACCAACAAGTGCGTCGTTGTGGCAGGATAATAGTGTCAGCCACATCAGGTTTGAGGAATCAAAGCAGATACTTATTTGTTATGGGAGGTCGGGTAGGAGCATGGTCCACAAGCACGCAGCCGGCCCAGGGGGCGAGCAGTCCTCATTTACAGTCTCAGTTGTTCCCAGTTTCCGTAAGCTGAAGCTGATGTACTAAGAGATGCTTGGCCTTTTGTCTTCAAATATAAAATTGCATATGCAAANAGTTTCCGTAAGCTGAAGCTGATGTACTAAGAGATGCTTGGCCTTTTGTCTTCAAATATAAAATTGCATATGCAAATAGGAAGTATCATTCTGGTTGGATATGGGTTGGAGTTACTAATGGATTTGCTGGTGTGAAGTTATCCGGGTCTTCCTATTTGTGTCATGTTATCGATCGCCCGGCCTAAATCACAAATGTAACACCCATCCTATTTCAAAGATGCCATTTTTTTTTCTCAAAGGTTGGGGATGTTTGTTTAGAATAAATGCAGTAAAGCTCGTGACATATTTATATATAAAAGGACAGAAGCTCAAGTACTCACCGTCTAGTATCAACAAGCACACACACACAAAGGACAACATATTTCACGAGGTTGCAACTTTTCACCGGCTAGGCCAGCTTTGTCAGGCGGCAAGTTGTAGGCCACTGCAATGTGGTGGAAGGGTTCTGTTGGTAGTGAACCTAGCGGCCAGGTGGCAAACTGCCACACCCTAGTTTGCCACCTGGCCACCACATCGCAGTGACCTACAACTTGCCATCTGATGAAGCTGGCCTAGCCAGTGAAACGTTACGACCGCACAACGTGGAAAATGTATCGGCCTTTGCGTGTGTGCCTGTTGGAAAGTACTAGACTGCGAGTACTTGAGCTTCTGTCCTTTTACATATTATCAGCAGCCTAGCGTCCCACTTGTAACCTGTACTCGCATGTTTGTGTTTTGATCTTTATGCCATATTTAGTTTTGTAATACGTATATGGCTTGTCCGACACAGCTGTGCACCGAAATACCAGTTTTTATAACTGAATGTGTAAGAATATTTATTTGCTGGGAGGAAATTCAAAATATGGAGTGCAGGTGCGACTTGGGGGCAGGTGGTACACAGGTGAACACTGCAGGTCAATATCACACCAACTCTTATTCATTTGTTCATTAAAATACACTAACTTCAGTAAGCACCAATTCTGAACATTGCAGTTTCTGGTAGGGTTTTTTTTTTCTTTCGAAGTTGTTTTCAAAAGAACTCGACCATGAACCACTTGTTACGTACCATGAAAATGCATTGTGACAAAAAATAAAATAAAATAAATAACTAGCTGTTTACACTGTTGCAGAGAAATAGGTGTCTACAGTTGAAACACCTCGTGCACCGTTGTGAATATCCAGGCAGATCATGTATGTGCGTTACTGAACAAAAGGTATTGAAATGGTCAATCACATAACTTTTAATTCTCAAAACTGTTATTACTCCAGCAACTCGCCCGGTATATGCACATGACTAATAACAGTGTCTGCATCACTTACTAGACACACACAACCAGTCAACACACACGCGACAAAACTAGTGTTGTGGATTCCCAAATACTTCAAACCAATATGTACACTTTTCCTATTAATAAAACCTTGTGAATTGAAACTTTTATTAATATGGCGGTAGTTGGGCTATAATTTCAACCAATCTTTAAATTAACAACTCACGTTTACTGAAAAATCACATGTGAATCTCTACTAGCAATTATAGGCATGACCACAGACTGATCCAGGTACGCACTGGGCCACACATCATTATGAAAGTGTTATCACACTGCTAATCTCCCCTGTGACTTGCACCCCGGAAATAACAAGACAAACAGTAATTTTAGTTTTATTTCTTGATATCATTGTAGGCATTTTAGAAAAATGGGCTATATCGTTGAAGGGGACATCGCAGATACATATATGGTAGCCTTGACCATACTGCGTGCTTGTAAAATTTGTGAGTTGGCGCCAGAGTCCTTGGAATGGGAACACCCATTATCAGAAAATTAGCCAACTCTGTCCTAGCCTACGCTACCAATCTTTTTTAAAAATTTAAAAAGCTTTTGAGCCGACTGTAATATAAATATTTTGCAACAAACCACTTCCACTTGTGGCCCTAACAACCCTAATTAACGACCAACACTGTGCGGCATCCACTTACGCAAGTCGGGAAAGCAGAATGCATGGCCATGCCCAGTAGGCGTCCCCACGCAGCGCCCGTCAGCAGCGCCGGTATGAACAGGCCGCCGGAGATGCTCAGGCCGTACGTTATCACAGACAGGATGAAGTACAGAACGAAGAAGACTCCCACCGTCACTGCCTTGTGGGACCCTACAATCACATGCACCGACATACCTGCCAGATGAACAACACTACCCCACAACAAACAAAACACCACTCAATAACTTTATATACTTTTCATTTACTGTCATGCGTACGCAAATTGTTTCAAATAATACTTTGCCCGCATCTAATTTCATACATCTTCACGTAGACGGCAACAGTAGCAGCAGCAGACGGAAAGTGGTTCTATGTCGCAACTTATTCAAATTTTACTTTGGTTATAATTGATGCAGATTGATTTAAGAAATGGTTTTATATTAACATTTATTAGGAATGGGACGGTCCTAATTTTCTGTTCCATTTCTTGAAAACTGGTTCTTGGTTTCCAGATCTGATTTTTAATGTTTAGAATAAAACTATCTTCACTATGTTAGAAAAGTAGGATTTATTGTAAGTGTATTAGTTATTGTACTTCATTTTCTAATATTGCAGTTAAACATTGCAGCTTAGTTACAAAATTTATACACTAATACTGTTAGCAGCAACAGAAGTATCTTTTACATCCTGGTATGCTATCAGCATTTCATTACACAACAAATTAACAATGCCAATCAACCACTGCTTTCACTTGTTACATTGGGCTGATGGCGAGCAATGGAGTTCACCAACTTTTAACTTGGGGTCAGCAGCTTATCAGCAGGGTCCAGGTGATTTGCTATCAATAAATACCTCATGATGAATGAGCCAATGAAATGAGTTTGATGTGCGCAGGTGCAAAAAAAAGTGGGAAAACCAATATTTTGATTACATGGTAAATACAGTGTAATATATTGTTACGTGTTGGCGCCTTGCATTGCTTCTCCCATTGGAGCGAGGAAACTGTGTGCCAAGGTCAGAGTGGTTGCACTATACGCGGGCGGAGAGTCACAAAGCGAAGCCACCGCATGCCTCCGTGATAAGTCTACGGGAGCTCGCACGCTCCTGACGTACATTCTGCACATTAAGTTTCTGCGTTTATCTGAAGGAATGTTAGAGTTAATGCCCTACTAGTTTCCCTCAGCTATACTGGGGTGGGGGGAACCTCCAGATCAGGGCAACTGATACTATTTAAGTGCGACGTAACACAGAGCAGACAGTTTTTGAGACTGGAGAGTTTGGATTATTGTACGACCTTAAGCATAAAGACAGCAAAGCAGTGAGCTGGCAGAGCATCAAATGGCTTCAAGAGCGACCAGTGGGAGTGAAGTCTGTTGGACTGCGATCGCCGGTGCAGTGGAGAGAGATACTGGAGGCCAGGACTAATGAACTGGATATGCGAGTGTAAGACATTTCAAATGATGGCAACAGAAGTTGAGTGTGAATAGACTGCAATAAATACACACACGTTAAGAAGGACTTTAATTAGAATTGATCCAGACATTAAATATTGCGCTCAAAAAGAAATAAAATGAGTAATAGGGGAAATAGGTAATTTCATGTTGTTAATAATAGCTGCGTGAATAAATTAAAAATCAAATTTAGTTCTTTTATTTCTATTAAGACCATCACTCACGAACTCTGATTCGCCCTTCCGCCATCTTTTAACACTGGTGTCGGAAAAGGGATGGAGACAATCCTTAATTATTAAATTGTAAATCAAATTATGCAAATAATTAGGGATATAAAAAAAATGAATTAATTTTAATAGCTGTAGACCAAAAAATTAAGACTGTTTTGTACAAACATTGTTTTGTACAAACATTGCAGTGAATGTTAACTAGAAAAATGTCTGTGGAGCTGGAAGCACAGAGCATTGATTGAGAGGTTAGGTAGTCAAAGTACAAGTGTTAACAGCCTTAATAACCAAATTAGTAATGTGAAATAAAGTGTAATAGAAACCGGAAACAAGAACGTAACTAGCCAGATAATTAATATAAGTGGTTTAGTAGATATTTAGTAGATAGGAAAATGGAAGACTTTAGTGAGTTAGTGAATACAAGAATTGACAGCGTGGGCAAGAAAATTGACAGTGTAAATGGAAGAATGGACAATGTAACTGAAGTTGTGGACAGTGCCAGCGGAAGTACGGGAAGTGACGAAAACTAAAAGAGCAAAATGAAGAAGGAATGACAGGAGTTTCTCTAGCAGCGGAGTTCCACTATTACAGGAAGCAGATACAAGTGGTGAAGCAGCGCAAGTCGTAACCAATACATAGGGGCATGGACTTTTCGCGATCGCGAATAAACGACGACAAACGCAAAATCGTCACAAAATTTAGTTTTTACGCGAAATATGGCATATCGGACTTTAATGCGCTAAATATAACCACGTTTTCCAGTAAAATTTTGTTTACAGTATTGCAAAGCAAACACGCGCTCATATTTTAACACTAGGTGGCGAAATACCGTATCTCGGCATGCATAGGCTGAACATAAAAAAAAACGGCTACAGAAAGTTTGTTGCAACTTATTTACGAGATATTGACATTTAAAAAAAAAATTTAACCTCCAAAACATGTTCAGGAATTGGTCTACAAACAGTACATTTTAATGTTTTATCTTAGTTTGTAAAAAGGTAAAAAAAATGTGAATAAATAAATAGCGTTTCAATCGCGCAATAATTTGTTCACTCATGTTCATAAACAAAATATCCTTTATCGTGCACGCGTAGAAAGTAAACATGGTGGAGCTCGGTCATAGCTGCCGTACATGAGAAAATAATTACGCTGTTGTACCAGAGAAAGATATCTTACGTAGTTCGCACGCCCGCCACCGCGCCACAAATGCACATTGATAGACGCCATTTTGTGTAACATGTTGCCGTGTTTTTGCTTTCTCAAGTCACGATACCACCTGTGGAATACTATACGCGGGACGTTTATTTGTAAACAGTTAAAATGTTCAATTGTACTGTTGCGTAAGGTAAAAAACATTACTATATCGTATTTAAAAAAAAGGATAGTTCCTGGTGCTTCTTAATTCTTTGCCCAGTATAGATTATACACCTAAGTTGACAACACTAGTTTCCACTGTTTTTATTTGGTATTTACTTTACTATTTGTTTTTGCGTTGGTTCCTGTTACGTGTGTTAACGTATTTTAATACTCAGACATTGTTTAATATACCATGAACGGGAACGGGATTTTAAAACTGATGGTTTTTTCATATTTGATGAACGAAACAAAACTATGATGTGTAAATACTGCGGTAATTATTAAGTTTAGGGTTTTTTCTGAAAAACACAAAAAAAAATTATGATATATTTCTACTCTACTAATCACGTAGAACACGAATATATTAGGGGCGTAGCTTTAAAATAAATACAACATATTTTAGAAAAATTGAACAAAATTGCGAAATGAGCAGTATAGCCAGTTTGTTTAAGTTTCTGAACGAAACGTCCTAGACCAACAAAAGTTGCATTAATGGGTTCTGCACAGCTTACCTTGTTCATATTCAAGAGGGCGTAATGTTAAAATAAGTAGAACATATTTTGAAAAACTTGCGAAATATGTTTGTTTACGTCTATTAACGTCCGAGGAATTATACCAGCCCCCTACCTAGGTGAGGCAATTTACATTCTTTTGGTGTGTTTTACGGTTCCTTTAAATCCCTACAATCCTACATTCACAGTTTAGTGTAAAACCCAAACATCCTAGGTTAGTATAAAACCCTACTATCCAAGGTTAGTGTAAAATCCAAACATCCTAGGTTAGTGTAAAACCCTACAAATTCTAGGTTAGCTTAAAAATGTAAAATAGTGACTCACCCATTGTGGGGTTAGGTGGGCACATATTATGAAATTAGTCTGACGTTAATGCCCCTAGTATATTCGTATTCTGCATCATTAGTAGAGTAGAAATATATCATAATTTTGAAATTTTTTTGTGTTTTTCAGAAAAGCCCCTAAACTTAATAATTACCACCAATTGTTTGGTGTCAGAAATATAAAAAAAAACATTGTTGATAAAAAATTGTTTGCATTTGTAGGAAGTTTTCCTTTGCTGAAAACACTCATGCAGACAGAATTCCTGCAAGGCTATCTTGCTTTACAGCAGTATGTTTCAGGAATTTTGAAAGAAGGGCAAACTACTGATGTCCTCAATGTTTTGCATGGTCTACGTGAGCAACATTCAACTTTTGTGTCACAAACTGTGTCCATGCTGGGGATTCCCACATCAAATGCAGACAGCGAGCGGGCTTTCTCTGCATATGGACACATTTTAACCGATTTACGGACAGGCCTAAAACCGAACAACATTGAGCTAATGCTTGCCAAATACTTTGGTGCTAGCATGTAAATTGACACTGTTCTAAACAAGATATATATTTTCTTGTTATAGGATTTGGTGTTCTCATTTTAAAAATTTAGTGTTGAATTATTGTTTGTGTTCTTAAGTTAGAAGTATTAATTTTTTGTCTACATATATTGGCATTTATCAATTTGGCACTTGTTTCGGTAGTGAACTCTGTTTGTACAAATATATATATGTTTTTCTGTACTGTACATTTTACATTTTGTAGTGCTGTGTTAAATGTAATCATCAAATAATATTTTTAATTTGAATTTATATATAACTTTTTAGTAGCCAGTAAAGTGAAATGTGAAAATCCTGGTTTTTTACAAATATTTCCAGTTTATCTACCTACAAAAGACAATTCCATTATTTTAGTTTTTTGCGCTGGATTTTCAAACATTTATGACGAACAGTAAAGTTTTTATTTACCGCTTTAATGTTTTTAAGTAAATTTTTGTACCGCTTTTAACAATTTTTTATGACGAAATTTGGAAATTTTATTTACCACTTTTAGGGGGCCTTACCAATACAGCAATGACAGAGGACAGTCAGCCAGCAGCTACGTGGCATTAGTGTTGTGTAGCCGAGAGAGGGGAAGGGGCTGCAACTGGTGATCGGGGAACATACCGGCAGGTCCGTGGAACAAGAGCCGCACACTGGCTTCAGGAGTCTGGAACCAGATTGCTGCGACCGCGTTGTAGTTCCCTTCCTCGCAATGGAACTGTCAACAACATGTGTACATACAGGCTTTCCAACGCACTAGAGTGTCCCTCACATTCACAAACCAAAGCACTCAAGTACTGTAACTACTCCTGGGTGTCTAACCCTGGAAATATATCTATTTCTTACTGTTGGACAACAGAACTGAGTAACATAACACAAAATAAAAACATATTTACTATGTTTACATGTCATTTTCAAAACAATGACATTTTACATATTCATTCCCGACTTACTACAATTTATTTTTGCATTCTTAAGAAAAGGGAAAGGAAAGAAAAAGTACGATCTTAGTACATGCATATTTTTACAGTTTTCACGCACATAGTATCATAAGTGAATTTGCTTTCTAAGCATTTTGATATATTTTTTTAAAATGCAAGTTTATTGTACTATACAAAACTGTTAGCTATGCAATAGGACATCATGGAAATAAAAAAAATTCAGAAATAAGGGAATTTTTTTTTCCAAGGCCCAGTTAGACACATTGCTAAAACATCTTTTGTATAAACACTGCATTTATCAAATCCACTTTTGTTTTTTAAATAATCCTTAGTTTAATTANATCTTTTGTATAAACACTGCATTTATCAAATCCACTTTTGTTTTTTAAATAATCCTTAGTTTAATTAGAAATAGGTAAGTTTTGAAATTTTATGTTCAATTCCTTCATTGCCACATTTTTCTACACAATACTGTGTCAAGAACATAACAAAACGTGATGGAATTTTTTTTTACAAATTGTTATACAATGCTGTTCCACACCCACTCCATCTCCCTGTTTCCTTGCCACGCACTCTCTTACTCTCCAACTATCTGCTCTTTTTAGAGGTATCAAGTATACAACTATATAGAGTATATAATTTCTCACAACATTTTCCTTCCAGCACGAGGTGTGACCATACAGTCTCCTTACAGCTTTTTCATTCCATTTACGTCCTGTACCCCAACTCTTACTAGTGTAAAATCAATCTTAAAANTTACAGCTTTTTCATTCCATTTACGTCCTGTACCCCAACTCTTACTAGTGTAAAATCAATCTTAAAACCCTCGCTTCTAGTAACTGTCAAGATGCCCCTAACCAACTTACACAATTTATTTCCTGCCGGAAAAAGTTAGTTATGCCATGATCAAAAAGAAATAATACATCATCTTAAATTACACATGCTATGCACTGAAAGAAATCCTTCAACCCAACACATTTTACACCTGAAGTCGTATTCCTGACAAAGTTTCAGAAGGATGGCTGGAGAGTAATGTACACAAAAAAATTAACTGCAGAATTTGCAAGTTCCTGAAAATAATTAACTGACGAATAACGGGTAGCTGGCAACATACCTTGTATGAATCTACGACCAACTTAGCCCGTGGGAAGCTGCGGCACCCACGGCAAGGGCAAGGCTGAATGCTACACCCCGAGGAAGATTGCTACACGCTGTTGCCAGTAATACTAAATATGCACGTTGATCATGAACCCCTGCCTAGCACACTAACACGAGGCCGGTCTGCCCTTAAGCGAGCATCAGATACACTCCCCGCAACTACAGAGCTACCCTGCTTCCAACCCTCGCCAAGAGAGCGCGGCAAGGAACGACGCCGCCCACACAGGGAGGAGCCGGCCGGTAGAAGATGCCTGAACAGCTCGAAGGAAACTGAAGGAAACCGAAGGAAACCGAAGGAAGGCTCCACTCAGTATTTAGGGCCGGACGAGCCCCAGAATGCCAGTTGACATGGAGTTACCGCATTGGCTGAGGAAGCCGTGCTAGGCCTCTCTACCTAAAACCAGAACTTCTACCAGTGAAGCTTGCGTCAACCCCGATACACCCACTCCACTTGGGAGTGCTTACCCCTGGCCCTTCAGGACTGCAGTAGTTGACAGTAGGGTTTAAGTTGTTCTCATGACTACTTTATTAGTTGCTCTAGACATGCTCTTTGCTGAACAGGCACCCTTCACCTGTTATTAACGTAACTTCCGCCGGTTGCTTGGTAATCACGAAAGCCTATGAGTTAGTACTGGTCACCGTGTTTATTCTCCTAAGAATTAATATGTTCAAGTCTATGGAATGAGTTCCTATTCCAAGGGTGATTTGTACGTCTCAACCCCCCGCGGATGCCTTCACCCAAGAGACAGGCAGGTGAGTGCATCTTGCAAAACAGTTTCCAACAATAGAGTAGAACTACAGGCTTCCATAACTGGGCAGTATGTACATCACAAAACACCATACGATTCGCTGGCAACCCATACTGTGGGCCCAGTGGGCAAAGGCACTTTTCGCACACGTACGGTAGAGCCCCCTACTAGGTACACTCCACGAGGAAGCAACTAGACCACACGAGTAAGCTAACCCACTCCATCCACCGCGTGATATTCGCTGGTTGGAGCGGAATAACTGACGCTGCACGACATTGCATCTGGATACTCTAGCTAGGGAATTCCGCTACACCTGCCCCTTAATTTCTGCGACGACCCGTAGCACCTAACCACATGTCGTTCACCCGACGAGGAGGGACCAAGTGGGCCAATTAGAAGGCATCTACGATTCCTACAGCCAACCAATTGCCAAGTAACCCATTCCAGTCGGCCTTCAGCCTTTCCTCTGCTCAGGAACAAGCAGCCCGGTGACTGCAGGGGCCTCACTCCTCAGTCCTTCCTAGCCATTTATTCGAACCAAGCCAGAAGACCAACGAGACACCTCATCCAGTCGTCGTCCAGTACCATCCACCGAACGACACCACCTGCCGGCGCCACCCGGAACCCACAGCATCCTCCGGGACCAGCCAGTTCCAGTCGCACGCCAGCTGCCCCTCTACAGCAGTCCGCCAACGGACAGCCTCAGCGCCGGCCTGCAGGTGGTAAACCAGCGTCCACTGCCAACTTCGCCTACCTAGATTCCTGCCGCCCGACCAGGCCGACTGTACACCGGCTCCTTAAGAACCAGGACAAAGCCACTGTAACCAGCCTGCACGGCCACCCAGGGTTCTCCGCCTCAACCTGCTGAAACCCCACCCCTGTAGACTAGGTGACGTGCCAAGCATCCAGAGCGTCTCGCATCATAACAAAAGCAATGTATATGGTACGATTTCTGCGCAGAAATATTTACTGGGGGGGAACTACAGTTATTTTAACAATAAGCAATGAAGGTTTGTCACAAAAAAAAAAAAGTTATACGCTCATCGTCGAAAGATGAACTCTAAAACTGCCTGTTTCAGCCGTGGAGCTTGCGAACCACTTCCTCTTTGCAGCAGGTCACTTAAAAGTTGAGCTTTGTGTGGCATTATTCCGTAATGCACCTGCCGATTACAGTGGATTCCTTTACACTTACTTTGCTATAGACTGTTCATGGTAAACAGAGCGCTTTTGAAGGCCCTACTTACGATCTACTTACATGTACATTATCTGTTCTTCCACCATATGCAAAATTAACATCGTCATGGGAATAAACACTTTAGTAATACATCTGCCAAGTGAAACTGCTAAATTATTAGAAAAATAAACATTTTGCAAATATGCTAATTCTTGCACTTATTTGCATAAAATGAAGTAGAAATCAAACTAAATGATTTAATTATTCACAGCTGTTTACCCAACACTTACAACATTAACCACTTTCCCTCCATCATTACCAACTTTACTGAGTGCATGCCACTTAGTGTGCGCGTTACGATGCACACAAGTAGTGGCTGTGGCATTTTTCAAAGGTTTATTTCAAAAGTGCTCTCAACTAACCATGAATAGCCTATACCACACTCAGAAACAATTGACTACTGCGGTGCTTGTTACATGAGCACGACATCTTGGCAAGAGTCACCAAGGACTTCATCAATATAACGAAAAGGACAAAATTAGGTTTTTTTTTTTCCTGCCTGCAACAGCTTAACTTCAGACAGCTGAGGTAGCAAAAAATCTCTCATCCCTACCTTAACTGGATACGGCGGGGATTGCTCATCATCAACGGTCGGCTTGCAATCATTAATGGCAATTATCATAGTGAATGCGATACTGGCCGATATCACAGCAACAAAAACTGCTTCTAGTACCTTCAGCCATTTCTTCCTGATGAACCTGCATGTACGGACGTAACAAACAAATTACATTTCTTCACGGCAACTGCAACTTTGTACATGATTCACATCCAGTGGTTACGTTCTTGGGCACCCAAAACACCAAGAATATTCATGCATCTCATCACTCCTAAAGCAATTTCATAAAATAATAAAAAAANCCACTGTAAAGTTCAGACTATATTCCGTAACTAGCACTAATCGTTAAATAAATTTAGCTGGTTATTTTATTTCATTATGTATGTATATATATATATATATAAAAACTCCACAATTATAATATAATAGTAGTACTGTATATCCAGCTACGAATATAAAGTTCTTGTTTGTTCACGGCAACTGCAACTTTGTGCATGATTCACATCCAGTGGTTACATTCTTGGGCACCCAAAACACCAAGAATATTCATGCATCTCATCACTCCTAAAGCAATTTCATAAAATAATAAAAAAAATTAAAAACTAAAATTTTTGGCAGATTTTTTTACAGCCCTGCACTGATACATATGGTCTGAATACTCATTAAAAAAAAAATCACAACTAAAAATTGTTTTACAATTACAATTTTTTTGTGGAACAACTTTATAGCAGAAAGGCTTACTACCATATTTTATCACAATCGTTGCCATTGCGTAAGAGTCTCACAATAACTTTTAAATGCTGAAAAAGAGCTCAATTTTTTTTTGCCCGAAAGTTGATGCCTTTATTTAGATGTACCAATCTGCACCAGAACCTGTTGGAATTCACCTCAACAAATTCTGTTAGAGGGTTATCTGTGTCAGCCACCCCCTCCACAAAGCAGGAGGGGATGAGTAAAAGTGAGCGAGCGAGTAAAAATAAGCGAGCGAGTCAAAGTGAGCGAGCGAAAATAAGCGAGCGAGTCAAAGTGAGCGAGCGAGTCAAAGTGGTTTCGGGAGCAAGCATCAAAGTGGTTCGTGAGCAAGCATCATAGTGGTTCGCAAGTTAATAGATTCTTGCGGCTCCGAGGTCTTGAGAGCCGATGAGGGTGAACCAAGGTGAATATGGAGCATCGCCAAAATGAAGGGGCAGACGAAACGGGAGATCCCCGAGAAAACCCGCCGACCAGCGGTATCATCTGGCATGATTTGCAAATGCAAAAATCCGGGAGCAACCCTGTCAGGAATTTAACCTGGTTCGCCTAGGTGGGAGGCGAGTAGTCTAACCACTACACCACCATGACCCTTAAAGTGGTTCATGCCGTGGCAAGTTGCAGCCGAAGGTAACCAGGTACGACTGAATTGTTTCTCCTCCTTTCTGGAGAGTACTTCCCCTCATTTTAGTTGAGAAGTCGCACACTGTAGAGATGCAAATGGAACCCTGCGTGGAGACTATCAGCCTGAACGGTTGAGCAACAGAGGGAGGTCACCATGGTAGCTTTCAGGTTCCCACTTCCCCTCTAGCCAGGTGCGCAAGGGGAGGAAGTGATAATTTGTGTGGCCATGAGGAGCTACAGCTGAGCATGCCCACAGAGATCTGATGCCCACCTCCTCCGGTCAGCTAAGAGGATGTGAGGATGCCGCAAGCACTGGTTGTTGGACAGCTGCTTCTCCTCTCGCCAGCAGGCTTCGTTTGTACCGCCAATGCCAAGTTGCTTCTTGAAGATATTTGCTTCATTCCTGCTGTAGAGATACTGTTTAACTTATCACGAGCAATTCTGTATGCTGAGGTTTGTTTCGGAATCTAAAATCTGCTGCCACACAAACTGTTGCTTCACGGAAATAACTCCAGAGGCTTTGCTCCAACAAGTTGACTGCCCTGTTTGTTGCAGAATACAACTTGCTACAAAATGAGAATCATCAACGCTACGCAAGTTTGCCACCTCGTCAGTTTATCTCTCAGCAAAAAGATTCACATTGGTGTGATTCGTAAACAATGCAATACATTGAAGTGTAAAACATTTAAAAACACGTAATGTAAAATAGATAAAAAAATCTGATTGCGCAAAGTACTTAAGTAGTAATTTAAAACACCTTTACAATTGGCACAGATCTTCAATACCATACTACAAAAGTATTTTTTAAGTTTGATTTAAAATGGATTAATTTCACTGTAGATGTTTTTCTTTTCGGCGACATTCATAGATGTGCAGTTGTAGGTTACTACAATTTAAGTATTTATCACATAATACAATTCCAGTTTAATTTACAACACATTTGTGGTATGCAATTTGCTTTCTGCTAGAAAATCCATTGTGACAATTATTAGTCCACTGCAGAAAACCAGAATATGCCTAAATTATGATTTTATTAATTACTATATTAATTAAGATTTTAACAGTGTGTAATTTATTTTAGGTATTTCATTATACTGGATCCTGTTTTTCAAACCACGAACCGTAGGTTTATTAATTCACAAAAATGGCCCAAGCAAATTTTGGCATGTGACAATACTGATGAATTTACTAAGCATGCATTGGAAGTCTTTGTACTCTACCATAATTATTTTGTACACGTGCAATTTATACTTTTGCAAATAAAATTACTTAATATTCTTTGGGTGTGAAAATGTTTTTTTTTCTTATTTTGCAAAATGACAACCTTGATTACACGACACATTCAAATACCGGATCTCGCATGCAACCGCCTCCCCCCCCCCNGCTGTCCAGCGACATCGTCCGGCACGATCCCCACTTGCGAAAATCCGGGAGTCACCCCGCCGGGAAGCGATCCGTGTTTGCCTTGGTGAAAGGCGAGTGGTCTAACCACTACACCACCGCGGCCCCTTGAATTTGAGTATTAAATCTTAACACTTATTTATAAAGATACTAGCTGACCCGGCAAACGTTGTTTTGCCATAAAAAGTATTTCTAGTGTCACTGGGAGACACCTGGTGGGAATAAATTGTAACCTAGATCGATAAATGATAGATGATAATTAATCAGTTATCGACCTAGGGTAAAATTTATTAAATTACTAATATCGCTATAAAAAAATAAGGGTTGGTGGTAGAAGGGTGAAAATTTAGGAGGGTATGTATTTTTTAATGCCACATCATAAAAAAATAAAAAATAAAAATTTTGTTCAAACAATAAAAAAAAATTGTTTGGGGGTGGCCACCCTTATTACTTAGGGGTGTAAAAAATAGATATAAATCTATTCTCAGACCTACCGAGTATACATAAAAAATTTCATAAAAATCGGTCCAGCCGTTTCGGAGGAGTTCAGTGACTAACACTGTGACGGGAGAATTTTATATATTAGATGTAAATAAGCACAAAACGGGAAGGATACAATTACCATAAATTCTGTAGTCTCTCCTTCTCTCTCTCTCTCTCTCTCTCTCTCTCTCACACACACACACACACCTACACACCCACACACACACATACATTACAATAAGAGTCACCGCGAAACAACATGGCTCTTGTTGTTCCCCGTGTTCAACTCACCTTGCGAGTTAGCATTGAGGTGCTCCCGTTCGACTCGAACGAAACTAGTGCAAGGCGAACGCGAGGAATTATTTCTTCCACGAGTCCTCACATCCTATTTGGCTTTGGCGATTTGTCGGTCGACGCGTCCTCTAGGGGTGGGTGAAAGGGCGTTGGAGTGGATGGGAGCAGGAGGAAGGGACGTCTTCAAATGAGGCCAATTGGCACTCCGGGGGTGACTGTTTGAAGTCCCTGAAAACCAGCGAGTTCCAGCCAACCTTCGCCACCTCTCGGCGTACGGAGCGGTCCGTGAAAAACTGCTTTACCCCCCACTTCACCGCATCCAGAAATACTAAAAAAAAAAAAGAAGTCATGAATGAACAAGCGTGTTTTGTGAGGAAATCCTACAGCAGTAATACATAAAAGAAATTGATAGAAGAAGTAATTATAATTTTCAACACTAAAAAATATGCGCTGAAATGAAAGGGTGGTTTGAAAAATGTCTCAAGTCCATATGAAAACAATTATTTTTATTGAAATAGTAGTTACACCAGCCATTATTATTTCACCTATATTGGTCACGCATTCTATCTGATTCACAGGAACGTGGCATTTGGATAAACCATGTTTCTGGCCAAAGTAAAAAACCTTGGAACTGTGAGGTATCTCGGGGAAAAGTAAAACATTAGAATAAGGCCAAGTTTCTGATATAGATTTGCTATGTGAAAACAATATAGAAGCTCACAAAAAAAAATTTAAATTTCTTATAAAAAGCAAGTTGTTGAAAAGTGTGTCACTGCAGTTTTTTTCTCTCCATAAATACCCCCAACACCTTGCCTCGGCTCGCAGTAGGGTTGTGCCATCTGCACGGGGGTGGTTTTCATAACGCGGTTTTCCATCCCCTACTCCAGGAAAAAATTTGGAAAAAACCTTTAATGAGTGCCTTCCTGAATTTCACACTTTTTAACAATTCCTTGATTACACTTCGTTGCATCTCCTTTTAGTACAGACGGCATTCCAAGTCATGGTACGTAATCCTGTCGTCCGTATTTAAATTTAAAAAAATGTTTGAGAAAAAAGTGTAAACTTTTTTGTTAACATATTAAATAAATTTTTTTTTCTGATTAGAAGACAATATTTATAATAAATGAGTACATTCTGCACGAGCTTGGCTCGTGTGCGAAGTGCGTAAGACGCACTGGGGTCGAGAATCTTCGGTGCTGTCAACCTGCTGCCTCGAAGTGACTTGACCGGATCTTGTATGAGAACCTTCGAAGTGCCAAATAAAAGAGTTCTCCTATTGTTGTTCAAAGAGACTAACTGCGATGGAATGTGCTACCAGCAACAGTAAAAACTCGTTATTCCGTGAAGACCTGGAAGAAAAGGTGGTACGTTATCAGCAAAAAATGCAATGTTCTTAAACGAGTGCTCGGTTTTGGTTATGGTTTCGGCACGTTTTGCATAACACGCATACTCGTGACTTCAACGGCAAGTAATATTACCCGCATAAAGTTGTAAATTTCACGAGTGCCTTACATATTTTTGTAACCTCGTAGGGCGTTCTCGACACACTAGAGTGACGAAATAAATTGGGCTTCCCCAGTGTTCAAAATAAATGTTAAAAACTTAAACAAATTATTTTCCCTCAACATCCAAGAAATCTCAGGCAATAATTGTGGCTGCTAACCGGTAATGCATTTTTTTTTACAAAAATTTTAATAACCTTAAAATGGTAACAGTAACCAATAGTGATAAAATCACAACTTATTTCTTTCTGCCAAGCTTTACATCACGGAGTGGTGACGGTTCATTATGTAAGATGTTGCACTTTTTAAGACACTCTCGGGGGCCGCGGTGGTGCCTTGGAAAGAACACTCTCCTCTCACCAAGGCGAACCGAGTTCGATTCCCGGTGGGGTCACCCCCGGATTTTAGCACGAGGGAATCGTGCCGGACGATTCTGTTGGTCGGCAAGTTTTCTCGGGGATCTCCCGTTACCCCCGCCCATGCATTCCAATGCTACTCCATACTCACTTCAATTCACCCTCATCGGTTCGCAAGACCTCGCTGTTAAGAGCCACCCAAATCTCTTCGCTCATTCACTAAGCCAGTTTCACATTTCGTTCCATCTCTTACGCGTTTCAATACGTCTGAGGCCTCGGTTTCGATAGAAAGTGCTACCCCCTGTGCAGGCGAAAAGTCAACTATCACCTACGGACAGAAGTTGTTTCTCCATTCTGTTTACTTAAGCTCGTGACTTGAGCAGAACACACGACGCACGTCTAGCCATCGTGCCGTAAGTCGACGCAATCGCCCATTTGTACGCACAGTTATAACATGCATTATGATAATGCGTATGGTTTGAAATACATCAGATTAGTGTGCTTTATTGCTTTATTTACTGCCAATGTGACGATACACATGTGTATATATATATACACTGAAGAGCCAAAAAAACTGGTACACCTGCCTAGTATCGAGTAGGGCCCCCGAGCACGCAGAAATGCCGCAAGACGACGTGGCATGGACTCGACTAATGTCTGAAGGTACGTAGGACGCAATTCACACCATGAATCCTGCAGGGCAGTCCACAAATCCAATCTGCAGCAATTTGAGAAAGGGTTGCACGTCTGTCACGTTTAATGATTCTCGTCAGTCGTCGTTTGTCCCGTTCTTTCACGATCTTTTTCCGGCCGCAGCGATGTCGAAGATGTGATGTTTTACCGGATTCCCGATATATACGGTACACTCGTGAAATGGTCGTACGCGAACATCCAAATGTTATCGCTTACCTCGGAGATGCTATGTCTCATCTCTCGTGCGCCGACTATAACACCACGTTCAAACTCACTTAAATCTTGATANAAAATCGGTCCAGCCGTTTCGGAGGAGTTCAGTGACTAACACTGTGACGGGAGAATTTTATATATTAGATTTTCTACTTGCACATTTACCTGGTGTTATCACTACAGTTTTGTCACTGAAAAGTAAGCTAATTACAGACTGATAATGAAGTGATTGGTCTCAGGAAGAGACTTTAATCTGGCGACTTTACAGTTTTTGACAGCGTCGAGTTGTGAACCCCGGCATGCTCGCTCTCCAGACGCTATGTAATGCAGTTAATCATAATTTTGCTCTAGCCATTTTTGTCATAATTTTGTTGCAAACTGCCCATCATAAGCTAGGGAGGTATTTGAGAGGCACCTCAGTGATAATATGCGGGGGCATGATTAAGAAGAGGCCCTGAAACGCATTGTAATCAGCTTTTTGTGCTAGAAAGCTGAGCGAGCTGCCTTCACTGCAAGACCAGCACTAAGTATATTTCACTTATGGGCATGACAAAGTGATGATGGCAAATTGTTTTAAATGTGCGCAGCTTTTATTTTGTGGTACAATGTTGCTGAGAAATTCAATCTGAACTCTTACGTAAATTTTAACTAAATCCTAATTTAATTAAGGGCGTGGCTTACTTTCAAATTTTAACCAGAAGCCAGTGGATAATTTTCTCATGTTCTCTAACAGAGTACAATTAAAACTTCAGCAAGATTTATTATTTGACGATATTTTGAGCCAGCCAAAAGACCTTTTGTGATCACGTAAATTACTATTTTATTTGGTATGTTTTAGTGACGTGATTTAGATTCTGATATTTCACACATAATTTTTCTTTTGGCAACAACAATCTTTAATTTAATATATTCATATTGAAATTTCTGAACCATTTCAGTATTAACTTTCTTGTTCTATCTGCATTCGCACTATTCGAGAACCTTACTGCGTTAATAAATCTTCACTTTTACCCCAAATGATAGTCAAATGTTTTGTGTAGTTTAAAAAGTAGTTGGATATTTTTCTTATTTGCAAAGGGTATTCTCTTGTGTTATGTTCACACAAGTCGTAAGAAAGTTTTATCTCTGTTCTTTTATTACATGTTTGAAGTGTTATGTGGTTTGATTTTGATGGTGGTATTTCATTAATGAGGATAATTTATGTGGTTGACAATTCACATTAAGTACTAACCTGGTTTTGAAACAAATTTCTACAAAACATTCTTTTAATTTTCTGGGGTTTAAAAGAAATTTTCTCACGCTGCTCAACATAAAAAGGGTTGCCGCTTTTGATTGGCGTCGCTACAGATTAGCTAGCCGCAGCGAGCATAGAGGAAATCCGCGGCATCGAGGCAAATTTTGCTTTGCATCACACATCTTGACAAACAAACCTACATAATTTATTTTATTATTCTCTTAAACATTTCCTCTCTTTCAAAACATTTATATCACACATCCAAATATTTACTATTATCACACATCACAGTTAAAATTGAAATAAAGCAGTTATGTCAAGAGGCTCTCCACATTTCATCAACTACCAACAATAGGTTATGGATGCTACCTGTATATTTCAACACCACATGAAAGACATATGGCGATACATTTCAATGTACTAAATGTGTCTATAAGCAATGTTATGAGTTGCAGAATTATTCCAAGTTATTTAGCAACCACACAGAACATTTATAAAGTCAGTACAACACAAAATGCAAAAAATCCATCAACTTCGCGCAGCCTTCGAGAGACACACACATTTGCTTCAGTTTGTGCTCCACTTCTGCATCCACACGAAGCGATGGTACAGAATCACTTTCGAACCGAACGTGATGCGCACACAGTTTGCGCAGGCAGAAAACTAGTATCGGCAGTACAGAAGAAGCCTGCAGGCATGTAAGGGGAGGAAGCAAGGACTCTCTAAGAATCAGCTGAACTGAAGAAGTGGAGCAGCATTTTACACCCAGATATTAGATGTTTATACTAACCATTTGAAAAAAACTATGAAGTTTACAAAGGAATGGATGTAGAGTGCTGACAGAGAACATAATTAACAATAAACTGAAAATAGGCACTAAAATGATTTGTTTTATTAAGTATCTTATCACTTATTCATGTAATAGTCGCACTCGTAATTTTCAAAGAAGAATTTTAAAGTGTAGTCATCATGCAATAAAATATGGTACATATATCACGACAGAGGTTTGGCACACACTTTATTTACAACTGTATAATTATCAAAAAGGCTTTTGAAACAGCTAAAAATAAAGCCACTACACTCCAAAATTAACTTCCTGAATGAAATGTAAATAGTTACAAATACAGTAACTCAACTTTTTACAAGTACATTTTTCAACCATTCCATAAATGACAAAACAAAATGTAAACCACTAATTGATGCCCCTGTAGTTACTAGTAGCAACGTCTGGGTTGTATTATGTAAGCGTAGTCTATAAATTATGCATAAGTATTTCAGTTCAGGAACAAACTGTCTGAACTGGCATGATAATATTAATTACCTTAGTTAACAGCTGAACACTGAAGACGACAACCTGAAACATAGTACCGTAGCTGGAGGTAAACAAGGCTGCACGACACACACCGCCTGTCAAGCTCACAACATTTTACTTCTACTATAGCATCTTGATGATCACCGAGGGAAGGATGTGCAAAAACACAAGCGCTGCTCAGCGCAGGGAGCCTCGCTANCGTAGCTGGAGGTAAACAAGGCTGCACGACACACACCGCCTGTCAAGCTCACAACATTTTACTTCTACTATAGCATGCATTTATGTTGGTGATCACTGAGGGAAGGAGATGCAACAACATCAAGCGCTGCTCAGCGCAGGGAGCCTCGCTAGAGGGATGGCAGATGAACGTCACGTGAGACGCATAACAACACAAAACTTCTGAACCACTAAGAGCACTGTCAAGGCCATATGCAAGTGTGAGTATGTGATAGACGCAAGATATGTATTAGATACAAAGATAGACACAAAGAAAGAGACTTTTCCCTGGCAACACAGAGGTACAAATATTATTAAATAAATTAAAACCACTAAATGAACTGCAAATTACCTCATTCTTAGAATAGTAATCTTCATGTTGATGTAATTGAACAGAGATCCCAACAATCCTCCGATACAGCCCATAACCATGAAGATTGGCAGCTCTTTCAAATTATAAGTGATATCATAAAATTTGCCAAAATTTAATAGACCAGCATATGAGAGTTCACCTGAAAAATAATACCAATATTAGATAGAAGTTCTAAATTACGGTATGTATAAGCACATACTGCAATGTTGATCAATTTGTTTTGTTCATAAAGCAATGAAACATTTTCTAACTTGCACAAACTTCAAGCAAGTACCCCGTTATGCTTTATTAAAAATTATATGCAAGCACAGTATTAAAATCCAAAGTTTGGAAAACCCTCTGTCTTGGGCCTAAATAAAACCATAAATTACAGTCCCTGCTGAAAACTATGAATTTTATTGGAGGAAGGGAAAATACGTTATGAACACGTGGAAAGCAACTGAAATGGAAAAAAAATTACCAAAGCCAACCATGAACTTGGAAATTAGGGGAAGAAGAGAACATGAGAAAAATATGCAGGAAAAGAATAGGAAAATGGTACTGGTTAGATTACAATATTAGTAATGAAAATTAACACGTAACATTGCAAACTGTAACGAATGGTTGGAAGCCATTGCAGTAACAGGCAGCAGAGGAAGAAGACGGAAGGAACAAGATTGCAGAAAGGAAAGCACTGCTGTAAAGTTGGCACAGGCGGGAGATGTACATGGTGGGAGGGAGAGACGAGGAGTTGAAGGGGAGATGAAGATAGCGGCAGCTGCAAGGCCAACACGGTCCACAATGGAAACCAGAAACAGGTTCGCGACCTTGCACAGAACCACTACAAGTCAAAAACCTTAAATNACTACAAGTCAAAAACATTAAATCTAATTAAATAATAAACACGTCTATTATTTGTAATCAAGGGACGCTTCAAGTATCTATTAAAACAATTTGAGGAATCAAGATTTNATCTAATTAAATAATAAACACGTCTATTATTTGTAATCAAGGGACGCTTCAAGTATCTATTAAAACAATTTGAGGACTCAAGATTTTTTTTTTCAATTTTTAACCTTAACAAGTTTAATTTGATTCTACCAGTTTATTATTCTGTCATGTGGAGAGAAAACTTATTTTAATGCTTGCATATCAAATTAAATCACATCATATTCCAATGCATACTATATATATAATTTTTTTTTCCATTGTAATCTTTATTATAAATTATCAAAATGTAAAATTTTCATTGGAGATGTTTATAAAATTTAAATCTGGTGCAGCAGCAATTTGGAATGCAAATGTTGATTAAATAGATTATGTTTTCAGTTATGGCAAGTGCATGCATTTTGTTTTTGAGTTTTATCATCTCTACTTACACCAACAAAATGCCTACAGAGCAAAAATACAGCAGTACAAGAGAAAATTCTACAGTAGCGTATGCAGTATGTACTTTTAGCAGTAGGAATATTCCAAGAAGAGAGAAAAGCTCCAGGCTACTAAATACATGACAAAGCACCATACAGGCTTGTACACAAGGAATGTTTCTGAAAAACTTATTATGATTTACAATATTTGAAAAATGTGTACATATTCCAGCCAATTTCAAACTGCTTGAACAAATATTACCGTTTTTATCAATACTTTTAATGGCAATATTTATATTTTTTCCTAGGTACACCTGTAACTCTCATTATTAAATACTGCAACGAGAGTAATGTAGTCCAGAATGTAGAATCTAAACATGAATATTGGAATGGACTAGATTATTAGAACCTGTAAATATATGGAACTGCCCAGCCACTAATCGTTTGGCATCCTTGTGCACTCCTATTGCTTTCATTTCATCTTTTTCAAGAGTGAAAATTGCACTGTTGATGAGAGTATCAAGTATAACTTCGTCAATTTTGACATAAAAACTGTATCACGTTCTCTCCGGAATGGAACAAGTCTCCCTTCCCCAGGCTATTAATCCGTTATTCACGGTCCCCTCACGTCGTCTATTTTGCAAGACATTTCCTCGAGCCATGATACTGTAACTTCCCCCAAAATGCATTCAATCCAGTCAATGTTGGGACAAAATGGTTGAATACAGTACTAAGTAGTATGCGATCTGAACTCTTGACTATCTCATCCACACAATACATATGTTGCTGCTTACTTCAGCATGTCTTCAGTATGTATAATTTAATTCCTTCAGAGTTTATTTGAAACTGATGCAGGCACTCGTTTTATATGGACAGTACGATCATGAGAACTATCTAGCACCACTATATGGTCTGTCTCATGTAAGTTGGCAAGATTCTGACAGTTCGACGAAAGTAGCGCCAATGTTTACTTTTCGTTTATGTATCCTTTCGCCATCGGCTGGTGCGTCAAGTGGTGGCTGTGTTTTTTATCAACACGCTGTCAGCTAATCCACTTGCCATTGTGCTGTAATGTTNTGCGTCAAGTGGTGGCTGTGTTTTTTATCAACACGCTGTCAGCTAATCCACTTGCCATTGTACTGTATGCTAAACAAATTTTAAAATATTTTAGACTGACATGTCTAAAAAAAATTTGCAGGTTATAAAAGTAAAAATACAAAACCTAGCAAAAAATTAAATATTTCCTAACTCTTTTGGCTTCACAGGCAGATTTGAATATCTGACTTGCAAATAAATGTCACCATACAACAATCACAAGCTAATCAATAGTAAATTCTGAATTGGTACAAGGAAACATTGCAACTAACTTGTAAACAGGTTACACAAACTACCAACACTTAATATATTATTCATAGAATTACTTCCTTAAGAAGTGCAGCCATAGCAGACTATCAAGTTAGTCAATGCCTTTAGGCATCGGAACTTACAGGTACGATGGTACGTTAAGTGAAAGCCTTGGAAAGCCCACTATTTATGAGTACTAGTTCTCTTAGTAAAGCCATTTGTTTTAATGTTTGCTCGGGCATAGTCTTAACATGCTGCAATATTTGTTCCAACTCTTCATCACTCTGTGATACTTTGACAGACATGATGAATGCCTTAGGTACTTGCGTGAACAGACTACAAATTACATATCATCAAATTTATTTAGTACTTTACTGGCAAACAACAAAATAAAGTCCGTGAGAAAAACCAGTGTGTTGTGCTTAAGTTTAGTTACTACGCCTTTCAATCCCCTCCCCAACACAGCCTCTGCATCAAGTATCGTGGTTTACAAATACCAACCAACAACGTCCAGTTACCGACATCATCGAGAGGACTTGATGCTCTACACCATGCGACGGAACTTCCTCTCCGAGCACAAACATCGCTCTGCACGTGCGTCGCCAACTCCAACAGAGAACACCGTAATGCTGAAGACGTGCGGGACTCACCTGGGTGACCGTGGTACGCGCTCAGGATGATGTTCAACGTGAAGGCAGAGATCATGGAGGAGAAGAATATCCTCCAGGTGAGCATCTGGTTCCAGAAGCTAGCGCCTTCCTCCAGGCTGAACAACACGCCACCTGTCGCCAACACAACATTACTATCCGACACAGTATCTGTATTTTTGTCATATTTATAAATTATCATCGGCAGCAACAGGAAAAGGTGGAAAACATGTGCAAACATGCAAAACTAGTTTGGGAGAAAATTTTGAATTCTTGAGAGATTATTATTACAGATGGGTTGTAGTTAAAAAAAAAACTTGAGACAAATTAAATTGTTTTGTCAAACCTCAACTCTATAATCAAGCCTATTTAAATGGCTTCCTCACCTCTCAAGTTGCAGCAGTGATACAATTTCAAGGAAAGAAGCTTAGAATTTGCTTTCGTTTAAGTCTCAATGTGGTGATAAAAACACTTTAGAACAAAGAAACAACCTAAAAATTGTTACACTGAATGGCTATTTTTACACAGTTCTATTGGATATTGGCCAATGCTCAGACACAGCAAATTATCTGCAATTGGATTATTGGTACCCACCTATCGAATTGGCACAGCTCTAATCCTGCTTATCAATTTCGAAACTGATTCCAGACAGCAAACGTGCCTTTATATAACGCAGTGGACTCCCCAGCTACCGTTTTTCAGGGGACTGTCAAACAATTTCCATACATCCAGGATTTCAGTAAATGAAGGTTTTAACATGCACATCTATGCAATACAACTTCTAAACTTATTTAACTTCATGTCGAGTATAATGAGAGCTGTACATTATCTGCGAAGTTTAACTAATAAACACAATAAAAATGGGAATAAAAAAAAAAAAGTATTACTGTTTTGGTAATACTGCATACATTAAAAAACACTTCATCTCAACTCGTTAAAATAAGGAATACAACCTCTCAAAATACTGTATATAACTGATTGTAATCGAACACCAAATTGAGGTTTGACCGTATCTGGATTTGAACTTCTAATAGATTTATTTGTTCACAGCCATATCGAAGAAAGATACCGTATTTACCCACGTACAATCCGGACATTTTTTTCCAAAAATTAGGCTCTCATAAACAGGGTGTGGGTGGTACCATGGTCAGATGCCACTTGATACGTTTTTGCATGCAGGCGGTACGTGTATCAGTTTTGCATGGTGGTGCATGCCAGCATGTGCTTGCCGGCAACCGTCTGCTAACCCAATACCTATATACACAATTAGTTTATTATGCTCCTGAAGACGCAAACATACAGCACTTAACCATTCCCTGCTTGATTATTTTTCAGTGAAAGTCTACTAAAGAAAACTGGGCATGCAAAAAACTTTCTTTATATGGCTACCGGTAATCGTTACGGTTGGCAACATTGCTGTATATCGTAGCAACACTGGACATGTGATACGGCGATGCTGCGATGCGATGGAAATAAATTATATTTTAGTGCTGGAAATTTCAATTTTTGCCATTGTATGCAGCTGGTAGCAATTCATTTTCACCAGATGTGTAGCAGAAAAAAGTACAGTGGAAGAGGTGTATACCTTATATTAGGTATCCAGTGAATAAAGGCTGAAAACTAAGACAGTGCTCAAATCAGCCGATTTAGTTTACCAAACGGTCTTGTGTTACATTTTGGTTTCTTAAAGTGCGATATTATCCTAATTGAAATGTACTAAAATTGTAAACAAAACCACTAACCTCGAATAAGGTCAAATTTGTTGCGCGTAAGAAGAGAAAGCAGAAGGGACGTGTGAACAGCCATCCGGCTTCCTGGCCAAGGTCACCGCGTCACCCTTCTGGCTTTTAACTGCCACGTTGCCGAGTTGCACGTGCTGTCCCGCTCGTCAGCTACCTATGTTCACGTCTTTGCCAGTTAGGCTTTTAAAAACAATGTTGCGGCCAAATATTCTACGTTTTTGCAGATCAATTTGGGGCACAGTTGTATAACAAATACAGTACTTTTGATGGGTGTATTTTCCTTTAAGAAACATTTTTTCTCCTAGCAATCTAATTTGAAAATTAAGGTGCAGGTCTTCCTCAGGGGCAGGTCGTACGTGGGTATATACTGTAGTCTTTATTCCTCCTTTCAGTAGTTCAGTCGTGTTTTTGTAATGCGATCTCACAAAAGGCAGTTTCTGGGGCAGGCAACTCTTGCGCATAACGAGAATAATGATAGACAGGCACTGCACGCGCTCTTGAGTGTTAGCGAGTGGTGATTTTTTTTTTTTTTAGATATTTCCCTCTTTTATATTTTACAGTATTGGTGAAAAGAATTGCAACGTTTAATGACTAAAATAAATGTAACAAATTCAGTTTTTGGCCCATTCCCTTCAAATTTTTCAATCAAACTTTTACTGTTCCCCAATAATTACAATATAATAATAATAAGAAAAATCGTTCTTATTTAGCACAGTAAAGGCATTTCTGCTTTCTCTTATACTTCAAGGGAGTCGTCATTACCGGGGTAGTTTTGTCAAAAGTTGACAGCATTTTGTTTACAGTCAGCATACACTGTAGAAACTTACTTTAGGTCATAAGGCATCAATTTCTGAATTCTTAAATCCTGGTAGATACACGAAGTATGTCAATTATTGTAGTACGCAGAAATAATCATGTTCAAATAGTAGTAATTGCAATTTAAATTTTCTCACAATCTCAATTATGTTGTAACATAAAGAATACATTACAGTAATATTGGCAGGTAATCATGAAAAGTAGTTCAGTTTCTTGACATTTTATTGAAAGTGTAATTTACGAATTACTAGGCAAAGAAAGTAATTTTTTATCTTACATGTAAAAATAAGAACCCAAAAAAATGCAACAATACCATATATATTGCAAAAAAAAAAAAAAATAATAAAAAAAAAAAAAATCTAATTGTTTCATAATTAATCTTGATAATTCGATGCACTGAAAATGTTGCAAGAGGGAGAATGATACATATGGACCCCGAAAAATGGTGAGACGCGAAATAACGTGAAACACGAAAAATTTAGACAAATTCAGCAACTTTATCTTTGTTTTGAAACAAACATGAAATTCACTAATTTTTGTGCGAAAGTACGTCTATGCAGCAAATTCTATTTGTTTACCTATTGTGATCGTAAACGAAACGAAAACTGGCCAAATAATTTATGCGAATGGCATGGTATTGCTTCAGTTGACACATTCGTGAAATTTACTAATTTTAGAACGAAAGTACGTCCAACCAGGAGTTGTGTTTACACTATCGTGTATCGCAAACTAGAAAAAAAAATGAACAAATTAATACATTGAATATGTCTACAGTCGATATATGCTCAATCCGATCTCAAAAAAAAAATGGTTGGCCACAATTTCTGCATGCATGGTCCATGCTTGGTTGGTCCATTCTCTGTTGCGTGGAAGCAGAAGCATAGACAACTGTACAAGGTATCGCCCGGATTGACCATTTAGTATGTTGGTATTTTAGTATTTAGTAGCATTCAATTCGAATGCCATCGATAGTCACTTGTTCAGTAATGGTTACAATTTGGTAATTTAATATTTTAGTAAGTACCGTTACATGCTAAAAATCAAATAATAAAATTACCAATTACATCATCATTACAGTAGACTAATCAAGTAAAGTGACTTGGCATTTATTTATAATTTTTTTTTTTTGTGAAATAAGACATTTTTAAACACCGCTTTCTTAACTTTTATATACCGGTTTGAGGTTTTTTTTACACTGCCAATGGCATGATCTATTCACCATTCTNTTTTTTTTTTTTGTGAAATAAGACATTTTTAAACACCGCTTTCTTAACTTTTATATACCGGTTTGAGGTTTTTTTTTACACTGCCAATGGCATGATCTATTCACCATTCTTTGGGGTTTCTAATGATAAACAATGGGCTGAAAGAGTCAAAGTGTTCAATACACCATGAACTACGTAGAGCTGTTATGACTTCCTATTATTCCTTCTTCCTCACCTAAACTTACATAATATTGCAACCAACCCCACAGTGCATGGGGTTTGAATCCACACCCCAAAAATCACAGCACACAGACAGAAGCCAAGCTGGCCAGTGAGAATGAAGCAAGGAGGTTCACAATACCGACAGGCGCGCCGAAGGCAGCGGCCACGCCCGCCGCTGCACCCCCCGACACAAAATCCCTCTTCTCGTGGTCTTCACGGAAATACTCAAATATCCTCAGGTCGTTGTGGAATGTGGTGCTCTTCCCCTGAGACAGCCCCGCCGCAACCACGGCTCCCGAGTGGATCATCGGGCCTTCCTGAAACACACGTGTGTGCGTGATGGTCACTCCTCCTCCGTACAAACCATTTTGATTACTTCCGCTACCTTTCAAGTTTAATGTCTGGAGACTATAACCTTGCATCTAGAAATGAAGCAAACTTTGTAAGCTTATCTGGAATTATGATTCCAAGTGCTCTGGCAAAAATAACCAATGTCACCTCCAAATATTACTTTATTTAGTATCAAAGTAACAAGTTCTTTGATTGCTGATAAACTACAAGCATTCACCATAACATCATTCTAAACCTTTTGATAGACAGGTGAAAAAATGTTCAGAATTACACAAAAAAAGTAAAACAACTTTTGCAGAAATTTAACGATACAGTGAAAACCTCTACAATACAAAACATAAGTTGCCTCAATTTTTGCAGTTTGTAATAATGAAGCCTGGATTAACATATGTGGGCAAAAAATTAACACCTGCAACTCTGTGATTCATCATATTGTAAAATAAGACATCCTTATCACCAGCACGACTTCCTTTTAACTACTGACCGGGCATTACATTGCAACACATTTTATTTAGCATATAAATTAATATTATATTCCTTATCTCACTCCAAAGGAAAATAAGACAACTTGGTACTAATGAGAACTTTGTATTAAAGAGGTTTCACTGTAATGGAATTTTATAACCAACATTTACCTACCAATCTGAGGTTCAAAAAATACAGTAATACTTTTTTCAAAAATTCTTATTTTTATTGTGCTTACTAATTAAACTTTAATGACATATATTGTACAGCTATCATTATACTCAACAAAGTATAACACGGTTAGAAGTTGTATTTTATCGACATACATGCCAGTTTCTCATTTACTGAAAACCTGGAATTACGGAAATTTGACAGTCGCCTGGAACAGTAGAGAATCCGCTGTACTCTGCACACTAACAAAATAATATTTCAAACCAATATTGTAAGTTCTGGCAAATATGATGCGACAACTGTGAACTGCCCCTCCTCCTTGCCCCCACCCCCCGCCTAAACTCTTGCCTCAGCAAGTTANAATATGATGCGACAACTGTGAACTGCCCCTCCTCCTTGCCCCCACCCCCCGCCTAAACTCTTGCCTCAGCAAGTTATCTAAAATTTATCGCTACAATTTTCTTTCCAAGAAAAAGTTACCTTGTTACGAAAAGTTTTCACTTGTAAACCACAGAAATTTCTGGGTCCAAGCAGACAAACAAAACTGTATTAATTGAACAAAGATGCCGCCATTAACACTTTTCGAACTGAATAGTTTATCTCAGCAATACAATCTTTAGACATGCAAATGGCGTTGGTCATCTAATTAGACATCTCACATCTCACATCACACATTCAGCTTCACATGCTAGAGAACTACTAGTGAGGGAGCCAGCATAATTTTACATGTCAATTACACAATTTCTAACAAAATATCAATGCTCAACTCGTGCCACAAATATGCAGAATAATGTACTCGGGGCAAGCTGCTTCAAAAAGTACGGGAGCAAAAGAAGTCAAGTGCATACCTTGCCAGCTGCCAGTCCCCCGACCACGGACATGACGACACCAAATGCTTTCACCACCAACGTCTTAATCCGTACGATACGAGGGATTTTCACACCATTCAGATAGCACTTCACTTGAGGTATTCCGCTTCCTGCAGCTACCGGCTGCAACAGAAGCATGAATCACTTGCAACATTAGTGTATTCAAATGCCAACATAAGTGGTAATCTTTAATTTTATTTTCACAGATATTATCTGACAATGAACGTACAAAAAAATGAATACTGTTACACATCTTCCAAAACTGTTTGGATAGTCAGGTTCTTTAAGGGATGGGTGGCTANAATATGATGCGACAACTGTGAACTGCCCCTCCTCCTTGCCCCCACCCCCCGCCTAAACTCTTGCCTCAGCAAGTTTTCTAAAATTTATCGCTACAATTTTCTTTCCAAGAAAAAGTTACCTTGTTACAAAAAGTTTTCACTTGTAAACCACAGAAATTTCTGGGTCCAAGCAGACAAACAAAACTGCATTAATTGAACAAAGATGCCGCCATTAACACTTTTCGAACTGAATAGTTTATCTCAGCAATACAATCTTTAGACATGCAAATGGCGTTGGTCATCTAATTAGACATCTCACATCACACATTCAGCTTCACATGCTAGAGAACTACTAGTGAGGGAGCCAGCATAATTTTACATGTCAATTACACAATTTCTAACAAAATATCAATGCTCAACTCGTGCCACAAATATGCAGAATAATGTACTCGGGCCAAGCTGCTTCAAAAAGTACGGCAGCAAAAGAAGTCAAGTGCGCANTGCCACAAATATGCAGAATAATGTACTCGGGGCAAGCTGCTTCAAAAAGTACGGGAGCAAAAGAAGTCAAGTGCATACCTTGCCAGCTGCCAGTCCCCCGACCACGGACATGACGACACCAAATGCTTTCACCACCAACGTCTTAATCCGTACGATACGAGGGATTTTCACACCATTCAGATAGCACTTCACTTGAGGTATTCCGCTTCCTGCAGCTACCGGCTGCAACAGAAGCATGAATCACTTGCAACATTAGTGTATTCAAATGCCAACATAAGTGGTAATCTTTAAATTTATTTTCACAGATATTATCTGACAATGAAAGTACAAAAAAATGAATACTGTTACACATCTTCCAAAACTGTTTGGATAGTCAGGTTCTTTAAGGGATGGGTGGCTANGTACAAAAAAATGAATACTGTTACACATCTTCCAAAACTGTTTGGATAGTCAGGTTCTTTAAGGGATGGGTGGCTATGACTTGCTATTTCATAATCATCCCTTACCTCACAAAAATTAACATAATAAAACACTTGAAACTAGTCTTTAAACAGTTTTCTAACACCTACTGAATTACTATTCAAATTATGTGTGTTATGTGATAGTTCCAGTATTTACATTGGAGATGGTATTACTCGTTAATTCAAGTTCCACCTTATTTCAATGTCTCTTCTGTCTGAAACATTCTAGAGCACATCGAGCTCTCCCATACACGTGCACGCACTATTCGTCAGGTAACTCCCTCTTCTGCAGCTCTCTCATGCTTCGATTGTTGTCGTTGAACATGCACATATGTCCGCCACAGTCTCTCTCACCTTCGCAGTCAGTCCTCTTCCTCATTCACAGCTTGCTACACTTCGACAGGTGGCTACCACCCACAGACTGCAAACACCCTGGGTGTGGTGCTATTCATGAGGGTTGGCGCTCGGGCGAGAACAATCTCCACCATGTTGGCCTGCACCAAGGGAGAAGATGACCATATAGCTCGTGCAA